>JADIIU010000034.1:0-125925 GCA_027603945.1 Terramyces sp. JEL0728 | reverse complement strand
CTGGGAGCGATTTTTTGCTTTCATCTCCAATTATCGCTGCATCATCCGCATTGGCTGCTGATTGCATCCAGACATGGACTTTTTCATGATCTGTGCTTGATCTCCTTGACCTATGGTGACACACCTGAACAAAAATTACTATGCGGCGACTACCAAACGACATGTTACAGCTGATATCCAAACATTTGGACCTCATCGAGTATCAACTCTTTCGATTCGCTTATAAACACAGCTTGCCAGCAACAGCATCTCTGACCATCCACGGATACCAAGATACGGCAAAAAGATTAAATGTATCCGATATATCTGTAATTCAACTCGACCAGGATTCAATCAACAATGAAAACTTTTTGTATCTCTTCAATTCCAATTATTTTCACGAAGCACTTCGGATACTTCATTACAGATCAATCTCAATAGAAATCAAACTTTCAATTTTAAATAAATGGATAAACCATTTCAAAACGTTGGATGAAGGAATAATTGTGGAATTGGTGCGTATTTTGGTCAAGGATCCCTCGACATCGAGAATTATAGATTTGGATTCTCTCTTGAAGCGGGCTGTGTTATGGAAATACAACCAGCTACTGGAATATCTAATCAACTCCAACTTTGGTGACCCGTCCAATTCTCGAAATTATCCACTTGTAATGTCTATCTCACCGCTAAATATGTTTGCAGTCAGACTCTTACTGCGCGACCAGCGAGTAGATCCTTCCTGTGATTATAATTACCCACTTCGCACTGCTTGTCAATTAGGTAATCTAGACTTGGTTCAGATTTTGGTCAGTGATTCGCGTCTAAATAGAACCTTGGCGATAGATAACTGTTTTCAGGCTGCGATAGAAAGTGGCCATTTAGAAACAGTTCAGCTGTTGGTTGATTCAAGTCTAGTTGATTTGAAACAAAATGGAAACTTAGGTTTGAACATTGCCGTGGATTGTGGGCACTTGAACCTGGTGAAATATTTCATTGAATGCGATTGCTTGACGCTTGATTTACATCAGATTCTGGTGGCTGCAGACAGTCGTCAGCAAAATAACATTGTAGAGTACTTGAAAAGCCTAAAAAGGAAGGATAGATTGGGGTCTGTGTTTCGTTTTATAAAGGTTTAATCAAATTTGCGAATTTATCGCACGTTTATGGTCCAAAATTTCACATCAATAGAAGTTTAACTTTTTAACAATAGATTGTAATATCGATTATCGTACTGGTCTGGTTTATTGTTTTGTATATTCGAAAGCACTGCAACACTAGAAATGAGCTCAGGAGTATTGTTGTGCTACCAGATCGGACGTGCAAAGAAGAGCCGCTGCCCGTTTATTTAACACAAGATTACAAAGTCACAATAGATTTGCCGCCAACATACACACCATAAACTAATAAAAACTGCGTAGATTTTATTCGTGTTTCAACTTGTCTTGTTTTCAAAACCAGTGCCACCAAATTTTTCTCCAAGAAAGTTTCAAATGGATATCGGAATTTATGTATTTGTTGGACTGTTTGGGATATTAATACTACCAACAATAGCGATTGTTTCGTACTATTATGTCAAAGATTGTATCTATCCAAAGGAAGAAGAGCCCGAGGAGGAATATATTATTTTGGAAATCAGACCAGGAGTCGGCGGTGAACACTACAATAGGATCAACTATTCAGACAGTACTTTGGCTAGTATTGACAACCAAAGCGCAGCGAATATCTCTGTAGCGGTACAAACAGAAAAGATCAATGTGTGTGATAAGCAACCTGATCACAGTCTAGAACTTGTAATTGATACTGAAGACGAACATCAGATCGTTGTCAAACCTTGTGATACCGAAGCACAGTCTGATTCAGAATCTGATATCGCAGTACCGATTGATTCGGAATCTACAGTCAAAGAACAAGAAAACACCTTGAATGATGAATCAAATGAAAAAGAACTATTAATTGAAAACCAAGAGGTTTCGAATGATGGTGAAAGTTCAGATCATCAATTTGAAGTCAATTCAAAATCTACCCAAATCCCCGAAAGAAATGAAATGTATTCTCAAACGGAATTCAGCAATGATTTTTCATCGGAAAAGGATGTTGCTGGAGTCGAGTCGCCTATTAAAGCCATTGCGGAAGATCTGCAAGAGACGAGTAATTTGCAATCCGAGGAATCCAATCAAGAAAATTTCAATCCAGTTGATATAGAAGAAGTGAAAATTTCAATTTCTGATTCACAATAATCTAATATCATAAATTAATATATTCTAGTATAGTCAGTATTTGCGAATTTACCTTGTTCGCACACAATTATCGTTGCCCAGAGATATTGGGAACTATCACCGCGGCGCAAATAATACTTGCACTGTGGGCTTCAAACTGCTCGAGGCCATCTTGTGAGTATTCCGCCTGTGAGCAGCAGTACATGGGCTGTAATCCTTCCATCGACTCTCATTTTTAGGGTAATCCTATCCAATTCTGTATTTGGATATAATAAAATAATTGAGGTAGTACAAGATAACTAATGGCTCGTTGCTTTGCCTCTCAAAGTAAACTTTTGCCATTAATTTACCATGACCAGCTTGGCTTTATATACTCTAGTTGCATTATTCTGTCTATTTTCAATTCCTCTTGTATATATCATTCCATCTTTTATGTCAGAGACTGTGTTTACCCAGTGTCTCCAATAGACTTGGAGATATCCGCTCCCAAAAACAATCAGGATCAAGGTCTCCCATCAACACATTAACTGACAAAACAAACCGCTCTTTTTAACACTATAAATAAATTTGATTAACTAGTTATTGCATTTGATCTATTAACAAAGCATTCTTTGAGAAAGTATTTCTGCCTTTTAAAGATTATTCCAAAGCTATGGACTCATCCGAATTCAATCTGCTCGGAATAAAAAGCGACAGTGGGTTTCCGCTATATTCAGTATTCTTGTAGTAGCAGTTCATTACATTCAATGCGGTTGGCAGCGAAAGCATGTGGTTCAACAAATTCAAGACATAAGAACCTCTTTGCTGCATCTGAGATAGTACAGCAACTGCTTTAGCGAGAATATCGAAAGCAGATTGTATTTGATCATCAGTCTTTGATAGGCCCAATTTAATGGCAACGACTAGGGGTATAATTGATTGGAAAATGAAATTAAATGTCAGGGGCAGCGTGTAATGAAAAGTTGGATTTTCGGACAGGTAGAATGATACAATAACAGATAGTTCTTTACACGATGAAATGGTATTTCCAAACACATAGCATTTTGATCCGGTATTATTAAGGATACTCTGGTACGCAACAGGCATATTGACCATTATTTTGGTCAGTTGATACTGCAAAATTGCATCCAACGCAGTACAAGTATATTTGTGGTCTGCAATTGGCAGTGCTGGATTGTAAATAACTTGAATTGCGTCAATAACATCTTTGGGCAAGTTTGCATACCACATTGCAAGGGAATCTTCCAGAGTCGACGAAACCAGAAGGAGATCCAAATTCTTTGCATTATTCCTGAATAAATAGTTGTAATGAAGCGTTTTCCCGTACATCCTGTTTAATAATACCCTATGTCCACGAAAAGAAACTCCGGAAATCGATGGAGTATACCAATGCACTGAGCTCATTACGCTGATCGATAATTGCGCTTTCTTGCCTCCAATCTTGGCTAGTTCGACAGGAAATAGCCCTAGATCGCTGTCCTTGATAAATTCCTGGTTAGTGTAGGCAAGATTTCTGTCGATATGATACAACCACCACCATATTCTCCGCAAATCTTCAGCTTCATTTTCATCACCAGCCAATTTTTCAATCGATTCTTCTACATTTATCCCGATATCTCTGGCCATTCCAATAGCGAATCCAAGATAAATCCTCCCATCGTTAACCTTGTCCATTTCTTTTTAAAAATCAATTACTAAAATGAAGGCCGCCCAAGATTAGGGAAGCTAGCACAGTTGCAGGGGTTGGGCTTGAAAACGATTTTGGAAAGATTGTTATTGTCTTGTCCAGCCAAAGATTGGTTTTCGATTCAAAATCTGGAAAATCATGATGGAAATAGAAGGCTGCATTATATCCATAATTAAAGACTGTGGAAGTCTGTAGCTGCTTTATCAAAAAATCTTTTGAAATGCTCGTCATTCCCGAAAGGTATTCCAACATATATTCCTGTCCCAGATTCAATTCTGTAGAATCGTATTCCCCTTCGCATACAGTTTCTGAAGATTGGGAAGGCAAAGTATCAGTTGAATAAAAGTCCACACATGGAGATTTCATGTCTGAACCAAGTTTCAACAACCTGTAGGCCAACTCGGAATCATTCATTTGGAACTTTTTTGCTACTGGAGCTGAATACCTTGGATATGGTTCCGCATTTGGCGGATATAAACAGTCCTTTCTTGAAACCAAACAACCGGCGCAGGAAGGCCGGATTCGATCACACCTACTTTAGCGGGAATTACTTTTGTTTCTTTTTTTGGCAGCTGTAGCAAGTATTGTTGATTTTACCCATAAGTTGTAAAATTTAAAATTAGGAAGGCTGAAGTGGCTAAGCGGATCACATTCAATATCCGATAGCCCCAATATTTGTCTACATGCAATAGTAGAACCTCTCAAGGAATACCGCATCCACAGTGGAGTACGAATTCGTACTCCACTGTGGATGCGGTATTCGTACAGCCAATTTCACAATATTTAATACCAATTAATTCCCGTAAATATCTTGTATGGATTGGTCAACAGGAAATCCATCAATATTCCAATCCAGATTATGTGGGTGACTCATTTTTTAGGTTTGTCCAGATCTTGGAAATGGTCAACAATCACATAACTGAGGTGGATTTTGATTCAAAATTGGCAGAAATTATCGGGATCACTGAAGACAATTTCTCTCACGAAGATGTATGTGAGGCGCTGATAAATTCAAATCTAGATGTTACAACAGCATTGGAATCGCTGTACAGCAAGAAACGAAAGACAGAACAACCAAACAATCCCATGAAACAATTAAAATTCAGTCTTCCGAAATCTCGGGCAGACCCTGTTAAGTTGGATTTGAAAAATATCCAAGATCATGTACCATGCGCTTTGTTTCCAAATATCTTGCCAGATGAAATGGCATTATCACTGCTGATAGAGTTGCTCGGAGATTCAAAATCATGGGGATACTTGCCAGTGAGGATATTTGAGAAATTGATGCATTCTCAGCATACAACTTGTCTATATACAAACCAGTCGAAACGCGAATATCATTACAATGGAATATCAATGGATACTGGCGATAGGAATTTCAGTGCACTGATGATTAGAGCATCCGATATTGTCTCTGCAAAAGTAAATGAAGAGTACAACAAGAGGAAAAGGGAGAAAATCGAACTGAAAGGTGAATGGAAGCCCGATATTGCAATTGTAAATCACTACGAAGGACCAGAGAGCTCCGTTGGTTATCATACGGATAAAATGACATACATGGGACCAAGGCCAGTTATTGCTTCGCTATCTCTAGGTGCAACTCGTACATTTAGATTACAAAAACTAAAATATCCAGAGAGTGCAGAGTTACCACAGACGTATGATATTTTGCTGCCCCACAACTGTTTGTTGATCATGTTTCCGCCTTGCCAAGAGAGATTTAAGCACACTGTTCCCAAAATTGGGGCAACAATCAGCAAGTCGATCGGAACTCTTATCAAGCATCCCACATCTGGCAACAGCAGGATTTGTATAACCTACAGAATGACCAGGCCAGAATATGCCGACAACGTACCAAAGTGTAACTGCGGCATTCCAAGCGAATTACGACCAGTAATCAAAAAAGAAAGAACTATGGGCCAGTATTTTTATTTGTGTGGCAAAGGTAAATGCAGCTTTTTCAAATGGCTGGATCAGAAATGAATCTAATTAATAAAACATGTTTATTCTATATTTTCTGGCTGTTCAGGCTGCACCGCAGCTGGTATTTGTAATATATCATTTTCATTTACCAACCCAAATATCTTTCCTATTCTCAGCATCACTCCATGGATTGCCATCCTAATTTCTTGATTTAAATCGTGCATCAGCAAGTTTATAACTGGCGTATAGAATATCTGTGCATGCTGTTTAAACTGGCCGTCGTCAAATTTTACAAGCGCATTCAAAATCATTATAATTACTGGCCGCCATGATGTCAGATTTCTTTGGTTTCCTTCTTCAAGTGTATTAAAAGTCTTTAGTATTTCTAAACATAATCTAATTTAAGTAAAAGTTACGAGATAAATTTGTCTTGCGTGGAATTTTTGATTTCCTGTCTGCTTTCAGAAGGATCAGTGTATATTTTGATCAAAAACATCAAGTACGCGTTTACACATAGTGTTTCTTGTTTGAGCAAGTTTGGAAGGTTTTTCATGTACCCCTTCTTGAAAAGCGCCTGCCTTAGCTCTATAGTTTCATTGAAGACATGCGCAAGATGGAAGCTTGACCTAAAACAATCCAGTAATAGTATAAGAGTATTACTTGGTACTTGTTTGTAAACCATGTCATCCGGCCCTGTTGCTAGCACATCTTGCAGTGTTTGTACAACATGCAAATGTAGTACACACCTGGCCAGTTGTTTCTGGAATTCTTTCTTTTCTGGAGCTGGACCTAATGGCCTGTCCAAAAATGCAAACTTTTCGTCTTTAATCTCTTCAGTGTAGTTGAAGAACAGGAAAGTTGGCGCAGTTTCATCAAATAGCTCCTGGAAAGTTTTGCAAACTAAAGCCCAATCTTTTTCTCCAAAGCAGCTGTTGTTATGTTCTACCAGTTGCTGGATACAAGTAGCTCCGATTCTCGACAATGCCTCGTTTTCATGCAATATACATATTTTCAATAATCCAAGCATTCCGTCAAGCATGAAGCCCAAGGTGGAATAGTAGTGAGTGAACAATTCAACAAATTGTCGAAGTGCTTGGATTAGGGTTGTGGATAGCCATACGTTCAACTCTTCTTTGTTTGCAAATTTGGAATTAAGTATGCTCGTATTAACCGAAGTTTGCTTCATATCATCAAAGATGGGAAATAAAACACCCTTTGTTAAAATTTCCCAGAACGAGGTGGTGAATACTTCCCCATGGCTTTTTAGCGTGTCGAATAGGAACTGCAGTGCCCTGCAAGTTAAATAAAGAGTACTTTGTTCTAACTTCCAAGTCGCACGTCATGATTAAATCGTGCAACCCAAATAACACAGGCATCCAGTATCGTATGCAAATGTCTTCTTCTGGGGGAATCAGATGGGTGGTTTGGCGTTTTAGTGTTCCAATCGTCGGCACTGGCGCTACTGGAGTGTCGTTTAGAATATTTGCAGCACTTGGACTCGCAACCAAACTCATTTGTCGGGTTGGTTTTTTGATTGCGGTTTCAGAAACCTTTCCAATGATTTGCTTGAAAATATCCAACGATTGGGAACTGTGTTAATTCGTTCTTACTTTAGTTTTGGATACTTTTTGTTTTTGCAGTACTCAGCAGCGCATGCTACGAGATCCGGCAAGCTTCCATTTTGAACAACTGTTTCATAATTATTCTTGAATACGGCTTTTAACAAGTCAAACCCAAGATTTGCAACTTGTTCTGAATTAGCGAAATATACCATTAGTCTCCCTCCCAACTCGAAGTATAGTACCAAAGAGTGTTTTCCAGCCACTTTTCAAGCTCTTTCCTTTAACCTGAATAATTTGCTGAACACAAACCAAACACATATCTTTAATTTTTGGGTCTGTATTGTTTTTGACAATTTCTTCGAATGGTCGTAAGAATTCTTTTTGGAATTTGAAATTTGGGAGTTCTTCAATTTCCAAAAACTTCATGGCTAGCTGTCTTAATTTATCCAGAGCAAAGAAAGCAACATTGGTGTTTGGATAACAGCCGACTTGATCAAAATGAGGACCTAGAATCGCCCAAATATTGGACCATTCAACACGAATACGTTTCATATTGTAGTAGCTGATCTCAACTAATCTCTGCAAACAATACATTCTGATTTGCTCCTTGTTGTTATTTGAAGAGGATATCTCATCCCAGGAAGACTCGCAAAGTGCTCTGACGAAATGCACAATCGCTGTCCCTGATAACTTGGAACTGGATGTAAAAATACGATCGACTGTAAGAGTCATGGATTGCGAACCAGCCGCAGCTGCAGCCTCTTCCAGGAATTTCCCTTTTCCCAACGGTTTTAGTTGAGTTTCCTTTCTTTTCATATCAGTATTGTGTCTTGACCTGCTAGGATCATCTGTTGTCAAGCCAGCAACAATTTGCAGTTTTTCCAGATTCGAAATACAGCTGACAACATCTTTCCACGATGAATCCAAGTGATCACCTTCCATTAATGTGATGTCGAGCAGTGTTTTGATTGCTTCAAAATTCTTTGCTTTCATTTCTTGCAGATTGTTCAACAAAGTAAATTTACTGAGCGTTGAAAGCAAGGTTTGCTTTTCCAAATCCAAATCAAATAAACAGGCTATTCTAGTTGCGTTCTTTACTCCTTCTAATGCACTCATAATAGTTTCAACGTCTTCGCTTTCCTGCAATGGCGTTGAAAGACCAGATAATACCGACATCCAAATAATTTCAAACATTGGCTTTACGTGAGCATGATGGCTGGCTGCAATAAAGTGCTGTCCTTTTTCGTCTGGGGCTTGTCTCTTTGATACTCCCCTTCTGAGAATATTACTGATTTTGGCTTCGGTTTTCAAAGCCATATCTGCACTAGTGTTAGCAAGAGTGGTTTTTGCGTCTACTGGCACCTTTGGATTTGGGACTGCTTTCTGCTCGTCCTTCATGATAATTTCGTTGTTGACAATTTCATCAAACACGATAGATAAAACTTCCTCTGGCAAATCTTTCCCGCCATCAATTCCTCTATTGTTTTTCAAGAAATCGTGTTTGGACATTTTACGTTTGACTTGCGTATTATGCTGATCGGTATTTAGCATGATAACAGAGTATGCTAGCACATAGGCAGTATCAGCACTGGTAAAGCTACTTGGATTGTCTTTAACATATATTTCGGCAAACTTCAACATGAATCGATCGATTTTTTGCGCTTCTCCTGGCAGTCTGAAACTTTGAAGGAACTGCCGAAGCGCTTCAACAAACGCCATTCCAATAAATTCAAATTGCTCGACAAATGCATGCATGATGGCAATATTTTCTTCTTCGCTGAAATTAGAAATATTTACCCCTCTCCCAAGAAATCTCCAAGCTGGGTCTTGTTTATTCCTTCAGCAGATGCAAGGAACAGCGCAATGTGTCTAGGAGTTCTGGACCTAATACAATTATTATCAAGCAAGAATTGAACGCCTTTCTTTGGCTTGACATTGAACTTTTTAATTCCTTCAATAATATTCTGTTTTCGCAATTTCTGATTACCAAATTGGGTCGGGTCGTCTGCTGGAAGGTGGGAATCATCTTCGGCAATAAGACCTAAAGATTTTTCATTGTCCGGCTCGGATTTCTTTTCTTCTTTAGTAGTTTCAGCTTCAAGTTTTGCCATTTCTGCGCGGTCAGAACACCAATCATACAATGGTTTTAAAATGCCATAGCCCATCAATTTAACACCTTGTTTTCTCAACTCAAGCGCATCTCCGTTGACAGAAATTAATTCTTTTACTTGTTCCCTTGAAAGCGATACTAAGTTTGCTGTGGTTAGCTGGGGCATTCCGTGCGAGGGATTGACAAAGGATTGGATCAGCGGAGCAGATACAGCAGAGGCATCTACATGCTGCGAAGTAACTTTGCCAATAGCATTCATCATTCTTTCCCAAATATTTTCCTTTGCGGTACTATCAATATCACAGTCGTAATTTAAATAAATCTCCACCAGCATTTTACCGCCGTCCAATTGAGGATCTGCGAATAGTTGCCCAAGGCGTTTGAAAAGAGAGTGTCGCTGGTACCACACAATGTTTTTTCTTGCTTCCAATATCGGAATGATAATTTCAGTAAAGAAAATGTTCATTTCCTTTTTCAAAAACTGTCTTAACCCAGCCCACAGATTGCCAAACAATTCCATACAGACATCAAATACTGGCGGAACCATACTCGTTGCATTTCGGCTTAGTGTGACAATAAGTAATTCTTTAATTGCGTCAATGAATTTGAAGTTTTCTACAGGTACTTGGTTGTCTTTGACAAGAGCATACAGCGGTTTTGCTTTCATTTTGAACAGGTATAAGTGAGATTGTAAGATTGAGGAAATTAAATAAAGAGCCAATAACTTTGAACGCATAGGTTGAGATCGCAATTCAATTGTTCTCGATTAGCAAGTATTTACCCTTCAGGGACCGGGATGGCCTTGGCGCTAAGAATGCACAGCGTCCTAAATACTTTGAAGGCATCTTTAAATTCTCTATCGTAGGCTTTATCTGACAATTCCTTGTCGAGAGTAGGACTTTCATGTGGCAAAACAGCTTCAGTTGGCGATGATTCTGTTGGCTCATTTCTAGGTAAAGCAGGCAAATCCTTTGAAACTTCTCTGGACGGATTTCTTGATCGATCAGAAATAGTCGCTTTGCTCACCAATTTAGTATTGCTTCGATTCAACATTGGCGACGACCCTTTTTTTGCGTATAATGGGTTTGGAATTCTATTCAAAACGTTTTGGACCATCTGAGTGACCGTTCCTTGAGCGATTGTTTGAACATCATTGGACTTTGACAGTAAAAAGATGTTATAAGTAGTTCTGATTGCTTTTAATAGCGTAGCGCCGTGTAGACTGAACGAGGCATCGCTATTTGTCAAAGCAGCCTGAAGCGCCTATCTTAGTTATATTTACTTTGATAATTTGTAGTTGGACTTTGTCATCTGTACCTTCCCCAACAAAGGTATCACAAATAGTGTCAATAACAAACGTAATCATCTCGCTAGTTCCATCGTTATCACCGTCATTATCCTCTTCGTCTTCCTTCTTTTTCGTTTCCTGTTTTTCAATCCTTACTTCGGCTGCAAATTTCCAGTAATTGTACGTGAATAGTTTGCCTAGACAATCGATTGCGATAATGTTTACTTCGGGGTCTTTTGATTGACACGCCAATTGAAATGGTTTAAATATAGATAAGGGGTTGGCTGCGGTTGTGGGATGATCCAGCGTTTCTTATGAGCTACAAATTACCTAATGCGACTGTAATTGCTTTTCTAAACGTTTCATTCCGTCTGATTTCTTTGGACCCATTTAACATATCCATACTCATTCGGATGAAAAAATCTCCTGAATTGTTGCTGCTGAGATTTGGCATGTGCGGGGCCAGTTTTGGCTGTGGGACATCTTGCTTTATAACTGAGGATATCATATTACTAAAAAACCCCACAGGGTTATTCGATTTGTCTCCCATTTGATTTGCAAAATGTAAAATCAAATTCGCTATGAATGACGTTGCACACGTCGGGAATTTTCACTTGCAACTATAGCAAATGGAAATAATTGATTTTCAGCTGTACTATTCTGCGTTGGATCATTGAGAGCCCAGAATCGCGGAAAATAGCAATTATTATAAATACTTTTGCCATCAAACTGAGGATGCTCTGATGATTTTACAACCTCTGACCTTTTCACCTGTAAAAATCCATTGGCTTTTGCAATCTTTTATTATGCAGGATCCCAATGACAGTCAAGTTTCAAGCTCTTCAGACAATAATGAAATACGCTTTACATTATAAAAGTTTGTCCTTAAATCCGTTATCCAGGCTTACATTCATCTCTGGCTTTGCTTCCAGTTTCAGAATACAATGTCTAAGCCACAGAATGATTTGAGAATTACTCATGAATTGTCACTTGTTAGTCAGGGTATAAAAACAACGACGAGCTGTCCATCGAAACAGGATGTGTCATATCAAAAACTTGCAAGCGCCAACAACATCAACTCTAAACGTAAACGCAAATGATTTCGATGTGTGGTTCGAATCACTAAAGACTGACTTGAAGATGTCTCCAGAACTCGATACACTTACTCCTCCACTTTTATTTGAAGATGAGTCATATCAACAGTTATTCCCACAGTTACCACTGGCATCTCTAGCTACTTCAATCCCTGCAGTTGCAGCAGTTGATTACCCTTCTCCGACCAGCACACAGTCTTTAAAAAGGGATTATTCCGAGGTAGAAGTCGACGAAGCTCTGATGAAGAAACGCCAAAGACAAAACGATGCTGCAAAAAGGTACCATAAAAACTCATCTTAGATGTCGTCAAAAGAAATTGAATCAATTACAAGAGTGCCAAGAGAAAGCAAAAAGATTTGAAGACGAGATGTTTGAAATGTCTGTTCGTCTCGCTGTGTTGGAAAAAGAACGTTCGGCGTGGTTGGTGAAGGAAAAAGAATTACAGGAAAGAGTGCAATCGCTCAAATTCCAGTTGGACGAATCCCACTTGATTCTCATGAGAATGAAGCATAACTAAATTTTTTATTTTTGAATATATACATCTAATCACCTTATTGTTTGGTCATTGTTCCCAATCTCAGCCCCACAGGGAAATAATGGAAAATTGAGAGTGCAGGAGAACAGCAACGGTGGATGCGAAATCAATAATTTTCGCAAAGAGTCGATGGCGACGACTTCCCCCTCATTCCACCCAGCTTCTCTTTTCGGTTTTGTGAAATTTTCCTATTTTTCAGGGTGATTTCATATCTTTAAAACAATCAACTGACGCTAGAAAAATTATGCAAATTTCTACTGCGTTAAATGTTGACGAATGGTTTGGATTGCAAAATGCATATCCAACGCCTACCAGTGAATTTCCTAGTGAAGCAAAATATACTGATCCTCCGCACAACCCGATAGATTCAAAATACCCCACGCCTATATCAACCGAGTTTCTAAACAAAGAAGCAGTGATAGTTCGCAAGAGACAAAAAGTAAGATTTATTAATTTAGCAAAACGAAGCAGCGAGAAGGTGCAGGGCCAAGAAAGCAAACGAGTTATCCGAATACAAAGATTTGGTGACGAAACTGCAAAATCAGCTATTTGAAAAAGATATTCGTCTGGCAATTATAGAAAAAGAACGAGTAGAGTGGCAAAAGAGGGAACAGGAATACACGAGACAGATAGAAATGCTAAAGAAAGAACGAGATGATTGTTTTACCCTTGCGAATCTTCGCAGCACCCAATGTAGCTCTCAATAAAGAGATTTTATTATTTTGTTGTAAATGCACTTGCAGTCCAAAGATCAGCCTTGGGATTGAAAAAGAAAATTGGAGGATGAAAAAGGGAACGAAAGACGAAAGGTACAGACTGCACAAGTAGATTCCCAGGGGATCGGAAATCGATATTAACAGCAAAAGAGACAGCTACATATGCTGCTTGTGTTTCAGTCTGTGTTGTTTGTTTATTGTTTGATTGAGTGAAGCAATAGAACCAAGCAACCAACAAATACTAATAAACTGAGTAGGATTAAATATATTCCCTTAATCCCATCTTTTACTTTTCATCTTTGGGTGTAGTTGTAATTTTTGTGCTTTTTCTGGTACTTGACTTTGCAAAATCATCAATTGATTTTTGAAAAATTTATGCAAATTAGTGCGAGAGTAAACCTTGATGATTGGCTCGGGATGCAAGACGCATACCCAACACCTACTAGCGAACATCCGACCGATCCTGGCTATTCTGTATCCAGCGATTGGACCGTAGATGCAACACCGCCGGCACCTGCATCAATAGCCGATGGAAATATAATCCGCAAACGACAAAAAGTAATTGATCACTAATATAGCAAAATGAAGCGGCGAGAAGATGCAGGGCAAGGAAAGCTACCCAATTAGCCGAGCATAAAGATTTGATCATCCAGCTGGAAAACAAGGTATTTGAAAGGGATATTCGATTGGCAATCTTGGAGAAAGAAAGAGTAGAATGGCAAAAGAGAGAACTAGAATATATCCGACTGATGGAGATGCTGAAAAGTGAAAGAGATGACTGCTTTACTATTGCAAATCTACAGTATACTCCATATTACACACAATAAAGTGAATTTTTATTATATTTGAGACCATTAATAAGGAAACCGAAAGTTTTTTGGTCCACTGGAAATTTAGGCGACTGGCAAGCAATATTTTGAAAAACGGAAAGAAATTTAAAATAATAAAATTGAGCATTAGAATTCACATGCTTGGTCTAATATTACCTCTAACGATACTTTGAGAGTCCATTGCCGCAACAAACAGATTTTCAAGTTCGAGATTGCAATCCAGCGATTCTGAGAGCTATTTCGCCATATAAGTTGACCCAAGTCTCCGACAGTCCCTAATATCTTTCATTTAACCGATTTTTCCCTTCTATTTCGGGATAGCCTTTTTTAAACCTTCAAGGGAACAATGACTAGAATTGACATAACTAGGAGTACAAGAATGTGAAAATACCAGCGTGAAAAATTATATACTGGCATGGATTCAATATTGCCCTGGAATGGCAGAAGGCAGGATAATGTACCAACATGTGGAATTAGCCAACCATTCTATTGAGAACATATGATTTACAAGTGGCTAATCATCTTTATATTTTGGTGGCTGAAATTCATACACCCAATTGCCCAAAAAAACTTGCAAAATTATTGGCTATGTGTCATATAAAGAATTTGCAGCAACCAGAAACACCCAATATCAATGGCGAGGACTTTGACGCTTGTAACAGTCGCTAATATTAGGGTTTGACAGTCTAAAAACAGATTTAAAAGCTCCACTTCCTCAACCACAAACTTTAGACTGGAACATTTTCAATTTCAATGTCCCACTCCCTTCACCACCAGCAACTATTCCTTCGCCACCAACAACTGTTCCTTCGCCGGAATCCATTTCGCTACCATTTGAAGTAAAGTCCGAAAAGAGACCTCTCGATTCAGTCGATTCAGTCGATACAGAATCAAAGAAACGCCAAAAGGTAGCTCGTTACTAATAAAGCAAAACGAAGCTGCCCGCAGATGCAGACAAAAGAAGCTTGATCAATTGAAATCGTATCAAGATACTCTATCCAATTTCGAAAAGGAAAAGTTTGAAATGTCTGTTCGTTTAGCAGTTTTGGAAAAGGAGAGGGAAGCTTGGATAGCTCGCGAAAGAGATTTACAATTGCAGGTTAATTCATTGAAGCAAAAGCTTGATGGATCTCATATGCTCATGATGCAATTGGGCTTGAAAAAGAATTAAGCTTTGCTCTCATTAAATTGTTTTGCTGTTTTGAAATTGTTTTGTTATTTGGTACTGCTTCCCCCAACTCTAGTCTTTGAGTAATGCGCTATAATGAGTAATTAGATCTGCAACCAGCGGATTTGGACTTTCTAGCTCTGGCTATTCGTTATCGTGACTAATACTTGCTTGTTGTACGAGCGGTTTTACTTTTCTAGAAGTCTAACTGATCATTACTCACCATGGCACATGTCTCTTCCTTTCTGTTGGTAAGTAGGTGGAAATACGCACCGCTGGCAAATATTGGCGAGAAGTAAAGCAATCAAGGTTCTAAAGTTATCCGTTAGAGTGTATCTATACCAGCTCGAAAACACCTTGCATAATTTTTCTTTTTTTCAAATGACACTGACCACTGAAGTGGAAATTAATGCAGACTTTGCATTGGAGCATTTCATAGAAGCAATGGAGACTTTTATTACAGAACCAAATTACATTTCAAAAGCCTTGAAGAGAGCAGAGATTTTGTCTGATTCTCAAGAGGGGAGCTTGAGGACAATATTTAGGAAATTGGTTCCTGCACAGGAAAGGGATCCAATAATAATACAGAGAATCATGATAACAATTACGAACGATACAGCTATTTATGAACACGAGGCAATGGCAAATTTCACGGACAGTTTATCACTGCCTGAATTTCCGTTCTTTTATCCCAAATACCAGAAATTCCAGTACGTCTATGATAAAAACACTGTATCTATTAAATCACTCGAATTTCCAGATCTGCCCCAAGATTTCAAAAAGATTTGGACAAGAATCTTGAATTTCATTGTAAAATTCAGCGCAGGAACTAAAAATGGCTACCAAAAGAAGGTATACCATGATCAATTGGTCTCCAAAGTAGAATACCAGGATTTATACAAAGTCTTGAAAACAAAGTACAAGCACTGGGTGAATGAATGGGATTCGCTTGATCCTGCAAAGCATGTATATGAAGACATTGGAATTGCTACTTTTTTGATTTTACTATGGAAAAAAAAGACTGATAAAGAGCACCAGTTTGTAGATTTAGGTTGCGGCAACGGGTTTTTAGTGTATATATTAAACAGTGAGGGATTCAGTGGATACGGAATAGATTTAACAAGGCGCAAGTTCTGGGATAAACTAAATACAAACTTGATTGAACGGCCCTTGTTGTTTGAACAAGAATCTTTTGAAAATGTAGAATGTCTGATAGGAAACCATCCTGACGAACTTACACTGTGGATACCCATAATTGCATCAAAACACAATAATCAGTTTGTCATTATTCCATGCTGCTTGCACAATTTAGATGGATCTAAATATACGAAAAAGAAATCACAAGGAAGGTTCCACACCTACATTGATGAAATCAAGAACGAATGCCAAGAGCTGGGGTATGAAATTAAGCAGGAACATTTGCGTATACCGTCAACAAAAAATATTGCTTTGGTTTCAGAGAGTAAGAGCGATGGAAAGCATTGGAGTGAATATTGTACCGACTACACTTTGCGCAAGAGTGATAGAGAAAAGACTTTTGAAATGCTGAGAAAGAAGCAGCTGCGATCCAAGCATTAACGTTTACGGTGCTAGATTCTACCTTAATACACTATCACAAATTTAATTTTACAGTTTATTCATGTAGACTTCTTGACTATTAGACTGACAATGATTGCAAAGAGTGCAATTAAAAGACCGTCAACTATCCACAATTTTCTCAAATTTGGATCTGGCTGTGCTTCCAATTTACCCAGTATTTCATTATTTACAACAAGATTGGTATTTTGAATCGCTTCCTGCGGCGGATCTACTATTGGCGGATCTTCTTGCGTTTCGGCAATTACTTTATCTTCATCACTTGGTTTGCTTTCGATAGCAACAGTTTCCTTTTCCAATTCTACTTCTTCTCCAGCATCTTTTAAAGATTCTTCCAATACCTGATCAGTGATACTATTCATTGATTCCATTTTGTTTAAATCAAGACATAAATCCGGATCAACCTCCAATTTACTACTTGGCATTTGCTCTTCACTGGGCAACGCATCTCTATTACAACTCCCACAAACATTACATTTCCAATCTAAACTTTCCTTTGCTACTTTTTCACGCTCGGTTTCGTTCCAGTCCAAAGCGCCAACTGCTCCTTCGCCTTTCGTCAAAAAGAACGAAATGATTGCAATAAGTGCAGTACGGACTCCCCACGATGGTCTCCAACTCTCTGGATGATACCCCGTGATTGATAAACAGATTTTCTTGTTTAGTTCGAAACGTCCGTTTGGTGTAAGGAAGACTATGTTTGGTGGTTTAAATGGATATTCCGTGGGAAATATTAATCGGCCATGATACCGTCCTCCTTTGAAACCTAGAATTAGTGTAAGGTACCTCCTTCTGGCGGCCCTCTAATTGTAAAGTGCCATTCAAGCAAGTCGGATTCAAGAGGGCGGGCAGTAAATTCCGGGCTAGGATCATTTTCCAGTTCTTTTAATTCCTGCAATAACCGTTTGACTGCTGATTTGCTCATATTTTTGATAAACTGTGGCTTTCAGTTTCGACGTGGCATCAAGCGAGCCTTAGCTACATGGATTGGATGTTGAGGGAACAGCCTTCTTGCTATCTTGGGATATCCACTGGGAGATTGGAAACAGCAAATTTGGCAAATTACCTCATCATCTCTAACCAGTTAAAATAAGCAAAATGAAACATGGTTTGATTGGTAAATGATTTATTAATAGATCACAATATCTCCTTTAGACCTACAGTTAGATTCTTTTACTTTGAATTTGCGCGTCTGTTAACTTTTGCGGTAGCACCACTTGATACTCTACGAATAAATCTCCAAACGCTCCCCATTTATCTGGCATGCCTTTTCCTTTAATAGTGTCCACGAATCCTACAATCAAGAACACTTACCATCCTGAGTAATCGCCGCTCTCTTTAATTCAAATTCGGTTTCGTCTAAATGCTTGATTTTAGTGCTGAATCCAAGTAGTGCTTCTTTTAGTGTCAGCAAATGCACAAGATATAAATTACTTTCCTTTCTGGTGAAATATTTGTGCGGTTCTTGTACAAGAGTTACTTTAAGGTCTCCAGAAGAGTAATCTGGTGATTCGTCAGATTCTCCTTCAAATTCTATCGTTGCACCATCAGCCATTCCGCGTTCAATTGCAATCGTCAATTGCGTGCTTCCTCTTTTCACTTTATGGCCACCGCAAGCAGGGCATTTATGTGTGATTTTCTTTCCTCTTCCACCACATGCACTACATTGCGATTGAACCTGCTGGTAAAATCCAGGGGCAATTTGTTGTCTTTGAATAACAAATCCTTGGCCGTTACACTTGGTACAAGTCTTTACATGCTCATCACTCTTTGCACCGCTGCCTACATCAACAGAAATAACCTCTACAAATGGGACAAATAATCTGCTTGTTGATTTCAATGTCAACGCTTTTTCCAAGGTACAATTCTTCAAGAGTAACTGATAATTCAATTGAAATCGAATGTCCTTTCTTTTCTTGACGATTAAATCGGTGTCCTCCACCAAACTGCGAAAAAATATCGAATGGATTATGAAATTGTTGGCCACCGTTTTTCAATCCTTCCTTTCCATATTGATCGTATATCCTACGCTTTTCATCGTCAGATAATACTTCATACGCCTCTGCTAGCTCAACAAACTTTTCATTTGCAGCTGGGTCTTTGTTTTTATCTGGGTGGTACAACTTTGATTTGTCTCTGTAATTCTTTTTTATTTCCTTCTTTGAAGCTGATTTAGAAACTCCTAGGATTTTGTAATAATTGGCAAGGATTTGCGAAAATAACACTAGGTATAACAGATGCATTCCAAGCTGGAAAAATTTTATTGGTTGAAAAGCAGAAAGATAACAGTGAAAATCAAGATGGCGGTATGTTTAGCTATAATTGATCCGCATTGAATTCGCAGTGTATTTCCTGTCTTTTGTTGTGTATTTCAACTTCCACTAGACTGGAGTCTACAGTATCTTTCAGCTATTGCAATCGCTGGTTACTGTTGGCAATTCAAATCATAAGCACTCTGCCCAATAGCTATTGAGACCCTTAAATCCTATGCTTTTTTAATAAGCCGTTCCGCTTCTTGTTCTCTATAAATACCTCACCAAAGAGACGACCGAGCAATGAAATTCCTCGCCTTGTTACCAGTTGTATTCGCCCTTCCAAACGCTCCTCACTGTGATGGGACAGTTGAAGTGTGTGAATGTCCAAACCTCTACCAAGCAACTCACGATTATGATGAGTATCTCAATTGTCTAAAGAACCAACTCCAAAAACAACAACCAATTGCTGCTCCAAAACCACCATCCTGTCAAGGAACCTGGGAGACTTGCCACTGCAGAGATGAATATGAACAAACTGGCGACCACAATCAATATCTTTTGTGCTTAAACGATCCAATCCGAGGATAATAAACTCTTGCCTTTGACATTTCCTTTTTGAGCCGAACCTTTTGTTAGAAAACGAAAATTCAAATTTCTTTGAAAAATATGCAACGGCAGAGTGACTTGTTCAAAGATACTCTGGACTTTTATAAAGATACAGATCAAGAACCGGTCCAGTCTCAGCCAACAGAGAAAAGAACCTCCAAGCAGTACAAGCAGCTTATAAAAGCCAAATGCATATCGTTTACTTTCAAGCAGCAGGAGCAATTGGAATTTGTATTGCTGCATATCAACCATGACCATTATCCGGTGTTGTACGATCGTATAGAAAAGAATCCGGAAACTGCCCCAGAGTTGGTTTCCAACGAATTTGAAGGTAATTGGACATTAAAAAAGCACTACAAGTAGTGGATAGTTATACCGGCTTGACTGACGATGAAAAATTGGAATATCCCCGACGAGGATCTGTGTTTTCAGACAAATCAAAGCGCCATTCACTCCAAGTGAATTCAAGAAGAAACAGTTACCGGCTATCACTGCTATCTAATGATTCCGATGATGCCAAATACCAACAGAAAGAGAGAAAGACTGCGATTCCAGAGCGACAGTCTTCATTACAAAAGAAGGAAAGGAATGGCAATCGAAAGTCAAAAGGATCAGACTCTTTTAAACCGTCAAGGAAGAGGATTTCAAATGACTCCAGGGTGTCCGACAAACCTCTTGAGCCTCAGCAAAGTCTTGATACCATATTGTCAAGCGATGATGATGATACGTATGCTTACAAGAGAAAATATAGAGATTCTGCCACCAGTATTGGGGCTACAGTAATGATTCCAAACCAAAATAGTAGTGATTTGTCAAGTGTTAGTTCAGCTGGTGGTAAATCGTCCAGCACTTCTTCGGCTTCTTTGTTAGAAGATAGCGACTCGGATTCAGAAATAACAAGCGCAATCAGGGAGAAATTGAAACCCCAAAAGTTCTTGTCGAATTCTAAATCAATTGAAGGATTTATCCCGCCAAGTTCGAACCATTCGTTTAGTTCCAGTTCGCAATCTAGAGTATCAGACCGCAAAGATGGATGGCTCGTATGCGGTGTTTGCTATAACGACTACCCAACAAGAGCATTATGGGAAGACCATTCCTGCTATTATGCCAGCACTCACTGTTCTCAAGACATTACCTGTCCTACTTGCGATGAATATTTAGACTCTGAAGCAGATTTAAAAACACACACGTGTCATTTCAGCGATCATGAAGAATATCCATATTGTTACCATTGCGGATTAGAATTTTATACCAACGAAGATTTGCAACATCATGATTGTGAAGATCAACTTTCAGAATTCGTTTTCGCTTGGAATTGCGGCCCAGCAATTAGCAAGTGTTGTTTTGGGGGTAAGCCAAAATGCCATCCATTTGATTCAGAGGCTAAAACACCAGGCCAGCATATCAGGTTCAATGACGATTCTGACGTGGAACAAGTATTGGAAGGATTGACAGATGCTACGCATGATGCAGTAAGTAGAAATATCAAGTCTAAAGTTGATGAAATTGAGCAGTTGATGAATGGCTTGGGTCTTGAAAAATAAAATAGATTTGTGTGATTCTGGTATTGTAATGCCTCTTGACGTTCTTTTAGTAATCATCTTTTCGAATAACTGGGCATCCATAAATGGATTTCGCGCCGCAAAATGCTCCAGCTTTTCCATGTAATTACAGACTTCCTAGCCGAAAGCCACCAGTGTCTACAGCCCGCTATTCATATTAAACTATGAATACACATTTACCAAAGCCTGCAAGTCCTGTGCGCATTTCGTCGGTTCAATGCTAAAAAACACAGATCACATGATGAATGTGCCACCCTAAAATAAGTGAGACAAAAATCCTTCCGAAAATGAACCAAGGACCACCAAAATCTTGCTGCTGCGATTTCAGAACATGTCTATTAATCCTTCTAGGAATCTCCATCATCTGGAACTTGTTTGTATTTGTATTCGGAACAGGATACACTGGCAAAATCGGCTACTTGCTCGTTCTAGTAGTCAACTGCTTGGGATTCTATGGCGCATGGAAGCATAAACCAGGATTCCTCAAAATATTTGCTGGTGCACTCACATTCTCTACAGTCGTAACCATTATCCTCGCAGTGATTGTTTACAACACTGATGCATTCAATCAAAGCATTTCTGATGCCTATGCCAAGACTGACCAAAGTATTTCCTTTGATAGCTACAAAGCTACTGTACTTGGGTACTCTTACGCTTTCATTGCTGTTGAAACTTTGTGGAACATCTTCATTATCTTGCGCACGCGTGCTTTATGGAAGTACTATGAAAGTGTCGAGGGACAAAAGTACTTGGGCCAGCCAGCTGTTGTTCAAACTGCATAATTCTGTTTTAATAAAAGCTTGTTTTCTCACCAAAATTGGAGTTATAGTTCTGCGAATAGTCCTAACTGGTGTTTGGTTGCAATCTAGTTACGACTCTAACACCAACTCTGGCAATTTGATCCTGGAACAGGAGTATATCGGTAGCCTAATTTACATCCTATACTAGATATTCCACATTGTTGAATATACAGTACTGCCTCATCCGCCAACCTAAATGACACATCTATAATAAATTATTTTCTATGTTTAACCCAAAATGGCAATTCGGTAGTATCATCACTTGCTGCTTCCTTTGAAATAGTCAGGGCACCAAGTCATATTTCACAAGGATTATTTTCAATTTTATTTCAGCTACTAACTAGAAAGAATATAATATTGTTTGCCATGAAATAGCGTAACATTACATAACTCTAGTTTATTGATTTTGTTAAAGAATAACAAGTAGCAGCGGGAATAGTTTTTTGTGCAAACAAGCCACAGCGATTATTTATAGAAAGTAAAAAAATGTTGGTGCGAAATCACCCTAATGAATACTGCTCCAATTACTGCTGCACCTACTTGTACTGTCAGAACTGTTTTCATCGTCCTGTTGGGCATCTCAATTATCCTTAGTTTGTTTTCCTTGCTGCAATACGGTTCGCCAGCTGGATCCATACTCGGTATTTTGATAGACGCAATTGGTATTTACGCTGCTTACAAGCATAGCACTGGTATCCTCAAATTATACGCTGGTATAAAGTCATTTATGCTCATAGTCCTTATCGCGGCATATATTTACTTTATTTCAACCGTCAACGAGCGATTTTCCGAGGTATCATCCAATTTGTCGGACAGTAGCAATTCCGAAATTCACAGTGCGATTATTTTCCTATCAGTTCTATTCGCCTTGAGCTGTTTATTCTATATTTCCATTATAGTTTGTGCGTGGTCGTTGTGGAAATTCTTGGAAAGCGAAACTGGCCAGATTTACCTGCAATATATTGGAGAGCAAGCTCAAACTACTGCCCAGCCAGTGCCAATGCAACCTGTCGTATCAACTAAAGTAGAAAACGCCTAAATAAATCGACTTAATATTTTAATTTCGTAAATGAAACTTGTATCTAAACATGCTTTACCGTCAATGCACGTTTACCCAAAAAGTGGTTTGCAAATCGTGTCACGCAGAACTTAACAATCTCTCACAATTTTCTGTCACAGGCTTTACTGACAGTTCTGAAGATTAACCTTGGGAATGGCAATCCAGAGAGATCAGAGATTAGACCAAGCCAGGTTGCGTTGTGTGGTCAACCTGAAATATTAGTGGGAAAGTGACAGAATACGTATATTACAAATGGAAAGAATGACACTTCCAAGCCATACGACAGTGGCGGTGTTAGTAAAATATAAATAGCAGACAGCTGTTGGCAGTAATCAAATGGCTGTTCCACGAACCTGCTGCTGCTTTAACGTCAGAACCTGCTTATTACTCATCATTGTTATCGTCCTTGTTCTTGATGTTGTCTCAATGTTTACTCAAAAAGCTGGATACATTGGTGGTGCCCTCAGTATCATTGTTGATTTGGTAGGTCTATATGGTGCATATCAACACCGTCCAGGGTACCTCAAAGCATATGCGGGTATCAAAACAGTAGCACTGATTTTCGTTGTTGGGCTGACTATATTTGTCTTGCAGAGTAACTCTTACAAACAATCCGTATCAGATGATTTCAAAAAAAATCATGATTCTGGGACGACGTTTGATGATTACTACCGTCTAACATTGATAGTGTCCTACACTGTCTTGGCAATCAACACGCTATTCAGTTTGTATGTGATTCTTTGCGCTAGATCTTTATGGAAATTCTATAAAAGTCCTGAAGGTAGAGCTTACTTGAATGGAAATCAAGAGTACGATATGGACCCAAGGTATAACGGGCAACGCAAAACTAATCCTTGATCGAAATAAATGTTATATGTGATGCTTGAAATGTACTTTTTGCGATATAATTTGACCATTCATGCAGAGGTGCTTAGACACATAGCGAACTCAACTTGTTTGGACATGTAATGCGATAAAGAATCCTCCAATTGTCATTGCATGTGTGATTGATGAAGGAAAACGGTATCCACGCTTTTTCCAAAAATGTTTCGCAAGCTGTTCAATAACAGTTTCCGACTATGTATTCTAATAATATTACTACTGGCAACTCTATTCATATATACCGCAAAACCTGCAGAATTAGTTTACAAACCCACAGAAATTCAAAAGGAACGGAAAGCAGCACTTTTGAAAGCAAATCAATATCTTAACCAGACAACAAATTTCAAAGAATTCGAGACATTTGGAGAATTCAGCGCTTATTACAAACAGGAATTCAAACGTAGTGTGCCCTACAGAATGGACAGATGGTTTGAATTCGCAAAGGAAAAGCAATGCAGTTTTGCACCAAGTTTATACAAAGCATTGTACAAGGATCTACAGCCATTCAGAGACGCAGGCGGCATAAGCAATGAAATGATTGATGTGATGGATAATATGGGATGGATGTCGATTTACAAAGTCAAGGATGGAAAATATGTAAAGTACGAAACGCAAAAGCGTGTTTTCTGGAATGGAGCTGAAAGTTTTCTTCATCACTTGCCAGACATGACTTTTTACATCAACTGGATGGATGAACCAGTAAATAATCGTTTATTGTAGCGGGTCCTTAAAAATCCACCAAAATTCAATGGCGAATCGGACAGAAAGAGGATTCTAAAGACATTTACTTATCATGATAAAACAAAGACTTTTGAATCACACAAAACTTCAATTATTGATTTCATGAAGAGGGTGTGTGATAAAGGGTCGCTAAAAGACAAGGAATTCAAGTACTTTTAGTTAATAATAGTTTGCACGGATTCTTTATTTCACCATGGAATATCTTGTTTACAGCAGAAAAAGTACCGGTGTTCTCCATGACATCAATTGAAGGATGTTTCAGCGATATTGTGATTCCAGTTTGGTGGCACTTTAATAGTGATGAAGAGCTACCAAAAGGAGCTCTGGATAAACCTTGGTCCGAAAAGAAGGATTCTTTGTCTTGGAGAGGCAGCTTGACTGGTCAATACATTACAAAAGAGTCTGATTGGAAAAATACCCACAGAATAAGATTATTGAAGGAATATGGCTACAAAGGGACTAAACATTTTGAGCCGGCACTTGTTCGAACTACTGGCGGTGATGCGTTTGATCAGAGCATGGCCCAAGAAATCTACACTTACATCCAAGGAATTTCGAAAAAAGTCGATCCTAAATTCAAATTCATAAACAAATACAACATTGATGTTGATGGTACCGTATTCACTGAGCGGTTCTTGGGATTACTTCGATTCAAAGTACTATCATTCAAAATGACAATCTTTAGGTAATTCAACTTGATTGTAGGGATTGGGTGACTGATAAAGTAAAACCATGGAAACATTATATTCCTATAGATATCACCTACGATGACTTGAAACCAAAGTATTTCTGGGCTAAAGATCATCAGCTATTAACCAATGCGATAGTTTCTGACGCTCACGATTATGCAAAAAAGTATTTACGTAAAGCGGATATGGAATGCTACATGTTTAGATTGCTGTTGGAATACTATGATTTATTGCCAAAATAAATATCTTGATATTCTTACTAAGGTTGGGCTTTTGGCAATTACGGCAAGCACTTCTCATCAGCGAAAGCTCGGTTGCACTTGTCGAATTCACCATCTAAAGACAGATTTGTCCATTCGTTTATATTTTTCAACCATATCGGTTCCACCAGAGCTTTTCTTTAGTACTTGTTTGATATTATGCTTGCTAGATTTTTTCTTGCTTAATCTGACAGAATTTGGTTCAGTCCTTTCATTTTGTATTTCTTTTTCAATTATCCTTTTCCATTCAGGGGTACTTTTTTTCAAAGTTTCCTGACTAGGGTCAGTAGCATTTCCCTCTGCATCTCTGGGAATAATAGGTCCATGGAATGGACATCTTTTCAAATCCTTTCTTTTGCACCGCGAGCCGTTCTTTAATTTGGCTCCGCATTCACGGATTTCAGGTACTGCGGCGGGTTCTAAATATACACTTCGTTTAGTTAGTTGCTCTATTGTTTCCTGAGGAAGTTCCTTGTCGTCTGAAGCACCCATAAATCGATGAGATTGAAGAATTGCGTTTGAAGATATTTGATGGAATGTAGGCTTCTGCGACCAGTACTCAAGATCCTGTCCATACTCTACAATCGGTGCTTTTTCAAAATATTCCTGCAGTGCTGGATCAACTTCAGAAGGTTCAATGTCGTCAATTTCAACAGAAGGAACAGTTTCCTGCTGCTTGAATACCGGCTGCAATCCTGTGGTTCTCTTTGTATACACGTTAGCTTTCTTATGGCTATCCTTTTCGTTCGATACTTGCTCTTCTTTTGTCGGTTCATAGTCATCCAAATCTTCAAACTCACCACTATCGTCCGAATCATCTTGGATTTCCACTCTATCTAGTATATTCTGAACTTGTTCCAACAACCCCAACTCCATTTTAGCGTCAAGGAGTCTCTTTAAAGCCGCCTGCTGCCTTGCAACATCCTCGTCTTCGGTTTTTGTCACAAGAGCCAGCCAGCGATCTACTTTATTCTTGCAAATAAGCAATACGCTGTACTGCTCCCTTAATGTATCAAACAGGATTCGGGTTTCTGCAGTCTCGACCAAATCAGTTTCATTCACGATCTCTAAAGTGTGGTTGAGCATATTAATGGTTTGCTGAATCGTAGCACAAAGTTCTGGAAACTCTTCTATAATAATCGTGAGGTATTTCTGCTTTCTGTATTCCTTAATCCTAGAATCAACGGGATTCAGCTGGATGGGTATCGGAACAGCATTCTTTTCCTTTATAAAATGATCCATATAGTAAAGTTGAGGGTAGTTGTTTCTAAAATTATTGTACAGAGACTCTACAATTTGTAACAATTTCCTTCTAATAAATTGTCCATGCTGGTCACGCACGTTGAATAATATTTCAATCCAGTAAAGTGATTCTTTTATAAACAAGGTGCGAACTACAAAGGATTTTATCAGTTTCTCCAGAATCTGCACCACTTTGTGTTTTACAGCAGAGTTTTTGTTATTCAAATACTTTTTGAGGTTCCGGTAAACTTGCTCTGGATTCTGCTTTGTATCCTGGATTACTTTACTGAGATATGTAGGGTCTAACTTTTGGACGTCTTTTTGGATTAGCTTCACCAAGTTGCTCATTTTTAAAGATTTTTGAAGGTAGAAAAATACCTATGGCGATAATTATATCTGGGAAGCGATTCGCACTCTTCTGAAATTAGCCGTGGATTTCAAAAGCAAAATTTGGTCCATTCACAACCTGCTGTATAATAGTTGCTTGCGCTGCATTTACCAATCTGCTTTTGGTGACATCATCCTACAGACCTGCAACTTTATTAATGAAAGGAAAACTAAAATTCTTTATTTTTAGTAGGAGAGCCTAACTCTGACTGAGCTCCATTTGTTTTTGAAGGCCCACTGGATAACTTTGTGCCTGTCTTGTCGGAGGATCCTCTAACTCTTAGCTTGGCACCAAAGGCAATACTGAAGAAGCAAAGCGGGGGCAACAGACACATTTCAATTGGAATCAGCGTGCCAGTGTAAACAGGACCAAAAGTACTTAAAATATACGGAATGTAAATTACCGTTCGGACAATGCAGAGTACCAATCCAAACCCTGCGGACGTAATTGTAAGAGATTCGTAAACTTCAATACCACCAACTGCGCCTGAAATCATTCCATACATGACGTAGACAAAATAGATTGCTACTATGCCAATAAAAGCAGTATTTAAAGCTGCCTTCACGATTCTTGCAGTGGTAGGAAGAGATAGCAAGCACAATCCCGTAGAAGAAGTGGTGGTTTGATACATTGCGATCGCTACAATGCGCGGAATGGCATCCAGGCAGACAAACAACCCAATCCAAGTGTACTGGATAACAGGTTTCTTGTGTAGATTGTAAACTCGCAACATAAAGATCCAGTCAATAATCGCTTCAGCAATAGCAAACGTAGTCCCCTACATTAATAAATATTACTTGCAAATACCACATAGCGCAAGCTGATGTAGTTCCATTCCCGCCAATGTTGATCACATTGGTAATGATAACATTCGCTAAGAGGAATCCACTGAACAGGATATGATACCAGCCAATTACCGTGATCCTGTTCCGCAAGTAGTATGGGACAATAGCCAAGGCGTTTAGGATTCCCACAATCAATTCAGCAATTCCAGCAATGTTCGAAGGCGTGTAGTTGACCATTTGATAGAGAATAAAAACTGCAGCTTATATCTAGTCGCAATAACAATGATGTATTTTTTTCATTGTCGGGTTTACAATGGAAATACATGACACCTTCTATGGATAAGCAATTAGAAATCTCAAATACGATCCAGGATTCCGAAAAGAGCGGTGCGGGTACTAATCCGAAACGAATGTTTGTTTGAAATCTAGGCAAAAGAATGTTACATTTTAGTCTGCCAACATTGATGTGGTGCCGTATTTCCAATAAAAAACCAATATACTAAAAACATCGCAATCTTTATTCTATTAAACTTCAGAATGTTCAGCTTTAGCAACTTTTGACATAGTGGAAGATTTAGTCTGTCCACGAGTTTTTTCACTGCTGCCTCTGACACGTAACTTGGCGCCAAATGCAATACTAAAGAAGCAAAGAGGAGGCAACAGACACATTTCAATCGGGATCAGCGTGCCAGTATACACAGGACCAAACGTTCCCAGAATATAAGGAATGTAAATCACGGTACGCACCACACACAAAACCAATCCAAACCCAGCCGAGGTTATGGTCAATGATTCAAACACTTCTGCCCCACCTACTGAGCCTGAAATCATTCCATACATGACATACATAAAGTACACGGCGACAATCCCGATAAATGCAGTATTAAGGGCAGCCTTTACAATTCTAGCAGTGGTTGGAAGAGACAACAAGCACAATCCCGTAGAAGAAGTGCTGGTTTGATACATTGCGATCGCTACAATACGCGGAATGGCATCCAGGCAGACAAACAACCCAATCCAAATGTACTGGATAACAGGTTTCTTGTGTAGATTGTAAACTCGCAACATGAAAATCCAGTCAACGATTGCTTCTGCAATTGCAAACGTAGTCCCCTAAATAAAGAAATATTTACTTGTAGATACCACATAGCACATATTGAGGTGCTGCCATTCGTTTGTAAATTGATAATATTTGTGATTATAACATTCGCAAGGAGAAACACGCTGAATAGAATGTGGTACCAACCAACAACGGTAATTTTGTGTTTCATGTAGTAGGGCACAATCGCGATTGCATTGAGAATACCGACAAGCAATTCGGCGATAGCAGAGATTACAGTCGGAGTGTAGACAACCATTAAGTTTCCCTCGAGCAAATTTTAATTTATACCTACTCAGCAATGGACAATGTCCTTCACGGTGATTGTCAACAAGACAAAGACAGTTCCACGTGTTGTGCTGACGTATGCGAATCTAAAGTTTCCTCCCAAGTATCTGTATTGAAATATTAGACAAACAGCGATGTGAGTGAGATTGGATTGTAGTTAAAATTGGAACATCGCGCACAAGATTCAAATGGTATCGAATTGACACACAGCAGACTAAATTGGTGCCCACTGATGTAATAGAGTTGCTGAAATGGCAGTTGGTTAATGGTTATAAATGCATGATATATTAATATAGTGTAATTAATTTTGAACTGTTCTTACAAATGAAACCTGGCTACTTCTAAATCCCATACTCGTAGATTGAGAGGGAAAAGTAGATCTCCGGTTCTTTTCGCTACCAATGCGGACTTTTAACTTGGCTCCAAATGCGATGCTGCAGAAACAAAGTGGAGGCAGTAAACACATTTCGATGGGAATTAAAATCCCCGTATATACCGGGCCAAAAGTCCCGAGTATATACGGTATATAAATTACTGTTCTTACGATGCATAGTGCTGTTCCAAATGCAACCGAAGTGATTGTTAATGAGTCGTAAACGTGTGAATTTGGAAACCCGCAGGCTGTCAAACTACACATTACATATACAAAGTAAATTGCAACTATTCCAATAAATATAGTATTCAAGATCGCTTTAACTATCCTGGCGGCTGTAGGCAGTGAAATTAAACACAAGTTTGTTTCCGAGATCCTTGTTTGATACATTGCAATCGCGACAATACGCGGGATTGCATCCATGCTGACAAATAAGGCGAGCCATCCATATTTAACAAACTTATTGTTATATAAATTATAAACCCGCAGCATAAATATCCAGTCTATAACTCCTTCTGCAACTGCAAATGTTGCCCCCTACTTAGATAGAATTACCTGCAGGTACCACATTGCGCAGCTGGAAGTCATTCCATTCCCAACATAAATGATAATAAACGTAATGATGACATTCGCGAGATGAAATATACTGAATAGTATGTGATTCCATCCCGCTACCGTTATTTTGGTTTGTATGTAATACGGCACAAGAACGAATATATTTAGAATACTAACCACTAGCTGGGCTATTGCTGATATAACTGTCGGTGTGTATTCAACCATTGAAAACTCGATATGTACTTGCCAGCGGAATTTTCCAATAAATTAGTAATATTTGTCGCGCACTAGAGGACATTTATGACACCACATGAATTGGATTCCCCATCTCCCCAGCCTGGCTCGCCAATAATTTACCAAGATCGAGACTGATCTAGAATTGGTTGGTCTCCACAGATACCGGGTTTCCTTTTGCAAATTATTTACAATTTTCAAAATCTGGCATGAAATTCCGGATAACAAATCTAGACTACTACATGGATAAGCCGTCTGAATTTGATCATCCAATGTCTCAATTCGCAATAAACAATCAAGTGCCAGTTATCAGGGTGTACGGCACTTCTGAAATTGGCCAGAAAGCTCTGATTCTGGTGCATCGGATTTATCCGTATTTTTACATCAAATATGAAGGCAAGTTGGTGGATGCGGACGAATATATCACAGTAAATTCCACTAATGTAGTTGCTGGGTAATAGTATTAACCATGCTATGAATAAACTGCACGTTAATCAAACTAAAGGACATTGGGGTCATAGAAAGGCTAGATACGAGGAATCTGTAATACAGTCGATCAAATTGGTTCAAGGGGTTGATTTCTATGGCTTTCATTCCAAATACTCTTTGTTTCTAAAGATATCGGTCTTGAATCCACATGATGTAAACAAAATGGGGGAATTATTTCAGAGTGGGGTGATTATGGATCAACCTTTCAATGTCTTTGAGCATCACCTTCCGTATTTGTTTCAATTTCTATTAGATTACAACCTGTATGGGATGGATTTTGTCGAATTTGAACAGTATCATATGAAGCGGATAAAAGGAATGGTTCGCACATATCCACCGGATTCAGATATTCTGCTGTTGACAAACGACAATATAGTGACCGATTCACGCAAAGCAATCAGCTATTGTGAAATGGAAATGGATATTTTGAACGTATGGATAAAAAACAAGGATAAACTAAAAGAAAGAAAGCTTCAGCCCATTCAAAACCAAAAGTGCAGTGAAATCCTCATCCCGTCATTAAACCATCTTTGGAAAGATGAGGAATTTCGTAGACAAGTCCATGATTTACCACCTTTACAATCAACTACATACCGCAAGAGGAAGCTACAAAAAAGACGATCGATCACTTTTACCAGTCAACCCACTGTCTGTTGTGTAGCAATCATACGACAGAAAAAATCTGTGGCGAGTGTATGAAGAAACCTTCCAACACAATTTTGCAATTGGAAAATCAGGTTGGCAACGCAGAAAAAAGATTCAAGAATATTCAAACCATTTGTAGATCTTGTACAGAACACAATTCGCTTTTGGATTCGGAAATTGCGTGTGCATCTTTAGACTGCCCAATATATTACAATAGAATTGAATCTATTATTCAAGTGAAAAATGCCACTGCGGTTTCGATGCTATTAGATTCGATCGACGAAAAAGTAAAACTCGATTGGTAAATATTATTTATTTGTAATGCTGTAATAATTTAATATAATCTTTGATACCATTTTCCAGAAGAGCCATTTTTGTGTCTTTAATCAAGTACATTTTCTTTGAAATTGCCTGAATGAAAGACTGGTCGTGTGAAACTGCTAATACGGCTCCATTGTAGTGAGTAATGGAATCAATAACTGCCTGGATAGATTCAATATCGAGGTGGTTAGTAGCTTCATCTAATATCAATAAATGCGGTGCATTCCATACCGCCAATGCAGTAGCTATTCTGACGGATTGGCCACCGCTAATGGAGCTAATTTTTTGTTTCAATAGAGCATCCCCAACCCCGAATCCACCAAAATGCCCCCTAATTGTACCTTCTGGCTCCTTGGTGTTTAGCTTCCTTTTGATATATTCAAAGCAGGTTTCCTCTGTGCACGACAAAATCTCTGAGATTTGAGACTGAGAAAAGTATCCTATCCGTGATTGCAAATGGTGTGAAATAGTCCCAGCTTGTGGAAATATGTTCCCGGCAATCAGTTCCATCAGCGTCGATTTCCCCTCGCCATTTTTCCCAACAATACCAACTCTATCGCCAATTTCCATATTCAGAGTGATATCTTTTAAAACAATCTTTTCGCTGTATGAAAAAGACACTGATTCTATCTGCAAGAGCGAAGACTGGTTTTTTAAAGGATTCACTGTTGGGAATTTCCAGTTGATTGGAGAATCGCCATGATCGACATTGATAGCCTGAGCCATGTGTCTCTTGCTACACACTTTGGACTGCTTGTAGCGGTGGCCGGTTTGTGATTTCTCCCATAGAACCCGCTCTTCTAATTTCTTTCTCCTGGATTCTGCTTGCAATAGTTTCTTGTCATCGCCATGTTTTCTTGCTTGGGTTTTGAGTTCCTTTATACTGCTTTGTAGTTTTTCTTTCTTTGCATCAACATAATCTTCCATTCTTTGATGAAACTTTCGCTGTGTTTCCAGGTTCATTTCATATTCATCATAGTTCCCATCAAAGTATGTCAATTTCTGGTGTCTGAGACAAACTATATGGTCAACAATATTGTTCAAAAATGCTCGGTCATGCGATATGATGATTAAAGTAACACCTTCCAAATCTTTCAGGTATTTCTGTAGCCATATAATCGATTCTAAATCTAGAGCGTTCGTCGGTTCGTCCAATAATAGGATATCTGGTTCCAGAAGGAGTGCTTGTGCTAGCGAAAGCTTCATTCTCCAACCACCGGATAAATGGCCAACTGATCCCTCAATCATTTTCTTAGTGAACCCAAGGCCAGCCAGTATAGATTTGATTTTCGACTCTAGTGTAGTATAACCCAGTGCTTCCAGGGATTGTCGCAGCTCGACTATCATTCTATATGCGCTAACGCAAGCCTCTTCCAACTCTACTTTAGGAATATCCGTTTCCATCTTGTTCATTGATAAATTCAACGTTGCTTCAAGTTCTGTAAGCCGTTTGCGCAAACTTGCCCCTCTTGATCCACTCTTCTGCTTAGCCTGCAATTCTAAATGCTTAAATTCACTTGACATCCGCTGGTGCGTAATGTATCTGATTGCAATTGCAATTGCTTTTTCGTCGGTACTCTGGATGGCATTTTCAAGCGTATTCAATTCATTAATCAATCGGCTGCACTTTTTATCTGATTCCACCAGGAATTTTACAACATTCTACGTTTAAACTTGGAGTACCATATTTGGATCAACCGTATCCATTTGCTCCACATACACAACTTTTACATTGCTTGGAAACCCCGATATTAAACTATCAGCCATCGCCTTAAACAGCGTACTTTTTCCAACTCCGTTTCTACCAACCAGACCATATTTTTCACCAGAAAAGAATTCCAAACTAGAGTCCACTATCAATTGCTGGTCGTCAATTTCCAAAGTGAATCCTTTGAGGTTGATATCGTTTTCAAACGCATTGCACCTGTCAAAGTCCAATCGCGTTTCCCTTATCGACCCAATAATCTTTGCTTCTTTGAGGTTTTCCTTCATTCTAAATGTATTCAATACCATTTTGCTTGGTTATTTAAACTTTGGCTGGATCACGTGATTGCTTTTTTAGCGTTGAGTCATTTTGTGATTTAGTGCTTTTCTGTTTTGTAACTAAACGCTCTGCCGAAAGCGTGGTTGTGGCTCTATCGAATTAGTTGGTTTGCCCTGGTCATAACTTGGATAAATATCTATTAAATTTTGCTTTGGTATTGGCCAAGCTCTAGATCGTACAGTCTAATACTTTAACTGCCTGCTGATATTTATCTGGCAGTTCAAAATTTTTGCAATCCGCATGACAGATCTGAATGAACTAAGTGAAAAAGTGCGGCGGCATTTGGAGAGTTCCAATAATATCTCTATTTTACATGAATTCTGCCAGAAAACTCAAAAAGCACTTCCTGAATGGAAACCAACGTCCGAAACAAAGACTGGAACATACACGCATGGGATGCAATTGGTTCTGATGGGACAAAGGTTTGAATGTTCAGGTGCAGCTAGCAAGCAAGAAGCAAAGAAAATTGTTGCTGGAGCGGCAATTGAATACTTTGAAAAGCAGGGAGTTCCATATTTTGTTCATCGGCCAAAGAACTATATTTCATTATTATTTACGCTGTGCGCTCAAGCTGGAGTAGAGCCGCCTCAGTATACTTATAGAGACGTAGAAAAAGCATTCGGGTGTACTATTTCGGTTCAGAACAGGACGTTTACTGTATCCAATTGCTAATCTAGACTCCTTTTACATACAACAAAAAGTCGATCGCAAAAGAGGTATGCTCGCAGTTGGCTTTCGAGTCGATTTCCAACGATCCTTTAATTTCGGAAAGAGTTCTCATGAATGCACCTGGAGCTGTTGCAAAGAAAAAGGAAAAGTCTGTCAAGATAGAGCAAGGTAAGTATTATTAATGCAAGTATTTTCACCAAAGAAAGACAATTCAATATATCAGCAGAGTGATAGACAGACTTTTTATAACAATTATCAGCTGTATGATTCAGACCTTATGATGAATGCAATGACTTTGCAGTCTGAAGTCACTCCATTTCATGTTAAACCGCAAGAGGAGGAAATCCTGTCCTTTGCGGATATACTGTGGGCTTATTACGAAACGAACCCAGCCATTGGAATGCCATATTACAACCATAGACCCATCAAATCACCCGATGGAGAGACAAAATACCGAGCCCAATTGATAATGGGTGCGAAAAATAAAGTATCGCAACCACATCCAGTCCAAGCGGATGCCACCAATGAAGTTGCCCAGGAAATGTATCGAGAATTAATCAGGATTATTCCAGATGCAAACGCTACCCCTGCGGTAATGGATGCACTGGCTTATCCAAACTCCAAGTCAGCTAAAATACCCACTCCGCAGCCCTCCAGCCTTTTACCGATTTTAAATCCGTCGTACTATAACCGAAACAGCGATCCTCGACTACACACCAAACGCGGGTTTCCAGATGAAGACGGTCTGCCTCCAAAGCATTTGCCAACGAAATTTAAAAGCGACGCCTATTATAGCGACGAAGATGAAATTATAAAAAGCTACGAAGTGATGCTAAGAGCAGAGCTCCAAAAAAGAGGACTATCGCCGGCAGAGTTCAAATATAATCCTGGTACGCTAGGCATATGGTGCACTGGTGTGTTTTACACAAAAGATGGCCAGCCCAAAGCTATGACAACACTACGAGAACACAAACACGAAGCAACTGCCCGTGAAGATATATCGCACGATCTGTTTGTAGTACTCCTCTCACTTCCTATTTAATACAATGTAATTTGCTCCACTATTTATTCATATGAGGTTCTTGCAGTTTATGAGACTTTCAAAGATAAACTTCGCGCAAATACGCAACAGTAAGTATTGGAGGACCCTGATGTTAGTAATGATTACCAAATACATTCCAAACCAAAAGAATACATTCCCTAATATAGCACGGCCTTTAAAGATCTTCAAGGTACTTAGGAAAATTAGCGGTAACTGGAACATTTGCATTAAAAACAGGTACATCCTTAGTCGCTTGCCTATAATAAAGAATACCAATTCGTGCATGCAAGAAGATAAAAAGAAAGTGATAAACGTAGCATCTTGCTTGCTGATTTTTAGATTTTCCATTGATTCTTTGAAAACATGTCGCAACAAAAAGTGATGCACCGGCTTATTCCAATCTCTTGCGAAATCTCCAAAACTGCTTGCGTTCCAAAAGTCTGCATAGAACTCTCTATCTGCAAAACATGTTAGTTCCGCAAAGGCATTGCATACACACTGTCGTTAATTTAATGTACTTCAAAGATAATGTAGAATATGAGCAGGTAGCACATCATACATGGAATCAAGAGGTCCATCAGTGTATCGACAAACGTTTGGCTGGGCATCTGTACGAATACCGGCGTACACTGATGTTCAATAACTAAATAGAGCAGACCAATAGATGCGAATAACGAAAAGGTCCTTTCTAAAAAGTACCATAATCTGAATCGTGAAGTTCTTGGAAAATGCAGTTCATAAACCAAGGATGGAACGAGTAGATAGTCTAAAAAGTTGGCAAATGTCTGGTTCGAAGGGAACGGTTTGTCTCCTCTGGTCAATTCATCAGCCAATATTTCCATTTCCAAAGTTTCATCTTCAGACAAAATGTAATCTTCCTTTTTCGAAATATTCAATAATTTGGCATAGCGATTCTTTTTAAATGTAAGTGCAATGTTGTACGAATTGTAAGAGTGCTGTTTCATCAACATTGCGATTGTATGAAGGACGAAAAACAGTGATTGCGGCTAGATTAATACAGGTTTACCCAACTCCAATCACATACAAGGGCGGTTACCATACAAGCAAAGAACCATACTCCTTGCCATGCATGTTGAATTATTCTTGACAGTGAGAGGGGGATTATCCTCGCAGTAATCAAATTTTGAAACAACACACAAGTGAATAGACTTGCAATCATGATTAAATCAGTTTGTAAAACAGACTCCACTCCTGTAAACATCTGCGATGCTAATTTGAGCGAAATTGGGACTCCAGTGTTTCTCCAACTTTGGTACAATGATGTGATAACCTTCATTGCGATTGAAAGCCAAAATAGGATAAAGAATCCTCTGAATGGGTTTTTCTCTAGAATAAGAGTTTCAAAATCTAATGGCGATGTTCGTGGTTTGAATAGAGATTTGAAATGTCGAGGTTTTGAGAGGTTGATTTTTGGATTGACTACGTTTGGTATGTTTGTCTGGGTTAGTGCTTCGTTACATGTGGCTCCGCAGACTCTATCGAGTGCTTTTTCTTTCCTGTAGACTATGGTCAGCAACAGAATACGATTCTGGTCATTATCAATTGACAATAGTGATTCAAAAGCTCGAAAATTTTATAAAGGATCATGAGGTCACGTGTTTTTAAATTTGGCTAATTGCTGTGCTGGATCCTAGTTGAGTTGCTCCAATTTCCAGGCTCTGTGTTTAAAGCAATCAATCTTTACAGTTTCGCCTGGTTTAGATTATCAAAGTCCCCTATTCAGTGGTAGATCTTTAAAATTGTCTGGGCAACAGAGACACATGATGATAGCATTGTTGTACAAACTGACCATTTTCATTTAATCCAGACCACAACAGAATATAGCTGCGTTTTCATGTGGGATTTGGCTTTTGTTTCTCGCAGGTGTAAACGTATACGCGGAAGGGTATTTCATATAATTGCTGGGGCTGGACGTATTGAGCTCGTTGATTTGGATCAAGTGCACGTTTAATAGACAAATAACCACGTTTTATCATAAGCAACTAGTACCGAGAAAGTCATTCCAGTTAGTATGGACCGAAAAAGAAACTCTAGCAATTATTCAGAATCTCCAAATATAATTTGAAGATAGCCAACAATTCGGATTAATATGGCAATGCTAAAGGCGAATCTCTATGTCTCGCCAACCAAAAAATCCGTCGGAATACCGTAAAAGGGACCAGATGGTATCACCATATCCAATTCAAAAAAAAGTTGGATACTCAAGCAGCAGCGCTTGAATTACTTGTTAAACCAAAAGTTTATTACTCGTGAGATATTTACATAAAACCATTAAGCTTTCGTTATAATTGCCATGGTTGGTAATTCCTTAACTGCCATCGGTACTTCTTCATTACTCGCACGTTCCTGCGAATTCTGGCTGGAAGTCTCTTCATTTTCCTCCAGCCCAGCTTCATTTTGCTCAACCTCAACTTTAACATTTCTTTTCAGTTTTCTTCTTAACCACATTACAACTAAACAAGCTGAAAACGCTATCACGTATAGTATACATAGTCCCTGGTAATTAATGGCAAGAGTACCGCCCAAATCAATAATCCTGATAATTCCATTTTGTTAAACAAAAATAAGGAATTTTCCAGCCACAATAGACATGTTAACCGCACTTAATTGGACTACAATTCTCGGTCTTTTTTAAACCGCAAGTAGAATTGGAATTGATCCAGCAGCCTTAATCCAGCAACAATCAAGGTGTAGTTCTGTGAGATTGAACTTTTTTTCGCGACAAACATCTTTAATACAATTCATAAACCATACAGCTTTGAGGTGTCGAACCTGCATGTTTCATGCTAGATGGCAATTACACTCAGATTATCCTTAAGATGTGCTTTAGAAAGAGTGAACGGGGAGAAAGGTTTTCCCACACAAGAGAGCATACAATGTTGGTAATCGGTGCACGGTTGTCCGCATTGATAAATTTCGAGTGTTATCGTCAATTTGATAGACTGGCAGTGCCAATTCTTGAAATAATTACCGATTACTTTATGCCGAATTCCTACAGCCCAATTAGTACTTTTCTTTGTAGTGGTAAGCTAAATAGGCCGCCAAGCAATTGAAATGGTTTATTAATACAGTATTTTACAAATAATCAAGGTGCATAAATAGGCGGTGGGTTCCCTACTTGCTCTCCACTTTCCAGCAAATCAATTTGAACATTCGTCAATGTCAGATCATCGCCATAGGAAGGCAATTCCCGCTGATCTACTTGCTGCAATGGAGCATCTATCGCCCTATTTTTTGTTGATTTGTGATTAAGGATGATCAGTACAATAATAATAATGACTACCAGCAAATCAAGGGTATACGCAATCTATAATTAGATGAGGGGTACTAGATATGCAGCGGAGAAACCACCAGAATCGTCCATTATGAAAAAAGAAAACAGCCAGTTACTTTCATGGTCAGTGCACTTGAACACAATTCAAAAGCACAAATGAAAAAAGAAAGCAATCGCTCTTTATTATGGGGTGTAAGCAGGCGGTGGGATATCAAGCCTGGTATCGTTACTATCTACTCGTGTTTGACCTGTTGATTGTTCGTAGGTTGGAATCTTTTCCACTCTTGTGCCTATGTACTGCCATATGCCAGACAATAGTAGGATAATTACTGCCCCAAGAAATACAATACTCAACCCTTCATTCCCCATTAAACTGCAGCAACTGCCAGAGCACAAGTCAAAAAGCAAAAAAATAGTTCGCGTAAACAATAATTTGGTGCCTAATCATCCAGGGATGCTTGCGTTGGGTAGAATCGGTTACATTCTGTAACAAGAGATTCAGAAAGAACCCTCCTCGGATATTTATGCATCAAAAATATCGTGATGTCACTTTACTAATGCTCTTAATTCTACTCTTGCAAGCAGTATTCGCAATGCCGCTCAGAGAGCAGTCGATATACAAGCGCCGGTTTGTCAATCCAGAGTTTATGCATCACTATAGAGTCCCAGGTCACGTTGTTCATGAACCAACTCCACAACCAACTGTGTATTTGTCGATCCAGGACTAATTTTTGTATTTTAAATAAACTGATATTACTATCCGCATTTGTATTAGTTGGAATTTCATCAAGTATTTTCATAGTAGGCCCGCTCTATTCTCTCGGACTGTAAAATAAGCTGCTCAACAAGAACAGTACGCAGGATCCATAGGTAAAAAATATATTAAGAAATATGTACAAGTGAAAACCAGTGTATCAGCAAGTAAAATCAAGTTTATACTCGTCATAGTACAAGCAACTTTCTCTTGAATGGTCATCATCCGGCTCTTCCAATTCCACAACTACAAATTTCTGATTAATGTCCGCAATTTGAGTAGAGTGTTTGGCAAACACTCTGGTGATAATATTTACGAAAATAACTGGCGACACGATCCCGATACAAATGAATAAAAACAATATCGATTCCGACATTTTAAATTTGGAAGAGTTGGAAGAGGTTTTAGTTTTAAGGTGCAATGTCTGTTGCCTATATTAAAAAGTCGGACATTTACGTGAACCCCCTCTTACCCCCCGGTTGGTAATAATAAGTCACAGGTGAGTCAAATAAGATGTACTTGAACGCAAGTCGCTGGCGATCTAATAGATCTATCACACTCTGCAGCAAATATTTAAAACAGAGATAGAGATTCACCCGTAATTTATTCAAATTTGCTGCTGATTGCCCTGATCATTTGGTGATAAGCCGGCTGCACTGTACTAATTGAGCGCATATCAACTGCAGTAAATAATTGATCAGTCTTTTCAGAGTAACTGTGGTTATCTTGGGCCCTCTTCTTTCTGTACAAATATAAAAGTACTGCCAATACTATAGCACACATGGATAATATTTCAACCACATGAATCAATCTCAGTGCACAGGTTCAATGTTATTGTTTGACGCGAAAATGAAATCGCCTATTCGAAAAAGCAGATATCCAGCATTTCTCCTATCAGTAGTGACTTGTGTGCTAGTACTCACTAAATTATGGACTTGGGAATGTCCTGGAACTGTCAGGATTTCAACTATATACGCAGAATCGCCAAATTATCCAAGCCAGCCGGTATTAGTGTATTACAAGCTGGCTAATGGCTCATTTGCAACAGGTAATCTAACTGGCGACACTTTCCTCGATTTAAAAGCCGAGGTAGATTGGATTTTCCCAGAAAAGGGAAAGGGAGAGTTTATTACTGGTAGAAAACTTCGAAATGAAGGTGCGTTTAACGCTCTATACTACAAATCAGGAAGACATATTTACAGAAACACAATTAAAGGCGAAGAAAAGGTTTATGAACTGCCGTGGTGTGGTAATGCCATTCTTGACTTGTACCTCTCTGTTTACAATTCAAATACCGCAGAATTTCTTTTCATTCAAAATAATAATAAAGAATGATAAATTCTACGCTGCTGCATATCTAAATTACTATTTATTGCCCGAATACTGCAGTCCCACCTCAAATTTGTTTTTGTCAAAAAGCAAAGTTTTCCAATGAAAAGAACTTCCAATACATGCTTTGGATGCCAGAAAAAGAAGCAAAAGTAGGCCGCAAACTAATATAGATGCGATCGCGAAAGACCTGCATGTATCGGCTGCAGAGTATCCAAAATCCAATGTGTATATCCTTCAAGTGCAACTCCTACAAAACCATTCCTATCAGAAGAAAAACAAATGGAACTAGTGGATCGACTGGAAAGATTAGAATCGTCAATAAAACAATCAATTGGCTTCAGCGCACCTTCAAGTGCCTCAGAAACTCAAAGTGTAGGACAAAGCGTCGACGATAACGACAATTCCTTCAGCGACTTTGAATTCATGATGATTGATCGCATGCTCCAATTTGTATCTATTATGGGCAACATTTCGCCTTCATATTTCAGGAAGCATTTGAATACATCCGAACTATTCGTTTGTGCAATCAGAGCTGCTTATTACTTTCATCACGATGTGCCAGACCATGCTGCGAAAACAAGCTATTGGCTGGAAAAGGCAAATTCATGCTTTGGACATTCATTTTCCAGTTCATTGGCTGCGACAATGAATGCGACAATAGTACAGTCAATACTACATTTTAGTAATAATGGTTAATGGTAGAAATTGACAAGACGAATGAAGGTCAGATTTACTTTTATCACAGCGTCTTACTTGCGAAAAAACTAGGCATTAATAAGGAGGAAACAATTAGAAAATTAACAAACGACGAACAAGAAAGAGAGGATCTAAGAAATTTTTGGTGGTGGTTGGTACATATAGACCATAATTTTGTATTCAATGATGAAAATTTGATTAAAGATGGGGATAATCTGGTTTTTATACCAAGAACCAGCCAAGATGAAGTAACTGCGTATTTAGCCACAAAAATCATGTCATCGGACGATTGGTTTACTCCTAGCATCCCCGGCCTTTCCATTTATTCCAACAGGACGTTGTTGACCAGGATAATCGGGAAAGCACTCAAATATGCAAAGATGTACTGTGATAACGGCAGCTCGATTGACAACTTGTTTATATTTTCAAAGCTGCAAGATTCGTTACTTGTTTGGTATTCAAATCTACCTCAAGAATGTGTTGATTGTCTTGCAGCAGTTACAAATAGATCACTGCCAATCAAGGACGAAGGTTATTTATGGGTAACTTTGGATGCGATCGTTCAATATTATTATACCAAACTGATAGTCACCATTCCAACAGTATATAAACTAATCTTGGAAAACAGCCATGCTGTCACCAAGAATCGTATATACTTGGAAGTGCTGTCAGTATGCAAGGAAATGTCGAAAATTCTGGCGTACTACTCACAAATGAACCCAGAATACAATTTTTGCGGCCTTTCATTTACAAACTACATTTATCAGTTTGCAACCCCTTTGATTTGCGCAATGAAGCTTGATCCTGCAAGCCAAAGCGTATATCAGGAGCAGTACGATATCATTCGAAGCGCTATTGAAGCTTTGACAGAGTTTCAGGGTCGCGAACCTGTTGCAGTGCATTTCTTGGATTATTTAACCGCGTTACCATCTGCAATGATGGTTGTTGACATGTATTACCGCTATGTAAAGTATGACAGCAATCCATTTCACTTATTCCTACCAAAATACTTTGCTCCCCCGTCAGAGGTTTACGCTAATTCCCAGGATCAGTAATACATCACCTAGCACCTTCAATTCAAGCGGAATGCTAATGATACCATAAATATATTCACTTTTTATTATTCTTCCTTCTAGGAGGCTTTGAATTCAATATGTTTTCGACTGAAAAATCCGATTCATATCTCTCCAGCATCCTCTCAATAGCTTCCTGCGAAACTCCGTGTCTATTCCTCAAAGCCAACTCTGCTGCATCCTTGCTCACCCACCATTCCGTTGAGGGTTCAATTATCCTAATTTCGTAACCGTGCTGCACTGCAGCTTGAACGTATGGTTTTGCTTCCCATTTCTGCAAATTGGTGTTGTCGATGAACAAAGGCGATTTTCCTGCCAGCATTGCATCACTCGCTGCTTTTTGGTTTGCTAGGTGGTAGTCGCCTAGTTTTGTTGGATCAAACTCGTATACATTATCCACATAAAAGTAGTTGTCTGTGGAGAAAATATACCCAGCACTGCTGAACTCGTCCTCTATAATTTGCTCCACCAGTGACGACTTTCCACTCCCAGACACTCCCCTTACAATGTACAGAATTTTGGCCATGCAGATATTTCGATGACTGCTTTTTATACAAAAAATTGTCTCACTCGACTCACTTATGACTCACGAGTATGTTTGAACAAAAAGAGACATATCTAGCCCGCCATAATAGCAGACAATGTAACCCGTTCGAGATCAACCCCCAATGTGAGTAGTTGAGTCATTTAATTTTGCATCCAACACTAGCGCAAAGATACAACAGAAATGTACCATTGCGACTCTGTGCGTGCGTAGATTTGCAAAGCCAATTTGAAAAAAACAAGATGGGGTATACGCTTTTATTGGCTGATATCTAGAGGTTAGTTTGATCATTGATATTGTTCAGCAAAGCATTCTTCTTCAGGAATACAGAACAGGTCTGTGCTATTAAAAACATCATCACAATATCTTCCAACTGCAAATCCTTACCTATTAAATTGCAAGATTTCTCTACAAAAAAATTTATTTTATATTCCGACAAGCCACTCAAGAATCTGGAGCGAATGATACAGATCTGGTTGGGGAAGGGTTCAAGAAGTATTGCGAGGGGCTAATATTTGTCAGGTCTGGCACTTGTTCATAAATATCTATCTCAAACGAATTCAAGGTCGGATGAGGTGTTTCTTCCCTTATTGAATCTAGTGGGAGAGTATTAGTAGCTTCCTTGATTTGAAAAGACTGTTCGCTTTTCTCGAGGGGAAAAGGGTCTAAAGTAGGCTGCGGAGTATCTTTGAACTTTGCTTGGCTGACCTCGGGGAGATTACTTTTTGGAGATTCGTCATCAGAGTAATGCTGTGGTGTTTTAGGTCTATCTGGTAGCGTAGATGTAATCCTGGCAGATTCGAGCTTTGATTCTGTTCTAGTTGAACCTGGAACTGTTTCTCTTTGTGATTCGTGCTTGGACTCTGCAATTGAGCCATTTTGGTTTTTAGACTGTCTTCCTCCCGAATTTGTTTTAGCAATAGCTATTGATTCACTGTATACACTTTTTACATCACCGCCATCCTCAATCTTTTCTCTGGGCACGTCCAAGTTTGGCAACTCTAGTTTCTCTGGTGGGCCAGTCCCAACTTTGGAGTAATTGTTGATAAAGTCCTCTACTCTCTTTGTTTTGACCTTTTGCAATTCTTGCCTAACTTGTTTCATTTCATGCTGCCTTTTCATCCATTCGCTTTCTAAATCTTTAAAGGCACTGTTGAACTCCCTTTCTGTTTCGGCTAATTTCTGATTCTTTATATTTTGGCCTACAGCTTTTTGAATCTTTTCTACATGTGCACTCGGTTTTGCCTGCGTTTGAAAGAAAGATTGGCGCGCTAAGTCAACCTTTGCCTACCTTGATTTATCTGCGTCATAACATCGATACGTGTTTCATTTTCAAAGTTATTTAGCTTTTCTTGGGCTTTACTTCGTTCCTGTTCTTGTACTACGATTATTATCAATTACAAGTCATTTGCTGCCACCATTTTTCGACCATCTCATTCAGTTTCCAATCACTACTCTCCCATTCCTTTTTGTCTTTCTTAATCTCTTCAGTCAGCCTATTCAATTCAGCTGCCAATTGCTTTTTCTTCAAGTACTCATATTCTTCCTGACGAATCTTGTCCTTCATTTGCGATTGGTAGTTGATAATAAATTGGGGATATTGATTGAATACTGGATACTCTCCTTTAGTTGCCGGCTCAAAGTTTTTAATATATGTTGCTGGATCTAGCGATTTTGGAGTTTTGGCATTCACTTTGTACATCAGCAATATGATATTTGTTACATTCGTTGCGTTGCGCCTTTGAAAAAAGAAATAAAAGTCTTTTAGTTCTGTGATTCTTAGCAGCGGCATTCTAAAATGAATCAGATAAGCTATGATAAAGTGATACAAGAATGACGGTTGGTTTGAAACCAAGTGATCCCAGATGCACAACCAATCCTTTTTTGAAAATAGTTCTGCGAACAATGTCTGTACCAAGGTCCATATGTATATCTGGCCATTAACTTTATGCAAGTCGAAATGCGCATACAACTCTGGGTCGTGAAAGGCCAAAAGCTGAGACACAAATTCAAGGATTTCAATTGGAGGGTTAGGGTAGTACTCCCACCATTTCTGACACCAATTGACTACTATTAGCTTGCCTTACTTGCAATTGTCATTACTACTTCAAGACAAGAAAACAAATCATTCCAGAATAACTTTACAAAAGGAAATACAAGGGAAGGCAAGTAATCCAAATCCTCAAATATCGGTGACCAGTACGCCAAACAACTTAGAATCCTTTCCATGGACCTTGCCAACCTATCTGATTTCAATGGATACTTGACCCTGAAATTTCTATACGCTGGGTGAGTTCCTTGTTTTAGTAGCGACTCATAAGCTTGTCTATTTTCTGGTAATTTAAGCAAAAATCTCCAAATCATATGTCTGTACTGGTCGGGGTAGGTTCCATAATGATGCAAGAACCCTCTTAGTTTTGCTCTATTAAACAATGATATATTTTCCTTTGTTAGCTATTGTTACTTTTGATTCAATCAATTCAAAGAATGACTGGGGGTGTGGGACTGTTGCAGTAAAATCTGGCTGTTTATCTGGTTCTTCTTCAGCTGGCTCGGCTGGTAATTCTTGCTCTTCTTGCTCGTACAAATCATCCAATCTAAAGAAATTCATTGCATATTTCGAGTCCCCAAATACCGCTGCTATACATTTGCCGTCGGGGCTTAGGGCAAATTTGCTGATAGGATGTTTGGTTTTTAGTTGACTAAGAAACTTTCCCTGGTATGCATCAATGAAAATCAAATCGCCAGAGTTTGAAAGTAGGGCAAGCATATGGGTAGTATGCAAGAAACTATACTGAATAATATGCTTGTTTTCAAATACAGGAATAACTATTTCATGCATCAATCGTTTTTCAAACAAATTCCACACAAAAATTAAATTTGAACTCGGATAAAAAGCAGATTACCTATTTCCGTATACAAATAATTCGCCGCTGAAATCCACATCAAAATAATCAGTCTTTTCATTAATAGCTGTTGGGATATTTGGTTTGATTTTCCATATTAGTGATACCGTATCTACGCTCCAAAAATATACACTGGCATCTTCGAATAACGCGCAAATCATCATTCCGTCTTTCGTAAATCCAATCTGTTTAATATCCAGTTCATCTTGCAACACTCGAACCTGGTCCCAATCATCTGTATTCCATAATATTGCCTGATTTTGACTTGTGGTGGTTGCGAGTGGTTTCGATGGATGTATAGATATATTCGTTATTGGCGAACTAGCTGATTGTTTAACAATCATTAGATTTGTATCAACGTTGTAGCAAATGAGAGAGTTATCTGCTGAAGCAACAAGTAACTCTCTTCTTCGTTTCGAATCAAATTTCAAACAAGTCGGAGGAATACCTGTTCTCGCCATCAACCAATACCTACGTTAATACTCGCTTGCCTGTTTTTTACAAAATCCAATATATAAATATTCCCGCGTTGATCTCCAATCGCAGCTAAATAGCAATAGGAAACTCCTTCTTCCTTCAGCCCGTATTCAAAAGAAAAGCAGATGCAGTTGATGATAATACCTTTTTGCACCTGGTTGTGTTTCAAAGACGCAAGGAACAGCTTTAGAAGCGTCCCCTGTTTTGTATACCCAGAAATGATTTTCTTGTATTCCAGTGATTTCCATATATCTCCTGTTCGTGTGTCTCCGATATATACTGAACGTGGTGGATTCGAAGGTTGATGAACGGATAATGTGATTGTCATTGCTGGCAAGTTTTTCGGACACGAGATTTGTGGGAGCGGATTAAAGTCTAAATAAACGCATGTACAACTGAGTTTTATTCTATTACGCCGACAAGGGCATATGCGGTGGTGTATTCAAGTGACATAGCACGGCTCTGAAATTCCTAAAGCAACTTTTTTGATCAAATGGATTCCCATCTTCATACATTCCTTTCAGCTATAATTAGCATAAATCACCTCTTCTCTTGTAGTCTTGTTTCTGCTAGTAATCCAACAATGGTACCCTGCCATCCCAGCCGTGCTCCAAATCATTATACAACTAAAAATAGCCAGTATTAAAGCAGGTATATGGTTGCTTAGGTCCGCAGCTGGATAGTCGGTCAAGTTTGTTATTGAAAATGCAAGTATAAAAACATTATTGATGAATAGCGCTTGCAGGAATATAAAAAAGTACTTGTAGTTGTACTTGCCTATACAGTTACCCATCCACGGACAGTGATGGTCATGATTAAGTACTTGTTAATAAACTATTACCACATCTGTCGCAATCAGAGCAATGCGACGACCGAGGCGGTCTCCAGCTCTTGCATGAAGTGCAATATTTACATTCTACAGGATAGTTGTTAATCATCAAAGTTCTGGTGTAAATATGCTGTGTGGGAACTACTGGTGCAGCAACTGATATAAATGGATATTGGGCATGCTGTTTGTAAGGATCATTTGCAAGATAAATGTCTCGCACTGGTGGTGTATTATTTTGGTTTGAAGCAGTATGTGGATTATAAATGTCGTTTGCATTACTGCGAGGAGCAGGATAGTCTAAATTTAACTGGTTAGCAGATCCGAATGCATTATAATGACTAGCATCCGTGTGCGTTTGGATACTTGATGGAGCGGATTGTCCGTTATTATTCTTTGCTTCGTTTATAATGTCGTCTATTTTCCCGAATGCATCATCAGCAGTGGTTGATGGTGACAACCTTGACGGATCCGGATCAACGTCCTTTGGCACATAACCTGGCTGTACGCTATTTGCAAGTACTTGGGTGACTATGGTTGTAACTGCAATAATTCCGTAAAATACCACTATACCCGGATAGTCTTTTGCGATATCTGATCCAATATAAATCGAAAATAATATATTGCAAGTCAGTGTTAAAGCAAGGCCAAATAGGAAATAATGCTGATCGGGTCTATTAAATGGCGACTGGAATTCACATATCATTTGTTGACAAACAAAAAATTGAAGTTGAAAAAAAATCGGTAATTTAAACTCTTGTGCATTTATGGATATTAGATACCACCCCTTGATGGATTCGGCCCTGGGGAAAGCTATCGTCACAGCAACGAGTTCATAACACATTGGAAATGGCAACTATAAAGTCCAAGATTTCCATAATATCAGAATATATCCAGCTCGCTCTTAATTTGCTTTGTATCAAGTGTCTCTAAAACTCGCTTTGAGCGAGAATGACCACGCCACAAAGAATATAAAAGAAGCACTGCTACTCGCCAAACAGCCTCTTACATGCCTCTTAATTTACCTGTTGCTCTACACGTTGCCGGTGCGATACCGTCTGCTATTCTTGGCGCCTTTCAATATTATACTCCTAAAGGAACGGTCCAACACAAGTCTATTGGATACATTTACGTCTTTTCAATGACTCTAACAAGCGTTTCCTCATTCTGGCTGAAAGAAGTGAATAGCGGGGGCTTTTCTTGGATCCATGGGCTATCAATTCTCACGCTCTCAGCTTTGGGAAGGAGTATCTACTATGCTCGTATTGGCGATATCAAGAGACACAAGAGTACCATGAGGAATGCTTATATTTCGCTTGTTATCGCTGGTGTGTTTACCTTTATACAAGGGAGACGTATGCGAAGGTGGATTGATATAGGAGTCGCGCCTTGGGTCGATCTCAAATAAACTAATTGATACGTGCTGATTTCCTTGCCGGTTGAGGATGATGCCAACAATTGCTGGCTATCCTCGAGATCCTTGGTTTTGTTGAGTGTCGCTGGCATAATGATACCTGGATACGGCAATCACAAGGGAATGACTCGATTTACAATTCACTAGCATAGCAATAGAACTTTTTCGGTGTAATGCCAGCAATGGGGAGCTTTGCAGAGTGAATAGCGTTTCAAACTTAACTAGGTCGCATACGAATATCAATAGCACACCAATTGATGCGGCCCACGGTCAAGTACTATGAGGTGATTTTTGGCTTTCTTTTTTGTCCTAAAAAAATGGGTCGAGTCAACAACACATGCTTGGCTTGCACGAGAAAGAAACAGAAATGCGATAGACAAAGGCCAACATGCCAAGGATGTGTAATATCAAAAGTACAATGCATATACACAGATAACGCAAGTTTCCCAAAGCCAGTCCGAAAGAGAGCGGTCACAGCAAGGGAAATAGCACTAGAAGAACGGTTGAACCAGCTTGAACAGGCTTTTGTTGCATCCAAAACCAACAGTTCTTGGTTTGTCCCGTTTAATTTTGATTTCAAAGAATCCACAGATATTTTAAATGGAAGGATGGATATCCGTTTAACTGAAGGAATAGATATTGAATCGGATATTGCTGAAGCGCAGTCCCTAGAGTTTCTGGCCAAACATTCCTTCATGTCGCCGGACGTTTTGGAACAGGCTCGCAATAGTTCGATGATGTTTAGGTATACGCTGAGGGGCCACGGTTTTCATAATCAAGGAAAGTTGGATCTGGCTGCCAAGTGTATGGAAAAGTCTGTAGAATACTTTGCAGAAGGTCTTGCAAACTCTAGCGTTGTAAATGTCCGAGCTATTTTGGGAATGGCCATGCTACATCTCAGTACTTTATAGTAACGGTAGAATTGGACAAGTTGAAGCAAGGGTTTGCTTATTATACCTTTGCTGCAAATATGGCAAAGGATATTGGGATTAACAAGGAAGAAACCCTTGCAATTCTTTGCGACAATGAGCTGGACAAGGAAGAATGCAGAAAGTTGTGGTGGTGGATTTACAATATCGATCAATTTTTGCGATACAAGAACAAATCCGTGTTGAAGGATGAAGACAATGGCGTATTTTTGCCTGGAAATACCTATGCCGCCACTATCCAGGACAAGAATGCTTATTTGGGAATGTACATTATGTCCTCTAGTGATTGGTTTACACCTTCGCTTCCAGACCAGAACCTGCATGCCTGCCGGATCTTGCTGACTAGGATATTTGGTAAAGTCTTACAATTCAATCAAGTATACCATAATCAAGGCAGCGGAATCAACGCCTTATACGTATTGTCCACGCTCGAAGGCTCCCTGCAGCTATGGTGGAATAATCTCCCAAATAGTTTCATGGATCATTTGAATTGCTTGTATGCAGGCACGAAACTTGAACACATTGAAACTTGGTATGTGTTTGAAACCTGTATACACTATAATCACGTTAGAGCTTCGGTTCAACTGCCGCTGCTGTTTAATAGCATACTTGAAAACAAAAACGTTGCAATCACCTCTAGATCGCTCCAAAAACTCACAAAAGTAGCCAAGGAAAATGCTTTGCTGCTAAGCTTGATGTTGCGAGCTAAGCCAGATGTAATTTTCTCCAATGTGTTCTTGGTGGTAACTAAATTTTAAACGTAGGTCCTTGTGTTCCACATTACCATCCCTATATATGTTGCAACTTTGATTGAAATCTCTGAAGATCTCAAAGCGGATTTAACCCAGGCACTGGAGGTTCACTCTGCTTGCGTTCGACAGTTCTTGAACATAAAGACAGTCAAGCCTTTGATTCTCGACACGTTTGACTATTTGCTTTCTCTGACTGATGTCAAACAGCTCATTCTTGATTTCACCAGGTTCAAGATTTTGGATCAAAACCCACTAGCGTTCAAAGAATACGACAATTCAAACAATTTCCATCTCATGTTCCCAAACCAGCTGGAGATGCTCAAAAGCCCTTGGAACGAGTTGGAGTCTGAAAATACATCCACACCAAAGATGACTCCCAATTCTGAATTTAATGGAGCATCTTCGGAATATGTGTATACACCATCTCCAGACTTTAGCTCACCACCCTTTGAATATTGATTGCTAATAAACGCACACTGGATTTTACACATTGGCTTTCACAATCGTCCTTGAAAAGCTGGCCATTTATGTTGTCTTTGATGTTTCTATTAAGTTGCCAATTTTTCATTCATGTTTCATCTCGTCAGTTCCCACTCCACCCTTGGTTTAGACGAATTTTTGCCACCGTCGACTCACCACTTTTTTATATAAAATATTTGACAAGACTTGGCAATCATGGGCAGAATAAACAATACCTGTAATGCTTGCACTAGAAAAAAGCAAAAGTGCGATCGTAATTATAATCTAAATATAGGCCAAAGACCCAGCTGTGCGGGATGTCTGACAAGCAAAATCCCTTGTGTTTATCCTGAAGGTGCGATCCCGCCGAAAATACACAAGAAAAAGGCAGTAACTGCTAGAGAGCTTGCTCTAGAAGAGCGCCTGAATCAGTTGGAGGCAGCCTTTTTAGCAACCCAGGGAAACAACTCCGGCTTTGTTCCATTTAACATTGATTTCATTCCCACAGCACAGGCTAATGGGTCGGATTTGTTAGTTGAAGGAATGAATTCCAATATGTTTATTTCTGAATTTGGGGAAAAGGAAGGCGAGGTAGCAGAGGACACAGCGATCACCTTTCTCTCGAAAAACTCTTTTATTTCAGCAGATTATATGGGGAAATTAAAAGGAAAGTCTGATTTATTCAAGTATGCGCTTAGGGGCTATGGATATTATCACAAAGATTCGATCGAGTCTGCCAAAATGTGTTTGGAAAGAGCAGTAACCTATTTCTCTGAAGCCATTGGTAGCCCTAGTGTCCTCAGCGTTATTTCGATCCTGTGCATGGCTATGCTTCATATGAGTAACTGTTTTTAATGTTAGAAGTTGAAAAGCAGGTCCAGGGCCACGCATACTATACTTTTGCTGTCAACATGGCTAGAGATATTGGAATGAACAAGGAAGAGACTTTGAATTGCTTGGTTGAAAACGATGCTGAAAAGGAGGACGTTCGTAAGGTTTGGTGGTGGTTGTACTCGCTAGATCAGTTTATGCGCTACAAAAGCAAGTCCATCTTGAAGGACGAGGACAATGGTTTATTCTTGCCAGGCAGTATGCTGAATGCTACCAAGCAAGACAGAAAGGCGTACCTCGGTGTTCACATAATGTCATCCAAGGACTGGTTCACCCCTGGTCTGCCAGACCAAAGTTTACATGCGTGCAAGGTACTCTTGACCCGTATATTTGGTAAAGTCATACAATTCAACTACCTATTTCAATTCGAAAATAACACAATCAACACTCTGTATGTTTTGTCAACTCTAGAAGGGTCGTTACAGCTGTGGTGGTGCAACTTGCCTCCTGTATTTATGGAGCATCTCAATTATCTATATAACGGATTACCAATTGATAATCCAGACACGCTATTTGTGTTGGAAACCTGTATTCAGTACAACCACTCTAGAACAACTGTGCATTTGCCACTAATGTTCAACAATATACTTGAAGATTCACAAGCCGCAATTACCTCACGATCGTTCCTCCAAGTGTTGAAAATCGCCAAAGAAAATCATGTTATCCTCAACTTGCTGTCGAAAGTTAAGCCAGACTTTCTGTTGAACAATGTATTCTTGGTAGTGCTAGTCTTCCACTGTTCAATCCCGTTGATGGCTGCTGTGCTAATGGACATCCCAGAAACTGACAAGGCAGAAATACGGCAAATTATCGAGTTGACTTCTCAATTAATTCGCAACTTTATTTCATGCAAGAAGAACAAGCCGATTATTTTGGATACTTTTGACTACCTGATGTCGCTAACTGATCCAATTCAGTTAATACTTGACTTTTCAAAGTTCAAGATACTTGACCAGAACCCGTGCGCGCTCAGAAATCTGCAGCAATCCTCTGAAACCGCTGCTACGTTCAACTTGACTTTTCCTCAGCCAGATTTGAAATTTGATACTTTTGAAGAGTTCTTCAATTCTGGATCAGAGACACAAGCACTCAGTGGATCCTCGCCGTCGGAATACAACGGAGTAACAAATTCTACACCTTCCGACTACAACAACAGTTTAACTCCTGGATCAGAGTTCAACTTTGTAACACCTATGGAAATGAAGATGGACATGGCAGCTCCTCAGTTCTAATTTGATTTCGTTTTATAATAAAAAACCAATGTATTAAGATCGACTCATCACTTGTAAAACCGGGAATGAATTATCCCCGCTACGCCACGTCAAGTCTGAAATTTTGGACTTTTTTAATTTTTCCATGGGTAAAGTAAACAATACTTGCTTTGGATGCCAGAAAAAGAAACAAAAGTACCTGCAAAGTAATATAGATGTGATCGCGGGAGGCCGTCATGCCAGGGATGCCTGATTTCACAAATCGACTGTGTGTATCCGCCGAACGCAGGAAAATCAGTATCTAAACGACGACAGAGTTTATCAAAAGAAAAGGAGAATGAAATGGTTGACAAATTGATAAAGTTGGAGTCTGCTTTCAAGGCATCAAAGTCCAATTTATTTGGATTTGTCCCAGACTTTTCCTTATTTTCAGATGGAGTACAAGCTGCACACAACTTGCAGGACCCATTGTGCACTGGCTTTACCGAGTGCGAGGAGGAGCTCGCAATGGTCAGAGAGCATGTAATTGAACAAATGTCCAACATGACACACATATCCAAAGAATTTTTTTCAAAGTTGCTGGATTCATCGGTTATGTATACATTTGCAGCAAGAGCAGCTTACTATTTCCATCATGACGGCCTTCATTATGAAGCGAAAACGCTAGTATGGCTGGAGAAAGCAGTAGGGCAATTTGCACAGTCCCTTTCGTTTCCATGTCCAGCCAACTTATTAGCAACATTGCTTTTAGCGGTCATTCATTTTAGTAATTGCTTTTAACTGTAGAAATGGATAAAATCAACGAAGGACTTGCATACTTTGGATTCACAGTTAGATTGGCAAAGGATCTTGGAATAAACAGAGAGGAATCCATCATGCTTATTTCAAGCGATGAAAACGAGATTGAGGATTTAAGAAAAGTGTGGTGGTGGCTGTATCACATTGATCAGAATCTAGTGTACAATAATCTCAGCTTTATTCGAGAAAGTGATCATGGAATATATCTTCCAGGGACTGCCGCGATGGATGATAGAGGAAAGGCTGCGTTGTTGGGGATCAGTGTAATGTCATCAGAGGATTGGTTCACTCCAAATTTACCGGGGCTCCCAGTTTATGCCTATAAAGTTCTTTTGACCAGGCTGTTTGGGAAGGCTTTAAAGTACAATTACTTGTATAGATATGAAAACAATTCTGTAGATTACTTGTATTTGATGTCGACGCTTGAAGGGTCTCTCACTTTGTGGTATCTCAGCTTGCCAAGGGAATTCACCATGCATTTGGAAGTATTATGCAACCCTGTTATTTCTATTGTAGATCCCAAATCAACTTGGTTTGCTCTCGACACAATCGTCCAATTCTACTTTACGAAAATCATGATTTCCACCCCTATTTGCTACAACAATATTGTTGAAGACTATACCTCAGCTACTAAATGCCCTGCGTTTGCCAATATGCTTGTTTCTTGTAAACAAATTTCCGCAATGATTGCATTTTACCTAACAGTCAATCCAACCTTCAACTACTGTTCTCCATATTTTATGACATACATTTTCCAATCAACTGTGCCAATGATCTGCGCTTTGAAGATGGAAATTCCAGGCGAAGACCCGTTAGAGCTCCAGAAAAACATTCAAATGCATATGAGTGCAATAAGGACCCTGATTCAAAACCAAAGGCGAGGCCCAGTTATACTGGAACTATTGGAATACCTGCTATCGCTTCCAAATCCAGTTCTTGTTGTGCAAGACTTTTACAAATTTGTTCTTTTCGACAGCAATCCGCTGTCGCATCACAAGTACTCTACCTTTCCCACTGCAAAGTACTTTACAGCGGAAACCAGCACTCCTGGCTCTCAAGATGATATGGAATCCCTTCTTAACTCGACGCCAAACACACACCACTCTCCACAAACAATTGACGATCAAAGTATACTGCAGTTTTTAAAATTAAGTTAATAAATATATTTAGTTGAATCTCAAGTTTTGGCGTTGGTGTTTTTTTTCAAAGTAAAAATGGGACGACCAATAAACACATGTGAGAATTGCTACAAAAAGAAACAAGTAAGACATAGTAACCAAAGAAATGCGACCGCGAACGACCTTCCTGCAGCTCATGCATCCTAGCAAAGATAAAATGTGTTTACCAAGAAGGAGCAGTTCCTCCGAGCCAAAAAGTACACAAAAGAAAGCAAACAGATAGAGAAAAGGCATTGGAAGCAAGACTGCATCAACTGGAATCCGCATTCCGCTCATCAAAAACGAATTTATTCGGGTCCATTTCAGACAATTCATACCTAACTCCGAATGTAACATCTCCCGGACGGCCAGAATTAGTCAAACAGGAGGTTATTATAAATTCAAATGAAATTATTGGTGCTATGATGGAAGAAAAGGCGATCATATCAATCAGCGAACAGACTTTTATTTCACGGCAATTTTTTGAAAAGCATGTCAAGCTATCGCCAATGCTCAAGTTTGTAGTAAGAGGAAATGGGTATTTTAGGGTTGAAGGAAAGGAGAACAAGGATTTGGCACACGCGCATTTGGAAAAAGCCATGTCCATGTTTCCTGATATCATTGACAATCCCTGCGTCTCCAACGTCGTAGGTCTGGTTAATATCGCAGTGTTATTGTTCAGTATTTATTGTTAACTTTAGAGCTCGGCAAGGATGTCAAAGGACAGTCTTTCTTTTCAATTGCAATCAAGATGGCAAAGGATATTGGTATCAACAAGGAAGAATGCCTGCCATTGCTAGCAGTCGACGAGCAAGAAAAAGAAGATTGCAGGAGAGTTTGGTGGTGGATATACCACATAAATCAACATAATGGACACAAGAGCGAACTAAAGGATGAAGACAATGGGATATTTTTGCCAGGAAGCAATCACAATTCAGTTATACAAGACAGAAGAGCATATCTGGGAATCAATATAATGTCCTCAAAAGAATGGTTCACACCGTCTATACCGCAACAATCATTACACGCGTGCAGGGTTTTACTATTCCGAATATTCGGGAAGGCAGTAAAGTTCAATTACATGTACCAGTTTGAAAACACAAACATCAACGCATTGTATATCCTATCCACACTAGAAGGCTCCCTACACTTGTGGTGGGCAAACCTGCCTCCGATTTTCCACGAGCATTTGAATTTCTTGTATAAAGGGTTGCCAAGCACATCGCTGGAAACGTGGTTTGTGCTGGATTCATTTGTGCAATACAATTATGTCCGCATTCTTGTATTCAGCCCGTTGATGGTGAATAATATTTTGGAAGATTTAAACCTAGCAACTTCATCCAGATCATTCGCGCTTTCAATACAAATTGCAAATGAAAATGCAAAAATATTGGAATACTACCTGCTCTACAATTCTAAATTTGATCACTGCACTTCACTTTTTATCATCTATGTATTTCACATGGCTGTTCCTTTGATTTGTGCCACAAAGCTAGAATTACCGCCAAATGAAATGAAGCAGATAAAGGAATCGCTAACTGTGCATATCAAATGTGTGAAAATCATAACTGAGCTGTACCTTCGCGGGCCAGTACTACTTGACGCTTTGGAGTACTTTCAAGCATTGATGAATCCAGTTCAAGTCATAATGGATTATTCTCGTTTCAAAGTGTTGGATCAAAACCCACTAATTCACCATCGCCCTAAAGTAGAAAACCCAGTTGGATTTGATTTACAATTTCCAAATATTGCTGAATCGTTTTTCGCAATGACGCCTGGATCTGGGATTTCTGATACCGCCAGATCACAAGCAGATCCTAGCGAACTGAATTTTGACTCGCTATTGAATACAGACATGAGTTTTTCGATTGAATAAAGATTTTTCCTTATGTTTCAAAAAAATAACGCTGCGTTAAAATCAAACTTGAAGGGGGAAATTTTTTTCAACCCGAAACAACAATGAACAAAATACTGTCAGAAAAGAATGAGAAGGTGGTTATTGGAGCATGGGCGATTGCTACATTCGTCTCAATGGCAATCTTTACTGGAGGTGCTGCAGACCAACTTCAATTCGGCTTGGGTGGTATCTGTCTGCTGTTCGTTGAAAACTACCACAAAGTGGGTGACCAATGGCTATTCGACGCTTACTCTCCCTCATGCAGTGCGTCAGTAAGGTAACCCTAAATTAATCCAGCATCGGAGCAATCGGTATTTTAATTTTGATTGCACTCGCTTGTGGAAGAATGTATTATTTAGTTAGATCAGAAGAACCATCTAGAAACGTCATTATGGCCTTTGCAATCATCGCTTCAGTATTGACATTTATTTCGCTAATCATGGCCTTTGTTGTTACTTTTGGTATTTCACAGACTTGCAGTCAATTTGAAAAGGCAGGATCTTGTGGTAGCATTTTAGCTCAAGGATTCTTTGTTGATACATTGGACAACATCTATCCAAAGAATCTTACTACTATCCGAGCAGTTGAAGGGGCTGCATGGGTAGATTTCGTCTTGTGGGGATCCTATGCGGGATACGAATGGTTCAAGTATCGCACATCCTCATTGAAGTGGTGGTAATATTATATAAATTTTATTTTCTCTTATTTCCTTATTTCCAAACTGTTGCGGTTTCGATTGCAGCCCCAAAAAGGAGACGAGGTGATTTTGAAGGAGAAATTTTTTTAACTTGAAACACATGCAAATTGCAAACAAAGTAGAAGCAGCAGGATTGGCTGGATGGTTCTTATCCTTGATGGTAGCTCATTAATTAATCCAGATTTGTCTCGGTATTTATGTTGGTGGTGTGTCTGATCAATTACAGTTCGGGAGGGGAAATATTTGTTTACTCTATGTACAGAATTACCATAAACCAGATGGAAATGATGGATTCACATTTGATTCTACATCTAGCACTTGCGGCACAGCAGTCAGGTAATCATCTTTTAATTCTAGTTTTGGTTTACTCAGCTGCTTGGCATTAATTGTCCTCACTGGATTCCGATTCTTTTTCATATACAAACAAGAAGAGCCTACAAAAAAAGTGGTTTACGGATTCTTGGCTGGCGGTGTTTTGTTTTCCCTGTTATCCTTGTTCTTGGCAATCCTCGTTACAGCCGGTGTATCTCAAACTTGTAATGAATTTGTGAAAAGTGGAAAGTCTTGCGGTGCTGTATTTGGTATTGGGTTTTATGCTGGGGATAAGAAAGTCAATTATCCAAAGAATATTAATACTATTAATGCTGCTGTTGGTGCTTCATGGGTTGCAGTTGCATTATGGATTGGATACAGCGCATTCGAATTTTACAAGCTCAGATATTCTTCAATTAAGTGGTGGTAATAAAGTATATTTAAAATGAACCAATTGTCCTAAGAATTTGCAGGATAGAAAAAACAAGTTGAAATATAGCTCTAATAAACAATAATTTTATGCAAGAAGTTGTATTATGAAAACCATTATTTCTTACCCTTCTTCTTACCAGCTGCAGCAGGTTTCTTTTCTTCAGCAGCAGCAGTCTTGGCAGCCTTTGGCGCTGGCTTCTTGATGTCTTCTGGAGCGAATTTGTAAGTAAGACCGCACTTTCCACAGTATTGACGATCATAGTGCATAGCCATGAACACACCAGCACCACAGGTTTCGGTTGGGCATTCACGTCTGAGACGGGTGATTTTGCCATCAGAGTCTACCTTGTAGTATTTCAAGATAGCCAACTTGACCTTGGTGCGCTTGTGCTTGATCTTCTTTGGGGTGGTGTAGTTCTTCTTCTTCTTTTTCTTACCACCACCACGCAAACGGAGGACCAAGTGAAGAGTGGATTCCTTTTGGATGTTGTAATCGGAAAGGGTGCGGCCATCTTCTAACTGTTTGCCGGCAAAGATAAGACGTTGTTGATCTGGTGGAATTCCTTCCTTGTCTTGGATTTTAGCCTTGACATTTTCAATGGTGTCTGAAGACTCTACTTCAAGAGTAATAGTCTTTCCGGTCAAAGTCTTTACAAAAATCTGCATTTCTAATGGTTAGCAATGTTCTATAAACAAGAGTTGAACAAGCCGCGTCTCTTGCGAAAGACACAGAGAGATATTTACACAAGAGACTTTTGACTTGCTCAATGCTCCACTATCAATGCGATAGTATCTTTACCTTGAGAAGACGAAAAGTAAAGAATTTTTTTTTCTTTTGGTTTTTATAGAATTGTTCAAGCCGAGCCTGCTTAACCCTAGCCCTAATTCTCCGAAATGTGAATATGCTCAGCATCAATAGAAAGCTTGTTTGTGGTTGGGATACACAGTTTTCGAATTCAAAAATACAAGGGCTAAAGCTGTAGAAGAATCTCCCGCTGATAACAATGAAGTTGTAGAAGTCTCATCCCCAGATGACAGTGAAGGAAAAGTATCGTCCCCTGATGGATTGATGTGAAAGAATCTTAAATAAATGATACTGTTTGCTCCTTTGACAGATGTTACAAAGTCCCTTACCAAATACTAGTTTTATTCATTGTTTTCATAAAGTTCTGTAAAGTCAAGGTTCCACTATTAGTAGGATCCACCATCTCAATCATTTCCTTCAATTCACTCTCAGTAAAATATTCACCAAGGGAAACAGCTGCTCTTCTAATATATTCAATGGGCACTTCATCGCGATCTTGTAAATCCTCATCGTCGTAAGCTGATGCTCCCATTTCACATACTAGATCGAAAATATTTGTTATTTCATCATCCATTTGTTCTTCTGCCTTTGTTAGTAGTATTTACGAGGTAGATGCGGATATTTTCCAGTAATGGTGCCAATCTTATCGATCCTCTGTTTTCTGGGTCTGATTTTTGTGCCATGTCAGCAATTCTATTCCCATCTATTCCAATGGTTCGTAAAAGTTCCCGCGCGTCTCTGGGAGAAATTCTGCCTATTTCTGCAATGTCGTATTGGTTAAATAAACCGTTGATTTCGTTGGTTTTTTGCTTGGAAAGGGAATACTTTTTGTGGACGTAATACATCAATTCGCGAACGCACTTTAAAATACACGAAAAATTAGAAAGGATTGTATGTATTTCGCAAGAAATTAATTATTTAAAGAGGCCCTTGCCTTTAGTTTTAGTGTTCCCACCGCGACCAGATTCTACTCTCTTTCTCTTGTCTTCCAAATCAAGTCTTTGGCGTTCCAATTGCTCTTTCATTTCTCTGTGGCGAGCATACAACTAATATTAGGCTAAATTACTTCTTCTTCGGATTGTTTCAATTTGGTTTCCTTTTCTGCTACCTTTTGTTGGAAAACAGCTTTCATTTCAGCTTCCATCTTTGCCATCTTTTGGTCGTGGGCTAATCGTTCTTGTTCGAATTTAGATAGGGGTGAACTGCTATTAACGACTAATTACATGTTGTTTACACCACGGTCAGCTTCTTGCGTAACACCGCCATTTTCAGCCAACTTTTGGAGACGGTACTTTTCATACAAAACATTGTTGGTGTGGTCCTTTAATTCTTCCATATGGGAACGGATAAGCATATGGCGGAGCTTGACAAAATCGCAATGGTCTTCGTTTTCAACTTCAATTACGCCCCATGGATATTGACGACCTCGGACTTTCTTTCCTCCAACAGTAACTTCTCTGTCAGAACCAACAACTGCAAATGGAAGCTTGCTCTATTGATCAACTACTAATTACAATCACTTCCTTGTTTTCTTGAGCAATTTCTGGATCGTCATTGTCGTGGGACACTGGCTGATAGTATGGGATGTTGTGGAAAGCAAAGTCTTCAAGAATCTACCATCAAAAAAAGGTACTCTGGCTTTGAACGCCTTGATTTCGTCATCTGTCAAAGTATCGGATTTGGCGATAACAGGGATCAAGTTGACTCTTCCTCCTAATCTCTTCATAAATTCAATGTCGATTGGCTTTAAAGAGTGGCCAGTTGGTGCAATAAAGTACAAACATGCATGTACGCGTGTATCTACGATATTCTTTCTGTTGACTCTGTTTTCTTGTTCTAAATATGCGTCAAAACGGGCTTCTATGTTTTCAAGAATTGGTCTCCAGCTGTCTTCATTGTTCACAAAATCTCCAAATCCAGGAGTATCAATACAGGTGAGCTTCAACTTTACTCCGTTTTCTTCCAAATCTATTGTTACACGAAATCTTGCCTGCGCTGATTGATTGGATTTCTACGGTTTTTGGAGTGTCGTTGGAAAGTTCCTTTACATCTTTCAGGGGATAAATAGAAGTGTTGAAGAGCGTGTTAATAAGAGTTGATTTTCCAAGACCTGCTTCACCTGTCTTTTAGTTTGAAATTACCAACTGCCATCAAAGTAAATTGGAATCCCTTCTTTAGTGATTTACGGTGATATTGATTTGGCAAATTATGGAAACCGACGTATCCCATTAATTTCTTTTTGACAATCATAAGCTATTTATTAGTTGGCTTGATTACATTTGCGACATCTACTTGTTAGTGGAAAATTTTACCTGCCATGGAATTCATATTGAAATTTTCGTAAAGCATTTTTCCCTTTCGTTTCCTTCTAAAGTGGCGTCAAACGGTTGAACGGCTAACATCTTGGGCGTCGAATATTAAAGCAGCCACGATGGATTGATGTACAGCTGGCAGTTGACAGATTTGGCTGATAAATTTGCTGAGTGCCGAGATTGGCAATTCTTATGGGATTTGATCTCGTTGGTTACAAAATACCAAATTATTTATTATTATTACATGCCAATTATTACTATTTTTGCTTCATTTTGTGGATAGCTGCCAAATCGTGTATCCTCTTCTTTGAAAATTCCAAATCTCTATAGACATAGTCTATGGCGGCACGTACACCATTTTCTTTCTGGATGTTGTTTCCAATCTCTGCTGCCTTCTCCCTCATTGTCTCGTCGGTGGTGATTGATGTCAGAGCACTAGCAAACGTGTCTACTGTGAATTTACGCAAGCAAGCACCAATCCCAAGCTAATCTTAATAAAACTTACATCATGTATTCGATCGCCCCAAAAGAATTGATCTCCAAAGAACGGCTTTACTACTGTTGGTCTTCCTGCTCGTAGTCCTGCTGCCGTAGTGCCTGACATGAATTATAATTTACCTGCACCTCCATGATGAACAACTCCGGCACATTTAGGGAAAAGCCAGTCGTGAGGAACTCTATCTAGCGGATATATTGATGGCGGGTACTCAATCGCTGCTGCTGGCCCAGTCTGTCCTCTGGCAGACCATCCTTTAGAAAGAATTGCACGAACTCCAGATTTAACCACTGCATCAATGACTATTTGCGTCATTTCATCTGAATTAATATTGAATACCTGGATCTTGAACAATAATGGAGCCAAACCCAATATACACTGGAGGTGGTCCACTATTAAGAAACTCTGTTAAGCTTTCTGGAGGATTCCAATTGTGCTCTGGATTATCCAAGAACCAATATCCACATGTATGAATCCAATCTGGCCAGTCAGCTGGCTGAGGAACTACAGACGGCGAAAAAGAATACAAGAATGGAATTTTCTTGTTTTCTAATGCATATGGCAGCGGAACAAGGTCCAGCTTATTTTTTCTCCATGTATTAACTTGGCCCACTATTCCTTTCCATAGCACTTGCTCAATCATTGCATGAGACATGTAGTTGTATGTTCCGCCCATATGTTTGTCTGGTACTGCAAATGGATGTGGATAGGCTCTGGTCCTAGTCCACGGCATTGGAAATGCTGAAAAAAATGGAATTTGCAATTTCTCGGATACATGCAATCCTCCAAAAGCCGTGGGAGATTCTATCAGTAAATCGGTTCCTTGGCATGCATCATAACACGAATCCAGTAATTCATCTATCCATCCAGTGAATTTATTCAAGGCTTCGCGAATGAACCCAACGGTTATGCCTCCATAATCGACACAAAGCTGCATTAGTTCAGCCGGATCTCCTTTTACTGAAGAAAATTCAATTCCAAATCCTTCGATCCATTCTCTGTATTCATCGTGCGTGGCAATTCTGCAAGTGTGCCCATCACCCATAAATCCTTTACACAAAGCAATGTATGGCTGGACATCTCCTCTGGTCCCAATAGTTAAACATGTAATGTGCATTTTTTCAGGAACTGGTGGTTTGGGGGTAACAAAAGGTTGAAGATTGGTTATATCCTCTGGGATTAAACATAAATACCGTCACTTAAAGAGGATTTGACGTGCTCGTCCTTGCGTGGCAGCACTTCTAGCAAACTGTCTGCTGCAGGAGAATTTAAATCAACTTTTTGGGTCTTGGCATGTTTCATCAAATCAGATAATATTTTCAAACACTCGTTTCTGGATTCTGTAGTGTGGAAATCAAATAAAATCTAGTTAAAAACGTATTACTTCATCCCGAGACTTTGTTTTTAAAACTATAGAGTCTAATGGAGTGAATCTCTTTAATTTTTCCACTGAAACAACTTCGTTCAACGGTAATACAACTTTGGCTCGAGCACCAACTAATCTGGATTTGAAGCATACGTAATTGCTGGAAATGTACAATTTGCCAATATAGGGGATAAGGGATATGTAATACACAGAGAATGCTAGGTTATACAATAGTTACTCTGCACTAGCTTTTCCGTTTCAGGAACAGCAAACAGCGATACAAATTGTGAATTTTTTTGGTCATCTGCGATTGCCTTTTCATTGTATATCTCTCCGCCATCCGACGATGTTTTTCTATGCGAGCTCCACCAACTTCGCCTTTTATCTTCGTCCACTTTAAAGCCTCCGTCGTATTTCAATTCAGGCGGCGATCGCGATAAAATTGGTACACTCATAGGAGCAGCAAAAGAATTGCTCTTGCGATGTTCATTAGTAACTACTTTCATTGACGGGGGTTTATCCGATCGCGGTGGCAAATCTACTATGGCGAGTGGTGAATCAGCGGGAGGAGAATAATTTAGTTTATCATCGCCGCTAGCTGCTTGGGCTGATTTTGTCGGTGTGATTGTAATAACAGGGTCTGATGATACTGAAATTTTTGGAATTGAAGTTGTCCGTTGAAGCGAGGTGGATGAAATTGATAATTGCGATTTAGGTCGCTCTTTTGGCTGTCCATCCGTGTCTTTTCTGTGGAGCAATCTTCCGCTAGTTTTTTTCCTGATGGTGTGTTGCATGTCTTTGGATTGCTGCCAAAGCAAGTTTAGCATGACATAACACTTTTGAACGTCGTTAAAGTAGGAGAATAGGTACTATGATTAGAAATAGTTACATCGTCAGTAGTGATCGACTCTTCACACACTACTGTAATCTTCAACGAATCATTTCCAAAACTTGTTTTTGCAATTGAAACACTAGCAAGGGAAGTAAAAGGAAATACCACTTTAACATCATTTCCTGAATTCTTTGCATTGAATATGGCAGTTTCAAACGCCTCCAGCCATTCTTTTAACTGGACTTCGGTGTCTGCTTTGAAGCGATACTCCTTGTCCGTTGTTTTCAGTTTAATGACGTTCGTTGCAGTTGATGACTGGCGCACCTCCACAACGCTTTTCAAGTAGATGGTGCTGGTTGGATTATACAGCTTTGTCGCATCCGGATAAATGTATAGTCCATGCGATTTCAAGACAAACCATTTTGTACTGTATGTATTACGCACTGTTCCGTGCGACAGCTTTTGCAAGTAGCCAGATTTACATAGCTCGCCCTGGTATTAATTAATCTTACAGGCATAGATGGTAGCGAAGAATAAAAGCATATATGGCTTTGTGTGACATACATGTACCCTTTCAAAGGCACTGACCGCATCATCCAGCAAGCAAACTCGTCCACATATGTTTCTCTCTCTGGCAATTCAAAAACAATTTGCAACTTTTCTTCAATGGACAGTTCAACTTCAGGTTTGAGTGCTATGGATGATACAGAATATTCCTTCTTCAGCTGTCCTACTGGTGTGGTCGCGTCATCATTCAACTTATCGGTGCTTTGATTCTCAGATGATGCGACACGTTCGTAATTGCTATCGTAACTTTCAATTGAACTGGTGTCGTCTATATCGTCCCACAATCCCGGATAAGCTCCTTTTCCGCTTGGTGCCAGTAATTGATGGACAGTTGAGACGCTTTCTGGATTAATTTCCCTTACCTTTATTATCCTTTAATTCAGACATGTTCATTGATACGGTTGCTAAATGTAGTATGGGATTGATATTGTCCTGGATTGCGTTTGATGTCTTGAACCATGATACAAAAGGGATGTTTGTTGTGAGAGCGCGACCAATCGAGCCAAGTCTACTTGGTTTCTCTTCTGTTTGCGTATCTTTACGTTCAACCGTCTCTTTCCGCTCAGGTACATCCTTCTTTTCAGCTGTATCTATTTTTTCAGTTGTGTCTTTCTGTTCAGCCGTGTCAATTTCGATATCCTCAGTTTGTTTAGCTGGAGGTGGGGATTGCAGCTCAATTGGCGCGGTTTGAGGTTCGGGGGTTTGTACTTTTGGTATATCAGTGTCAAGAACCAGCCCATATTGAGGAGTCGGAGGTGTTATCTGAATAACTGCATTTGGCGCTTGGATATCCTTTTTGCTCTTCCGAAATTTATCTCGCAGGTCGAATGCTGATAGAAACTGCTTCTTCTTCAGCTTCGTGTCTAGATTTGGTTTACTCTCCGTATCCTGATGTTTCTCTTTCTTTTTAATGAAATTCAAAAAGGACCAGCTCTTTCCAACTTTTTTTGTCTGCTCCATTTTCAAGAAAAAAGTTAACGAGTCACACCAAGATGATATCACATGCAGATTAATACACAGATTTGTAAATTCAACGAGTATTTATTCTAACGGAAATTGTCAAAATTCTGGACTAGCTCCTTGCCCCGTAGTAATTCATCGATTTGATACATACCTATTATCAAACAAAAAATACCTATGCAAAACTCCAACTCATTTAATCCGCCATTAGTAGTCTCCAGTAGTTTCCAGATTTGGCCTAGTTTTATAGGTGCTAGCTGACTTTTCAGCCAAATGTTCCGTGCAGTATTTGCTGAAAGATACCCCTGTTGAAATTTATCAGACTGTCTAAAAAGCTCTTGGTATCGCAAATAAGCATCTTCTGGTATGTTGTGTATGAGTTTTAATGCTGGTCTTGGAGGTAATGGTGCAGGTCTATTTACCGCGTTATTCAGTCTATCGAATATGGGAGGTTTTTCACTGGATGAATTTGACAGAGGTTTAGTGGACGGTGGTGGAATAGCGGGTCGGTTGATTGCTGGTTTTGTGCCAAGAGGTACCACGGGTTTCCCACTCAAGAATTGATCGTTTGAAGTGGCTGACCTTTCGCTGTCAATCGACTCTGGTGATTTAGGAGAAATATTTTGGTTTTCCGAGGCTTCCAACATTGAAAACACGTCTGGTTTCCTGGGTGGTGCTGGAGCGGGTCTCTTTGGCTGAACTTTTGGCGAGTCCATTTTGTTAATCATAGTATCGGCATCATTTGACTTTGGTCTTTGAGGAATTGGCGGTTTTGGCGATGAATATAGCGGGTTTGTAGTTATTTCTGATTGTGGTCTATTGATACTTGGTTTTGTAAATACTTCCGATTGCGGTCTAGTGGGTACTGGTGGTTTTGGCCTTTGTTTAGCTTGCTGTGCCCATGGATTTTGATTGGCATCTTCAAACACTAAAGTCCTGTTTTTGATTGCCTCGTTCACAATTGAGCTTGATCGTCCTAGCAACTGCTGTCTAGTCTGATTCACATCAATTTTCTGAATTAGTTTGGCATTACATCTTTCTTTTCTGCTGGTTTTATCTGATATGGAGCAGAAAATTGAGTCAACGATTCATCTGCCTGAAATGTATCATTCTCTTTTACGTAATTTAAAGGAAATAGTCCTCGCTGTGATCCTACTTGTCCTACACACCATCCTACAGTTAAATAAATCTACCCTTCTCGGTATGCGGCTCCACTACATAAACTAAAAATTACCTTTAGTAATGACGTCGCCTTTCCGAAACGACAATTCCGATGTATCTTCCCCAACACAGTCGTACAATGCGATAGCAGACTTCATTGATTTGCTTTTTTGAATGAAATCTTAAATGCAAAAACCGACGATAAAAACTGCAAGGCGATACTCAAAGCAATTTGGCGCTGAAGAAGTGTTATCGACCCCGCTTTCTGTGTACTCGCCAAGGACTAAAATGCCTTCGCCGCGTATATCTACGCCTTCTTCTACTGATGGCACCTTTCTTGGTATACTTACTGTACTATTCTTTGGGTACAATATTTTTGCACTGGTACTAGTTCAGTATACTACTTGGGATATATTTCAAGCTTTGCGGGACGATCACTTTTACTGCTACTTGATACCAGTGCAGCTACTTGTAGCTTGGATATTTACACTTTTAAACTGGCTGGGGATGAAATACTTTCGCCATAATGCTTGATTGCGGGCTTCAACGATATCCTTTAGGATCTGCATCGTGGAGACCCGCAGAGGCTATACTCGAGGGGACAATGTTGTAATAAAGTATTTATATTAATTACACTAACCATTTTTGAGTGCAACTGATAACCAGATCACCAGCTTGCTTGTCATCATCATGAAAATGAGTGTTGAAGAACCTCGCACACTGCGTTAGTTGCTCTTACCTCAAAGTATCCCTTTGAAAACAATATTGGCTCAAGAACAGGTTTCAAATGTGGATTGTCGTACCATACCAGATGGCTTGGCCAACTATATGAAGGAATCGTATAGTTTTGGTAAGGTACTTTAATGGTTCCTTTGCCTTCAAAGTACGTTGAAATGAATTTTTCTGGGTCTTGGTATAATAAATCAGTTTCATCTCGGTAAATGGTTCTATTTTGACTAGTGTCAGTGATGGTTACTGTATTGGTGGTTCGCAAGTGATGTATCGCATTGGGATGTTCAAGTGGATGTGGGAGTAAAATGGTGTGGAATGGCACGGCATTAAAAATAGTACACTCTTCACTCGTCCCAAATAAGCTTGATGGCGAAGGTATTTCACTACTTGCAAAACCCCACTCTTATGATATCTAGAGAAATAATATCCTAGTAATACATTAGTAGATATAATGAAAAACAGGGATCTAACAAGCAGTGATTTGGGGCCGCCTCTGCTTAGCCTCTTGTCAGACTTCTGTATGTAGTGAAGCCCTCTACCGGCATATACAAGAATTGGCGGCAGAATTGGCATCAAGAACCTAAACTCTTTATGTGCTTGCAGCGACAGCGCCAAACAAACAAACACACACATGTAGAAAATATTCCTCTTTTCAAAGGTCCGCAACTTTGACACTCCATAGATTGAAAATGGAAGAAGAGTAAATGCAACTAGTGGAATAGCTTGTGTGAAATACCAATGGAATGGATGCGAACCATAAAACAGCGAAACCTTTTCTACTACGTTGATTTTCAAGAATTCCCTTTGGTTATTGACAAGTACCAATGCACAAATATGAATCGCTTGTAGAATATGAAATCTATTCCTAATGAAAATAGTAACGCAAACACTCCAGTGACTGTTACATCGTATATAATTGAGCTGGTCCTATGTGAAAATGTCGATAGTAACACTCCACCCATGTAAACCCAGATAAGCACATTTGTAGGTCTAATAATACAAGCGAATGCCGCGACTGCCAAAGCAATCCTAAACTCCCTAACATTATATCCAATTACTTTCTACTCGACCTCCTATTTGGCCAATAATATAGCGCAACAATAGTCAGTGTAGCTTCAAGCGAATTCGAATACGTCCTGACAAGACAATAGAAATTAAACCAAGAGAAAATCATGCACGTTAACGTCCATCTTGCAGTTTCAATTCCAAACATTTTAAAGGAGAGCAGGAATGCGTACAAATCAGTTAGGGCTGCAAATCCCGCCTGTAAGATCCTTGGTCCGTAAATCTAGGTTAAAGTATAGTACGATCAATTCTGTATGTTCCAACTGCAAATATTGTATTAGTTTGTAGACTAGAGCAAATATCATTGGATGCGTAGCTCCACGTATGCCCAATTTCCATCTACATTAATGATACGTACTCCCTTTGTTAGTAAACTGTACCAAGTCAATTTACCGACCCCGAATACAATGTTGTGAGCTACTTCAAGCGACTGCCAGGTTTCATCCGGATCAAACCATGTTTTTAGTAGGATTACGTTGTAGAAACGAAAGATGAACAGCATAAAGTAAATTTTAAGTATATTCATATTGCTGTTTTGCTCTATTTCTCCAGGTATCGGGTTCGGTTGCTGTGGTGCTGGAGTGTCTATTTCTGGTTTGTCTCCCACCATTTTTACAAAAAGTTTGGTGATTTTTGACAGTAATCAAAACTGCTGGTATTAGAAGGTCGCCGCACTAGCAGATATTGGATCAACAAGAGATTTGCATTATGATATTATTTATTATTATAATCTACCTATGGACAACTGTAGCGGATCAAGGCTACAACTTTTTAACTGCTGATCAATAACCATGCCCTCAACCATCAATTTCTTGTGATTGCTAGGGTGAAACCGATGTTGCGGGTCATGAACGTTATCTAAATGTCGGCTAATTAACTGTTTCTGAAGAGTCCTTAGTTTGCAAGTATTAGTATTGATATAGGCGGTAGGCATCACTGTTTGTTTTATGACTTGTTTGATTTCTTGTTTTTCTACCAGGACAAGCTCCTTTTGAGCGTTCTCAGTGTTTATTCTGTTTTGTATAAACTTTTTCTGTTCTGGAGTTGGAGGTCTATAGTCGCTGTAGGAACATAGCGTGGTTGTTGATGTAACTGAAGTTGAGAATTGCGCTTGTGGGTATTGTGTCGCAGGTGAGGGGGAAGTATATGTATGTTCGTAAGCTCCCTCGAACCCCTTGACTGTTTGTTTTGCTTGACATGTATACCTTACTCTTTCCATTGTGAACGAGTATGCAGTTGAAGTGCTCGATTGGCTGTCCCACGAAGAAGGTCTAATGTCTTGCATTGTTTCTGAAGAAACGCTTGGCTTTTTATTCACACTGGCCATGCGATTCTTTTGTCCTCGTGGTTGGTGTGATAATTCTGGGGGCGTGAGCAGCATCAGCGATTTCATATGAAAAATAGCGCCGCGTATATTAATAACTGGACGGTGAGAAATGGAAAGAATAAGCAGTGTAGACGATGGGCAACTAGAGTACAGACCAGTCGTAATACCAAGTATTCAGTTTTCTTAACTATGCTGTGTTTCGTAAACACGAGGTTCCCTTTTCGTGACAAATTCCAAATAAGCAATTGAATGTTCCGATGCCAAGGAAAAACAAAGGATGTAAACGTCCTTCGGAAAGAGCATACGGATAGCAGAACCAAAAATCCTGCGGTTTGCCCGTCGGTTATTGACTTTGAATGTTGGTGTTCACAACTAAATCAAATACATGAAACAGTGTCGCATGATCTCACAAAAAAGTAACATCCATGAACTAATAGAGCCAGATATCGAGCTAATGAATAGCGATTGGTACAGCTGTATTTGTAATACTCATTCAAGCATCAGTGTGTCTCAACTTCGCACTGACATTCAATGCACATGCGATACCATCACATGCCAGAACTATTGATAATATTCAATCAAGAGACAAACGCTATCGTCATAGCAGCCGTTTAATGAAACAATCAATTCCACTCATTTATGAACAAGCCCAAATTTTGAAGCCAGACATGGTGGATCACCTGCCGCAGATCTATAGCATTAACATTTCCCACAATAAGTGGTAGCAAATCACGCAATTGATCATTTGGAATCTGGATCCAGGGAGTTTCAATGAACCGCGACTAATATAAGCAGGAGCAATGTGCTGGAAGATCTCAACAAAGATTAATGAAGCTCTTTATTGAGTTTACAACTTAGCTTTGACTTCAGGCAAGCTAGCTTCAAAGACGGCACGTATTTCATTCAAAGCTTCATGGAAATAAGTATCCAAATGGCGATTGTTTAATTTCATACTAGCAAGATTGAATTGCAAAGAGTTGTTCTTTACCATATATGCAATACCGTAGCCATCTGGGACTACTTCTCCCCAGCCATACCCGTCATAGAGCTCGCTAGTAACTTGAGAGGTGGATAAATTCCAGTGGCATGATCGTGCAAATACTGGATCAGTAAAGATTGCTGGTTTTTCTTCATTTTGCTTCAAAAGCAAACGCATTCCCAAAAAGTGTCTGTCTACACCGTGTCCATCGCCTGCTTTTTGCATATACCCAGATTGAGCTTTGATTGCCTGTCTTCCTAATATTCCTTGTTCTTTTTTGGATAAATGAGGGTTTTGCATTGCTTGGACCCATTTTACAGATTCCAAAGATACACTTCGTCCAGTTTCGGTTCTTCCGTATTTGTACTTGCGGGTTCCAGCAGATTCATATGTGGCTCTTGATACTCCATACATTTTGTAGTAGGCTAGTTGAATTGCCATTTGAGCATATGCATCTGGAGACACACCAAGCTTCTTGATCAAATTCTTTCCATAGCCTTCAAATGTTACAACCTCCAAGTCGTGCTTATCAATTAATGCATCGAATTGAGCACCGGCATTCTGAATATAGCGGTAGACTGAAGGGTTCAGATCAAAGTTGAGTTTCTTTGGAAGAGCCAAACCGGTAGAAACAGTATTTGCCCCAAGTTCAATCTTTCCATCATTTAATCTACATTACTTTTTAATTACCCTTGCAGAATATAGTCACAAGCACGGTGAGTAATAGTAGCTTCCATCATGGAATGTTCTCCGTTGAAACCAGCCTTTCCATTGTCGTGAATAATAAATTGCATGGACTTGTCAAAGAATCTGTTTCTTCCATCTCCCTAAATTAACAATAATTACATGCCAGGCAGCTCTAGAATGCTCGTTCTTGGTGACTGGTTTAGTATCGTCCAAGCAAACGACAAAGGCAGCAGTTTCAATGGAATCAAAACTGTGTTTGTTCTTATCACTAATGGCAAGCAGTTCGTTTCTAGCCTTTGTCCAGACATCTCTGTTTTCAGTGGTCAACACACCAACTGAAGCTTCTTCATCAACAGCACTTTTGTAAATGTATTCCAGTTGACTCTTTACTTCAGCGAAATTCAATCTCTTTCCATTTTGGACTAAATCTACTCTGTAAAATTGATTCTTTCTCAGCACAACAATGTGGTGATTGGAAGTAGGGTCTGATCCTCTGGTGATGTCACTTGGAATTTTTGGGATACGAGTAGAATTGAACAGATATTTGTATTGCTCAGAACATAATGGTCCTTGCTTGGTGGCTTCTGGGTCCAATTCGCCAGAAACTACTAAATCACGGAACTGTAAAGCACCTACTATGATGGATGCAGCTCTTGCAGCAGGTTCCATGCGTTTCTCATTAATAATTCCCTACCTTGTCATCAGAAAAGGCGAAAAAGTAATTGACATTGATTACCACAGGGTCTCTATATCCCATATAGGCATAATCATTCCACCATTCAATCAGCCATGACTTGTCGGTGCTGCTATCCCTTTCAATCAATCGCTGATGCAAGACTGGCCCCATATTATTCTTAAATTCTTGTACATTCTTTTCAGTCTGTTTGTATTCTGCAGGGGTAGTGAGTGGTTTTACAGTCTCGAGGTACAATGCAAGAGTGTGGTCAAGAGTAGGGACGGGTAATTTTGGTAGTGAAGATTGGTGTTTAAATAGGATGCCTGGGTTAATTCGTCGTACCTGTGTTGTATAATCGACTCATTTTTTTCAACATCAGATTGCAGGATTTGAAAAACTTTGGTCATTACTCTGGATCGGGTATGTCATTACAATCGGTGGGGCAATATAACCCTATATATGAATGTGGTCTGTGATAGCAAACTATAAATGCGTGTCTGATAGCAGCTTTGGAGAGATGGAAGCTGTACATCAAATCCCTCCCTAATCTGTGCCTCTGAATACTCGAATGTAGAAACACCCGCAATCGTATCCAGTCAATCATGCAAGTATTAAATTAAAACTCAAATAATTCCTAGCAATAAATTTAAATTAATCAAGTATATTTCTTGATCCATAACGATAATTTAGTATACATGTTTTCTACTAGAGTAATTGGATATCCATTGATAATTGTGCCTGTATATTTCTTTATGACAGCGATGCTCTTTCCGTTCCCCCAGCTCTCTGCATATCTACATTAGAAAAGTAATACCGCTTCCAAAGGGATATATGCGGAGCATAAATAGCATTTAATTTATCCATCAGAGTAGTTTCCTCATTGTTTATCAGCACATCAAACAATTTCGTCTTGATTAGTGGAGGTGCATCGACAGTATCCCATTTTATTCTGCTGGTATGCTCAATAATTTCATCAAATTCCGAATGATTGACTGAACTGGTCATTTGCAGTGTATTTTTTTGCTTGCGGAAGCATATCAGCTTTGGTTGAGGTTCCTTGTTCTTCCCTAGTAACCTAGATTAGCATAGAGTACCACATGAAGCACAGTTTGTCTTGGGGTTCCTTTAATTTTTGCATTTTGATCACAGAGTCGATTGCTTTTATTAATTCTGGAGTGAATTCATTCTTGTCTGTCATTTGTTTTGGCAACTTTTTTTCGTTTCAAATTCCAAAATCTCAAAAAAGAGCTCTATAAATAGACGGACTGGGAAAAATAGGCGGAAAGCGATCGGAAATTAAACGCGATAAGTGTATCCTATTGGAGTTTTTAATTTATCTTGTTGCTGCATATTTGGTGTAGATACCATGTCATGAGGAAAAGTGGACCCAGCAATAGCGATCACATATTCGAAACACGATGTCAAGTAAGAGATATGACGCTCTGAGCTGTTGAAAATGAATTACCGCTTCTCACAAGATGCTTGCAAAGTGTCTTTGTGGTTCCGCGAGATTAACGTTCAGAAATACTTTTGCTCCAGATCTTTAATTTTGCAAAAATCCATAGAATCAAAAATGGTGCACAATTGCTAACAGTAGGTACTAATAACTAATTCCAAGGACGACCTGATTACCAAAGTCGCAATTACTGGCGTTTCGTTTATAGGAAAAGCAGGTAAGAATGAATTAAAATCCTGGTAATAGGAAATCTAAGTGCAGGCAAGCTCAAGATAACCATAGGTATTTAAAATCTTAGTCAGCATGGTCATTCACAACTCAACAGATCCAGCTGAAATTAAATGAAGGAAACTTGAAAAAGAAATTAAAGGAAAAACTAGAGTTGAAGACATTGATTCTCCAGCCAATTATAAACAAAGTATTGGTTCTTGTAGGTAAGCAGAGATTCACAAAAAGCGCAGGGAAATGACGATTATATCCTTGGTATTTCAAGATTAACTAGACCATATTTCTAAATTGGATTCGCTTAGTGCAGAGGAAGCGATTGATTATATTACCGACTTGATTCCGCTACTCACATTGTACATATCCACCAGCACCAACAAGACCAATATCTCCAGAATATTATTAGCCTCGCACTTGTTGAATCAGAAAAAGAGTTTCATTGTAAAGATTTATTACTTGTTTAACGGAGTGACGATTCAATGGAAAGAGGAGATGAACAAGGCCAAAGTAAGAATAATCGAGACTGAACAGTACGAATACAATTTAGAGGTTATCCAAGAATTCGATGATGACAGATACCATGATGAACTACCAATCATTTTGAAAACACCGGTGGTTTCAATTGAAAAGATATTTTATACAGTGTCTTCAAAGTTGTTGAAAATCAACGAGGAAAGTAATCCTGTGCTAGTGCTCAAACTCAAAGATTCAAAGCAAGAGTGGATAGCGGTTGAGCTATATGACTATCAGTTCAAGAATAGAGGTGATACTGAATCAGAAAAGGAGTCGGAAAGCGCGTCCGAAAGTGAAGAGGAATTGGTTAATGATGTGGAAAAGCTCACTATTACACCAAAGAGCAATACTCCATTCCAAACGCCTTTTTACAGCAAACCAGAAACACCTCTTTCAACGCCAAGGACGCCTTCAAAAGTACCGTCAAAGATACCAACATCACTTTTCGATTCACCATCAACAAATACACCAAATACACCTAAAACACCTAAAACACCTGCGAAACACAACACTCCTGGCGTAGACACTCCATCTGTATTCACTGTTACTACGGTTAATCAAAAATTGAATGATCTGTGTCTACTAGAATCTATATTGCGGTTGAGCATACTGGAAAATTTAGAGAATAAGAGGGTTTATGAAGTAGATGAAGACACTTTGCTTCGGTACATTGAAAAATAATAGATTGTCTGTGTTTAGATACGATTTTGTGTTTGAAATTTCCCACTGGAGGTGGACTGTCAATGTGCAACTAGTCTCGATCATTTTGATGCCGATTGGAATTCTGAGTGGAAATCATCCTATTAGCCGCTATGCATGTGATTTTAGAAAGCATATCATAGAACGCGGTTATAGTGAATCTTTATAGATACGAATAATTGCGGACTAACTCTCCAGTTGAGTTTCATTGAAGCTGGCGCTGTTCTACCAGTTTCGATAGGCCAAGATTGCTCACTTGGCCACAAATACGTTGCTTTTACATCAAGCAACTGGGCAATCGCATTCGTCAATGGCTGCTTTCGGAAACATGTGCTGCTCATAATTTCCAACGCACCCCTCTCTGATACGATTGAATAGCCTATGCCAATAAAGGAAAGCCAAGTCACCATATTCCATTTCAATGACCGTATTGAAACTGAACGAAACTCCAGCCCACCCAACTAGCCAAACTAGTACACAAACTCGTAAATGAGGCGACTCAATGAGCCAAAATGAAAGCTATTCAGCCGGAACTACTGGTAAACTAAATCAGCAGGGGAAAATTTAATTGGGAAACTCAACGGCTGTTTGCATGTCATAAAGGAGCGGTCAACGGATCAAATGCGGTCAGAGTGAGGTGCGAAAATGATTGCCGATCCCCAAAAGGAAAACGCAAAAGACAGTGTCACCATTGACCAGCAAATGACTTTCATATGAAACATGATCAATTGAACAAGGTGCAATCGTCGAATAGCTGTAAGGATAGCGGCGAATTGCTTCTTTGAATCTTTTTAATCACTCGAGTTTTTGTCTCATAACTCGGATACCATATTCGTCATAAAAGGGTTTCAGGATTCACAAGGTCGAGTGGGAAAAACTTGGTGCCACGGTGTGATAAGAGTGCTTATGATACAATTTCTCACATCCGACCATTCCGCATTGGGTTTCTCTTACAACTGAGATCTCAGTAAGGGCCGCATACGGAAGATCGTCTTTCCATTCCTGTTTTCATTTTACGGTGTAACAGCGTGGTCGGTCGGTAAAACATAGGAACACAAAAAACAGTGTGCTTTCAGTATTAGTCGTGTCAATGGGCTTTGAAAGAAGTAAGACTTGCTTTTGCAAAAAGCCGCTTGTCATTATGATCGCAAGCCATTAAAAACAAGCCAGTGATTATTTCCAAACATCACACCCCAACCCTAACAAGCCTGAAAAGGAATAGAAATTTTGCCACCAAGTTCGGGATCTCTCTAGCAAACACCAGGATTTTAATCTAACTAATTGATGCCAGATCATGTTGCCTTTTTCATTTTGCTCTTAATCAGTCGGAATATTCAATTATTAACTGTGGTCCATGTGGTCTTTTGTATTTAATCTGTGGCTTGCAGTTTGTTTGTTTTGTCCACTAATCTTGCGCCACCCGCTCCTTCTGAATGAATCAAAAACCCCTGTATCAGGAGTGTGTTTGTAATGATGAGATCGATCTGAGAGGGAAAAATATGTCAAACCGCACGAGATATTCGTTGAATATTCGAGGAGGAGATTATGGTGTTCGGGAGAATTTAATATAATTTTCAACCACCGTAAATGCAATATTTTTTCTGGGTTCTATTGGGTCCCAGACAAAATCTGTGACCTAGGTGCCTTCCAAATACGATCCTCGTTCAAAACAAATTTGAGCCCCTCACAATCGCCGTGTGAGTGGCCGAAGATATAAAAGCACACAAAGAAAAAAATTAATTTCATGATTTCACCTCCATACGACAATAAATCCATGTCTATTGAAAACTACACTAACGGAACCTTTCATGTCGCACAATTTATATCTACAACAGTGTTTTACTTGTTGTACTCTGTCACTGATTCCAACCATCAATCGGTAAAGAACTTTCAACAGTACATTCATAGAATTCTTACAGTAACTACAAACAATGTTACATCGCCAGTGATCTTGACGTCGCTGTTATATCTCTCCAGATTTGTCAATAAGCAGACGGTAATGGGATTGTCGATTCCTCCAGAACAGGAATTTCAATTATGGACAACCTCGTTAATGCTAGCAGATGTATATCTCAACGACGCAGCTTACGCAGTAAAATCCTGGTCGCAAGTAACAAAAACCCCAATTTCAGATTGTATCAAGATGAGAAAGATGTTTTTGGAAACAATCAATTACGATCTGCATGTTACAGAGCAAGACTATGGAAACTGGATTACGTCGTTACAAAGAATGTCTGCGCAAATGTCGCCGTTAATTTATTACAAAGCGCAGCCAGTAACCGTCTATCCACAGCAAGTTATGGTTGTTCAACCTTTAATGCGACCGGTTAGAGATCAGATGGTATTGTCGCCAGTACCTACGTGGAATGCGCAAGCTATTCCCTCGCCACCGGTATTTGGTACCACCTCGCCATACCCTATTAAATACCAATCTATTGATAATACCGCTCAAAGAGTTAATTGGATGTAATTTTAATATATTTTTAGTATACCCTATTATTTTCATCTGTTGCTTCATCTCTTGATTAAGCTCGAGTCTTTCCCGCATTCCCCCTTTGTCCCGGAATTGCCCTTCAATGTTTCACAAATATTTGGTTGGTTCTGATTGGACATGGATCATCTGTGGAAAATGGGGTACAACTCACAATAACTCCGAAACACCAAAGCAATTTTCCACTCTATTCCGATTCGACAATGATTGTTGAGCGCCGTGCGCCATTGGCATAGCCCCAAATGATATGTTCTCACTATTGTCTTTAAGGCGCACGATTCAGACCACGTAAAATGCGGCATCAGCCCACCATTGAGTTACTTGGCAATAACATATTGTCCGTTTACAAACGAGACCCCTTAACGATTTGTATCAAAAGCCATGGACGACAGCCAAATGCCATTCAGCAGAATATCAGTTGGGCATCTCAACAAAATCATGCATGTTGTAAATAAGGAAAAACACAGAATTAAACAGTAAACAATGCGATAAGAAACCATGCGTAAACAGCACCATGAGACGTAAACAAATAAACAAGTCACGTCATCAATAAGATCAAACATGGATAAACAAACAATGCATACAAAATAAAGCAATCACAAGCGTGATGCTTAACAGAGCGTGTAAACAGACAAGCGATAAACATCAATAAACGACCCGTGAATGACCTTGGCGTTTTGAGTCCGAAAGTCCGCATAGACTGCAAAATCTGACTTTGAGATCTAGTTTAATTTTAGATCGTAAAAAAACGCAAGTGACCAATTTTTGCAAAAATTAAAAAAGTTCATGTCTTACTACTACAGATCAAATAGATCTGCATCCCCGTACCAGTCCGGATCATACAGCTACCCATTTAATAAATCAAAGTCTCCAACCAATAGATATAGACCAACTTCGCCTCCTATTAACGATTTATCCGATAGTGACCTGCAAGATAGTGATTCAACTGTACAAGAAAAGGACGTTAGAGTGCTGCAGCAAGAGGATGACGTATGGACACAGGATCGAGATGATAAAAGGATAGTCGACGAATACAGATTCCAAAACGATCTAAACTACCAAGATGAATGGAATTATAATGACGATAGACAGTTTGACAGACTTGGAGATCCAACTCAACGGTTCCATGAGCAAATGCACGATTCGAGACTGCAAGCTCCAAACCAAGACCAAATGTACAATGAAAACTTTACAACTCTGCGGTTTCAAGATCCAGCACAAAATCAGCGTTTCCATGACCAACGGTATCCCAGCAAACGGTATATTGACAATTTCAATAATCCGGATGTAAAGGAATTGTCGGATTCTGAGCATGAAGATAATAATACAGTACGAGCTCAATCGCCAGCACCAGACTATTTCGAATTCAAACAGAGGGCAAAGTCACCAATAGTAGATGAAGTAGATACCGATGCGAAATTGGTTGGATTTGCATTAATGTTTACACTCTTTTATTTTGTTGCCCTGCATGTATTTCCTGTTCTAGAGCTGTTCCCCGTATTACTTCATGCAAAAATGGGCAATGTTGTAGCGTCAGTTGTTCTTGTGCTGATTTCAATATCTTTGGGATATAATACAGCGCTACAACGGCTGATGTGGGTCAGGTACTTTAAAAAACTGCGCAGACACCGAATGTTTAGCAGCTGCTTTTATTTTACAGTCCTAGCTACCAACCTGTACTTGTCCAAATACGTAACTGGATGGATATTCAGCGTATTGTTCCAAATCAACCATATACCCATCCTTGGATCTATTATTGTCCTTGGTATTCTGGCTGGCATTATATTCTTGTTTGGTATAACCACACTGTACACATCTGCCACCTTTTCATATTCAGTTACAAGCAAGATTTACGATTCATTATTCAAACCTAATGTAGACGTGTATCCCCGAAACAGCCCATCTAGGCAGTCTGGTAGACGGATCTTTATTGCTAATTCCCAAATATAATATATCTGTAGTATACATTTTTGCTATTCCAGATTTGGATATCTTGGCTCAGGGCGCTCTTTTGACACGGATATATTTATTTGGTAGATCTCATGTAGCTTTACTGTGATTCAGATGTTCCATATATGGTTGTCTCTTCGGACAAACTGGACAGTGGCAAGTGAAAAGAGAGATTTTATTATGAGATTCATTTATAGAGTAATTTACAGGAGATCTATGTATCTTAGTTTCTAGTGGTATTCGCACGTCGTATTTGCTTGATTTCTTCCACCAAATCCGGTCTGCTCTGTAACTGATTTTCTAGTGATAACAGCTCTGTCTCCTGCATTTTTGCGGCTCGCAGAACCAAAGCATGTTCCTTCCCCAGCACTTGGAGCGTGTTTACCCATTTATCATACTGATCGTCTCTAACATGCAACTTCCACTTCATCCCCTGTAAAAAGTCTTTTTCAATCAAATTGATTTCCGGCAGCGTAAACCCAGTCATTTTCGCCCATGCTTTGTTTGCATACCTAGAATCTGAATTTTGTTTCTGCGCAATCATCATTGCTGCGGAAAAGAGTCTAAATTCACTTCCTTCGCCAACTTCCATAGAGATCATTTGGCGCAGCCTTGCTACGTACATTAATCCTATAAAAATTATCGGAGTCGGCAGGGCTGATAAATGAAGTAAATTATGAACATCATGTACGAATTTTGGGTACCAGTGTAGAGTGCCTGGAGGACATACGATATCATTGTATGGTGCAGGCAAGTCTGGATTTGTGCTGTGTGGAAATCCGGCAAAAGTGTTTCTCCTTGATACGGGTTTTGGATTCCACAGTTTATACATTGCATAACTAATAAACTCGCTGGCATCCACTGCTTTTGAATCCTTGGTCTGTAGTGGTGAAGCGGTAGACAAAATATTAGTCGCTGTTGCTGCATATGAGGTTTTCTGTGCCATTGACAAGTCTATTCCAGAATCTGGTATAGGCGGCATCGTATTGGATATCATTTTTGTAAAGAGAAATTTCTTGCGAATGAAATATATTGGTGCAGCCTTTCAGGCGCAGCTGCCTATACCTGAAGGGGCGAAACAGATGACAAAAATTAAATGAAACAAGATGGGGCCTGTTAGAAAAGAAACGCTGCTGCCATCGAGCAATGATCTCAAAAAAAACCAGTAGTGATTGCTTGTCTGGTTTCCAAGATTTTTAGTTTTTTTGTTTGATTCCCTTCAGCCTAATTTGTACAAGGGAGTGTGACCCGAAAGTTTTCTTCAGCCGACTGCAGATCAGAGCGTTTTTTATTAAATAAAGATTGGCTAAAGGCGATAAATTAAAAGGGAGCGGTGGAATAGAAATTAGCAGACCGCTTCTATTTAATCAACCGCTTACCTGGACTTTTTAGTTTGCTTGCTTCTATCATCGCTTTACCAAAGTTTCCACGTCGGCGTTTCTGGACGTTCAAGCACTAGAATTGCAAGACGCTTCATGGCACTACTTGGCGGGCAGGACGGTAGCAACCCCAGTCAATATCTGCCGTTGATCTTTCGCAAACTGGCTCTCTGTTGGATGTTCTTTGGCTCATCCTGATGATCAAGCAAGATTCTCCTCGATTTCGGTGTAACAATGAACCTCAATTAAGTAACTCAAAGAAGCCTGCCCATTTTATCCTATATCCAAATCATTTCAAAAAGGTAAATGGGAATCCTTGATTGGGAGTTGCGGATCCGCTGGTGTATCAATTATAGCAGTCTCGTGTCTGGGACAGAGTCTAGCACGCTACTTGCACCAGTATGTATAATAAATGCATTTATTATGAGATTCTTTGGTCTATTATGTACAGCAATTAAGAATTGTAGGGTATCCATCAAGTAAACCAGACTTTGGTCTTTTCGATCAACGCTTGCTCGTCTCTAAACTTTCTTATTAGTGCGATTTCTTCAATTAAGTCCGTTCTGGATTTTAATTTTTCAGTTTCCAGTTTCTTTAACTCTGAAGCAGGCATTGCGACAGCTTTAAGTACCAGTGCATGCTCCTTCCCCAAAGTTTGGATAATCTTTACCCATTGCAAGTATTGATCATCCGTTACATGTAGTTTCCAATGAATTCCTTTTAGAAAATTTGATTCTAAAGTGTTCAGTGCCGACAATGAAAATCCAGACATCTCTGCCCACAGTGAATTCTTGTACCTGAAATCTGAATGTTGTTTCTGCGCAACGACCAAACTAGACACTAGCAATTGGTATAATAGTTGTGAGAGCTGTTCTCTAGGAGTGACAGTGCTGACCGCCTGCCTCAGCCTAGCGATATATAACAATGAAACAAATATTATTGCTGTCGGCAGCTTTGCCTTTCTTAGCAATTTGTTGACTTTCATTGCGAATTGAGGATACCAATCTTCCGTCCCTGCTGAACAAACAATATGGTTGAGTGATGAATCTTGTGCTGTAGATGTAAGAGGTTTTGGTGAATTTTTGTTTTGCCATAGTCGATACATTGTAAAACTAACAAATTCTGTTGCTTCAAACGATAAATTGGACTCTTTCTCCTCCTTTGATTTTTGGAGATTTGGAGTTATAACTGGTGATACTGATATACCAGAATCGATAAACATGAGGACGTTGAAAATTTTGAAACTTTTTTCGCTCTTTTATTTGCCGTTCCTGTGTAACTAAATGCTTTTGTGCGCTTATTTCGAGCCCTCAAAAAATCATTGAAATCACAAAAATCGAAAAATGAAAAAGGAATCTGTGAATTAAGCTCTTTGCAGATAATTATCTGTCTGGCTATACTTGGTATATCGTTGGCGATCCATTGTTATCAAGAAACAATCTGGTGGGGAGTAGCGTGGCGTTGTGGGACCTTTTTGTGCAATAAACGTTTGATCACAGTAGGCTAATTTCTACTTTAAAAGGACCAGCGGAACTGAGGGGGCAATTCCCCGCGCCTTCTCTCTGCGTTTTGTTTGGTAGATCCGCCAATTGATCTGTAAAATACATTTATTTGCTGTGCCCGTTTCCACAAAGAAATTTTTGTTTCAGAATCCAGCCAATGGTAACTCTTACTCTCTGCTAAATCTGCTGCCGGGCCATTGAGGAGCACTTTCCTGTGATTTTAATAAAGTGGTTCACACGTCGGAGTTGCTAAACTTTTTAATATCCAGTTTGTGTAACTTTTGAAACAGCGAACAGACGCCAAGTCCATAATAAAAGTCGAGTGATCAGATATCCGCCAATATCCGTTTGTGCCATTAACACTCCAAAGGTGCGTGAGCTTCATGCCAAAGTAGATTGAATATTCCAGGTAGAACATTGCGGGCTATTTGTTCTCATGGCGTTCCTCATAATCCTCATAAGGAAAGAGGCTTACAGAGCAATAGCAATTGCGATGGAAAAAAGTATTTGGTTTATGCAGTGTGTTTTCCATCGCAAATGAGTAAGACTAAATGATTCACCGGATAAGCGAGAATTACTAGTTCGCCTCGCATGCCTTATGACCAGAAGCTTGGTGATTTACTATATGATATACGGTGAGACCAAGCCCAACTCGGAACCCAATCAAGCTATAAACACACATGCAAACGACCTCAGCCGTCATGATTATTTTGGGAGCAAACTTTTCTATAGGCACAGGTACAGACTTTCCTCCTGCCATAGCCAACCCAAACCCATTTCCATATTATATTATACCAGCATCTCTCGTATTAGGATTGGCTGGCTCAGTAGGATTGATGTGTCTATTTGCCCTGCACGCTAAAGCTATGGCACATTGGTACAATCAAAAGGACAGTGCAAAATATGTCCAGGAAATCCCAGCATTTGTGGATGACTCCTCAAGTAAAATCCCCAGAGTCAACAGACAGTCCAGGGTAGTTGCGCTATCTGGTGAAAACGGGTTGTTTGTCAACCGTTCAAGCGATTTATCAGATGTATTTGACAAGTTATTGAATAGCCGTCAAGAAGGAGCCTTGACTTTGCCTGGAAGAAGCAGCAGCAAAAATATTACCGCTGAATCCAATCCAATGGAAGATAAAGCAAAAACTATTCAGTTACCCGCCAAAGCCCTGGACAAAACAAAAGAATTTGCGGCAATAGATGTCGACCCAGCACCAAAGATAGATATCAAAATACCAACTAGACACATGAGTTTGATGGGCGACAAGTCAGAACACGTCCAGGCACCTGCCAAAGCATCCAAATCCAAGGAAGAAATCAAACCGAAAAAGAAAAAGGCAAAACCACAACCAACGCTAGAATATTACGCCAGACCTAGAGAAGATTCATTACCAAAGGATCTTCATGTGGTATATACGAAAGGCGTATTGACTCTACCGCGCAAAGCGGCTCCTCCAACAAAAAAGAAGAGCTTGCGCTCAAAGCTTCGGCAGTCTTTGCATTTAGGTGGAAATGATTCAGCGGAATTGTATGATGAAGATTACGACTACGAAGAATGGAAATAGTTTTTAGAATAAATAGATTTTAGAGTTTCTGTCGTGTTTAGTACATCCAACGACTGTAATGTGGTGAAATACAGTATTATCGTGCAGTAACCTAAGGAAGGGATGTACTAAAGAAATTGGTGTTTACTCACAATGCTCTGCTGCCAAAATTCACTCGGCTCGCGGTTTGAACCATGTACCAATAATTAATCTACCCAAGTAATAATTAGGATGAAATCTTTCATTGACCCATACCAACGGCTCGTTCAAGATGAGCCCACACACGGTTTTGTGTTAAATTGTGGAAAAGCACAAACTTGATTATTAAAAATAGACGATGGATCCAAATGCAATCATAACCGCATGTATCATTGGAACAATCCTTTTAACAATTTTAGTTTCGTATACCGTGCATTACAGCAAGCTCCACTTGAAAAAAGTTGGCATGCAGGAAACCCCAACTGTTTGTCAAGTTTCTATTGATGACCAACTGAAAGAATTCGAACAGCGAGAAACCAGTATTGATATCGAACTCTTGACAGAAATCCAGAAATCCTTGTCCATAAAAAAACCAAAAAGTGCGTTATTTAATGTGGATGAAATGCTGACAATGACAAGAACCACGAGTGCGTTTAGCTTCGATCCAAGTGTCAACGGAAGTGAAACTTTGAACCAATCCGATGATTCTGACATGGAAACCAATATCTTTAATCCTAGAATCAAGCACTCTATCAAGAGAAAGAAATTAACAAAGAGCAAAAGTGCTCAAGAACCACCGCGGATTAATTCGCTGCCAACACTTAAACGAACAATGACGCTCGGCTCACGGCTACCCAAACTCAACCGCGGTGTTACTGTCGGATTCCCGCTTGAACGCACCATCAACCGCGAAGAATTCCTGCTTAAACGTCAAAAAAGTTTGATGAAGCGTCAAACCTCAATCAAAAAAGGACTTGACCCATCAACAGACCAAACGTATCGCACAATGTCCTTGCGGCAAAAAACCCCAGACGGAAAAGGAATGCTCGAATTACCAACATACCTCAAAGAGAAATTCGGGATTGGGGATGTCCCGCTGCACGTCCAAGATATGCATAATCGAAGTTTAGTTGTTCGAAGTGTACGGAGCTCCCAGAGTGTCAGCACGATTGATCATCCACTCAAAACTAAATTGAGGGATTCGTTTACTGTAGGGTCGAATGAGACTTTGATCAACTTGAAATTATTATACGATAGATTTGAATAAATTTACTATTGGTTAGAAAGGCAAAACAATTGATAACAAGTTGATACACGTTTATTAGGTAAACCAATGCCGCACTGAAACTCACGGTCACATTCAAATCGATCAATTACAAATAGATCAATTACTTATTCATTCCAATTGCAGAATCATAGCTAGAATCCGTCCGCTCTTGTCTAACGCTTATTCCAGAATCATACACTTCCTGATATCCATAATTCTTTTGTGGGAGAGCAAACCCGTTCGAATTTCCGTATCCTGAATCATTGATCTTCCGTTGTCGAACCTGCTCCCGGTTAGATATTATCCATTGGATTTCTTGAACTAGATCTGGTCGTTTGGACAATGTGCTGAATAATTTCTGTTGTTCTTCAGGGTTCATTGCCAATGCACTTTTAATTATATTACGTTCTTTGCCGAGTGTCTGCATAGTCTCTGTCCATGACTCGTAATGCTCTTTTTTGATAAATAATCTGTTTCCTAGCTGCCCAAAGAACTGTTTTTCCATATTATTGATTTGCTCTGTTGTATAAGGCACTACTTTTGACCAAGCGCTATTACTATATCGTTCATCCGAGTTCATCTTTTGGGATAGTATTATAGCAGTGATTAGGACCTGATATTGTGTTCCATGCCCCACGCTTCCCTTTATACTCTGTCGTACTCTGAATACATATAGCAGCGCACATAGAATGATTGATAGACTGATATCTGTTCTACGCAGCAGTTCCAAAAAGTTCTGGACCATTTTAGGGTATATTCCTTCATAACCAGCTGGAGAAACCATATCCCCTTCATTCCAATCTCCAAAGGTCTTTGTTTGTACTGATGGCGCAACTCCTCTTTCATCCCACAACCTTACAAGTGCATGTATAACGAATTCCGCCAATTCTGATGTAAGCGCCTTTGCATTTCTTGGTAACGATTTCTTTACTCTGTTTAGTGATGTTTCCCTATTTGAACTTGCTGGAGTCTTTCCTTCCATTGCCGGAGTTTTCCCCTCCAGCTCATTCTTATCCACCTGCATTTCATCACTATTTTGTAGTAATGCTGTCTGATCCATCAACTCTGATTCTTTACGTAATAATCTTGGCGGCACAAAGTTGTGATTTTCATTTACATTCATTTCTTTTATTCAAAAATTTACTGTAAAGTCTGTCACATTTTAAGACCACACAAAGGGTGGCTTAGAGAGTCTCAGTTACAGCATCAAAATCAGTCAACGTAATAACAGTGGAGAAGTTGGAATACGGTACGTGATTTTACAGGAAAGTTTCGCAGCAATTAAGGGCATTTATCCCAATTTGCTGTGGTTTTAAATCTGAAAATTTACATAAATATTGAGGCTTTGTTTTACAGCAAAGTTTCAAACATGAAATAAGTGGGAGCAGTTCATTTCTTTGAGTGCCTTCCTGGTCAAGAGAGATCTTTAGGTTTAATTTCTTTGTGGTGAGCCAGAATACTGTACTGAAAGCGAAGCAGTCTGGTATCAATGACTATTTCCAGCCCTATTGTTGTTGGCAATTGCCAGTTCCAGCCATTGTGTTTGTGGTTGCGATCAATCGACTGCTAATCATGCATACGTCCCATGATTCGTTTTTAACTTGTAATGAAAACGCAACACTCCAGACAAAAGAAAGATACAAGGAAACGGCCACGTAGTATACCGCTATCAGTCAGTATCACATTCATCAAAGCCAATCATATCCGAGACTTGAATTTGTATGGCTGCCAAATATTGGACAGCGGATGTAAAACGATTGCTTCAGTGTTGAAATCCAACTGGTCTCTCCATTCATTAGACTTGTCAAAAAATAGAATCACAGATAAAGGTGTCATTTATCTATCCCAAGCATTAAAATGTAATTATAGCCTTGTCATGCTTGATCTAGGATCTAACCTAATCTCAGATAAAGGTACTTTTTCACTATGCAACTCGTTAAATTCAGTTTCGGAACTAGGGTTTACGAATAATCCAATTACAATGAAAGGCTGCTTTTATTTGTACAAATGCCTTGTTACACACCCATTTCTAGTGATTTCCAGAATCAGAGACCAGCCAATGTCTCGCATTGATTTGATTAAAAACCAAATGGTAGAGTCAGTTGTACCTAGAAACCAACTGAATCATATTCACCGCACCAAGCAATTGCACGGGATTACACTGTTTTGCAGAAGCTTAATCCTGCTCGACTTGCCAACCGACATCAAAATACTGATCCTACAACTACTAGGACTGTACAATATCGAAATCCAAGTCTTACTCTCCCGCCAATCAGTTGGAAAACTAGTAAACCAACAATTCAGCTGTATCGAACTAAAACGCAGCTGCCTAATCTACAAATACTGTAAATAAAGAATTTATTAAAATGGTCGTTGGAACGAGACTACTTCAGACCACATTTTGAAATCACAGATTAAAGAGTAGATTGGATACCGGAATGTAGCTGGTTTGTTCTTTTCAAACACAAAGTGTCCAAACCATGCGAATCCGTAGCCTACTAGCGGAATTGCCAGTAATAATCTCGGGTGGAAAAATGAGGTTGTAAGCAATGCAACGACACCCGTAGTTCCGATAATGTGTAAACGACGGTTGGTAATGTTTGCATGTTCGCCCAAGTAAAACGGATAGAATGCAGATAGAGTCTTGAACCCTTCCGCTGGTTCACTAATTGGCTTGTATGTACCGTTGATTATTGGCATTTTTTTAAAGATTTATTTGGCCGCAATGGAATCGGCATCAAAGGAACAGAATTCCATGGAATTGCTAGTTCCAAGAGAATTGATAATGCGTTTCAATAATACTGCATTCACACAAGAAATGGTTAAAAATTAAAAAAGATTTTATATACCATGATACTCTTCACTGATCTGCCAATACGCTTTCACCTCTGTAATATCCAACGGCGCGACATAAAACAACTTTGCTTCAGATTCGTACTCAAAAGATCTCCTAGACCCAACACTTGCCGAGCGTTTAATACTGCCAGGACTCTTGACTGACTTTCTAAACGGCAAACTTTCAAACAAATCCAATGGACTCTTTGAAAGCGATTTCATCCTATTAAGCGAAATCTCCTTTTCAAACAAATTCAAATCAGTCACATTCGGCGATTTCTTTTGAATCTCTTTTTCAAATAGTGATACTTGAATGTCCAAATTATCTGGTTCGGTGTGATCAATTGTATTTCGGAGTGACGATGGTTGTCTAGTGAACGGCAAGAGTTTTGGTGGTGCAAACGTAACTGTAATTGTAGGAGTTACATCTAGTTGACTTTGTAGTGGTTCGTCACGGAAGGATTTCTTTGTCAGTAATCTTGGTGGGATAAATGTATTCTCCTTTGAAGGGTCTGTTATTGTTAGTGTTTCTGTAAAGCTTTCGAGCGGGTAGGATGGGGTTATTTCGTTTGCCACCTGTGTCTGCTCTACAAACTGCGCTAGCATATAATCGAAACCTTGGTAGGAGTTTCTTAGTGAGCTGTTTACTCTTTGAAGTGTGTCTGGAATTGCTGTTGGAGTGGGTATGGTATCAGTGATGTTGCCCGTCGATTTCTTTGACAGTAGTGTGGGTGGAGCAAATACTGGGTTCATAGTCAATATTTTCGGCAAATTTTTGGCTTTTAAATAACCGCAAAATGGGGCTGGTAAAATAATGTCAAAAAAAGGGGATTTATTAGTCCAGCTGATAGTCAATAGGCAGCATACCTTCAGTATCCCATTTCATGACTTTGTCAACAATGGCTTTGATGGTTCCAGCATCCGCTTCAATCAATTTCGTAAACACTGGCCATTTGTGAACTGGGAATTGCGATGGAAAATCTCTATCAAACTGTTTGATTTTCTCATAGTATTCCACATGATCGTATTCCTTATCGTATGGTTTCAGTGTTGGCTCATTTGACGTTGTGGATTTAAGATCTGTTACTACTGAATCAGCTATTGTTAATGGCCCGATCGTTCTAGTTTCAAAATCATCCAACAGCGATAAATCATCTCTAAATTGACGTTTTCTTGAAACTTGTAATTCCTCATATTTTCGTTTCAAATCGGTGATTTTTTGTTCAGTACGACCAGGTGGTGTACCTGTCTGAGTATTAGATAGTGTTGACATATTTGACATTGAATTTTCTCTAATTGGTTGCTTGTTGACACTGTTGGAAGACAACTTTCTTTGAGCAGTAACCTGTTCAACTCTTTGCTGTAGAGGAGAAGCTTTACTAATCGGCTGAGCTACATTCTTTTTTTGAGTGACAGGACTGTTGTTCCCAGCTGATTTTTGAATACTATTTGTTTGTAATACATTTACTACAGAATGTTGAGGTGTATTCTGTTGCAAAATAGGTTTAAGTGGAGGCATCTTTGGACTATTGTGCGCAACATTCCTCCTCACAGTTCCCTCTGGTGTAATGGAGATTCTCTCTGTGATAGGTAGAATGGGGATTCGTTGATCGCTAGGTGTTACTCGCTGTTGGCTGGTTTGAGTTGCGCTTTGTTGTACAGGTTGTTGGTTAGGAGCTGCCTTCTGGTGCCCAATCTGGTTAGTTTTCTGTGGAAGAGGAGTCTGATTTCTTGAAACTGACTGATTATAATTGGTTTTATCTTTTGAAATCGGTGTTTTTCTATCGTGTTGTTGGCTGGATGGTGGTCTTTGATCTACGTTTGATCTTGCAACTGGAGTTTTAGGCTGTTGCACATTTTGAGGGGTATTTCCATTTTGTTGATTAGATCGTTGAGCTGCGTATGGGGTTTTCGCAGGACTGGCAATCGACTTTTTATTTGTAACTGACTCGTAAAATGAAAGCCTTTCTATTGCTGGATTGGATTCCATTGAGTTTGTATCTGGTTCATCAATTGCATGGCTTTGTTTCACAGACGTGCCTTTAAAAATAGGTGGTTGTGTATCATCAGTATCCAGGGTGTGTTTCCCAGAAGGATTCTGAATCACTGCCGTCATCAACTCTTTATCCGTAAGCTCACCTTCCAAATTTTTTCTCACCATATCTACTACACCAGCATTCCTAATCAACTCATTTACCAATATTTTGGTTTCGATAGATTGTTCAGTAATAGCGTTGTGAATATCATGATGGGCTGAATGAAAGTGTTTTACCAAGTTCCCTATCCCTGTATACTTTATTCCACACTCGTTACAACAGAAAGCGTTGATAAAGTGGGATACTTCATGATCCTGGCACTTTTTGATTGTCCTGCAAATGAGACCACACTTTGAGCATGTCAGTTTATCTTTGGCCGCTTTGGCTGGTAAGTGTGCATGAAGATGGTTCTCGAGTTCTTTTGGTTTTTCAAACGCTTCTGCTTTGCAAAGTCCACATTTATACCGCATGCTGGTGAATTTCTGGTGAAAATTGAATCACCTTTAAATTCCACTCTACTCAAAGGCACCTCCAAAATCACCAGAGAAACTAAATTATTGCCAGAGTGTATGCTCTGCAGACTTCTCTTTGGAAGAGTAATTCTGCCTTAACACGAAATATTGTCCGATTAACTTGTACTATGGTTTCGCAATCTATGGCTAGTCGTTGTAAATACCAAGGCTACTACTGTTCGCAATCACCATTGTAAATCATTGATATTGGCATTTCCTGTTCAAGTACACGCAGATCTACAGAATTAGTCTACAGTGCCATACAGGAGATATACAAGTACCAGCAATCCTATAAGTATGATGGTAAATCGTATACTTTTACCTACTCCTAGCTGCTTCCGTAGGACACCACGTTCTCGTGGCATTTGGTCCTAGTTGCTAAGGTTGCTTGTCCGGCATGCTACAGCAATTCTCATTACACCATAATATACAACAGGTATTGCCATCAATTGGTTAATGTATCTCTTATCACAGTGAAAACGTTTTCGGCTTTTAACGAAACGTGTTCACAATTATATAGGCGGGCTTCAATTCCTCTCAGCATGTAATAATCCAGATTCCCCTAATTAGCAGAAATCGATTTCCGCAAACTTGATCTCAATCCACTGTTTGAAATTCGATAAAACAGATTCTCCGGTATCACAATTCTAGTCTGTGATTGACAAACCGCAGATCGGCAACTATATAAAATGAGAAACGTTGTGAAAAAAACCATGTACTATAAACCAGAATTATTCAATGATTTCAAGCCATTCGACTGGACGACTTTATACTTGTATTTTTTCTCACTGGGCATTGAATTATTTGCACTCATAGTCTATTTGATGACATACAGAAATATGCCAAAGACATTATGGTGGTTGGGATTCATCTGTACGTTTTTAGTCTTTGTCGGATTTGGACTGTCAACGCTGGCATTTGTCACTGTAAACACTAATTTTGAATGCCATCTCAACAGAAATTTTTCATACTCGATCAGATACATTGGATTCTTTCTGTTTGATTACCTACAAATTAAAAAAGTGATTGCGATTAGCACACCTATATCCACCACCAAATTATTCGTTATTTATTTCATTACATTTTTGCGCATCACTTCTTACATTTACAATTCAATCTGGGTATCGGGTACAGTGCAGATTGTAGTTGAAAATGGCAACGGTGCGTGCAAAACAATCTTTCAAGATTACATGATCTGGACGGAACACGGAATTTCAATCTTGTTTGAATTTGTTTTATTCCTGCTGATTGGACTGGATATTTTTCAAAAATCCTACAGTTACCAAATATTCAAGATGATGCGAAAGTTGCTTGATTTTGAAATCGTGACTTTCCTTGCGTATTTCATTATAGAAATTCTGTACATGTCAGTGTTCTTTGTCCTATCTAGCCAGAACGTCTCTGTATACAACATCTTTTATTTGAATGGTGATTTAAACTAATTGTAGTTCCTGTCATTTTATTCTTTTCCAACTTGGTGCATGTGCGAATCATGAAGAAAAAGATGCCTCGAAAGACTGTTTCTACACAAAAGACATCTAGTTTGCCTATGAAATCTGCAACCAGCGATGTAAACGTTTTTGATAAGGGAGGAGTCCAATTTTGGTAATACAGTTAGACTTTTATTTTCTATCTCTGCGGTTATTTCAAGTTACTGTTTCTTGGGCTGCTATATTGGTAATAATGACGCGATAGTGTTGATTACTCTAATGTTTCTGAGACAGTCGCGTATTTTATGCGTTAATATGTAATTCAAGGACCGTTAATCTTGCATTAGCATTGCTCATTGTTCAAGTACTATGCAGACTAAATTAAACCGCGTCATGAAAAACTACATTGAGCTGGTGGTTACAAAGTGTAATTGAACAGACTCCAAATTGCTTACCTGCGCCTCAAAATATCTTGGATTAAATATTTAATTTATGCACAACGTTTTCTGAAAATGGTATTTTTCTTTGAAAACGTGTTTCTTAAACAGGACATCAAACAGATGCAAATGGGATGGTAGTGAGGATTAAAATACAATCAATTGATATAAAATCAGTTTGGCAAACAGTCTGCTGGCAATTGTCGCATTTGAATCACCAAACAAGTTTCCGTTTTGGTATTATGCAATTGATATCCCACGTTCTTGCGGTTGGTCGCCAAACTGGCGGTAAAGCCATAGGTATATAACCGCAAGCTTTTTGATCAAGTCATGAAATTCGACGGGCTTTTAGACTACCAAAACAACCAACTCCAAATAGCAACACTGTTCTTATACACATTTTCAGTTATATTTGAATTCGTGACGTTATGTATCATTGCCCACTTGTACAGAAGACTTCCTCGAACCTTTTCGAATCTAGCCCTCTTATGCACTGTCTGCATGTTCATTGGATTCCTCATGTCGCTGTCATACTTTATGACCGAAAACAGTTACACGGAATGCGATTGGAATAGAAGAATTTCTTACCCAATAAGATACATTGGATTCTTTTTGTTCGATGTGCTGCAAATGAAGAAAATCATTGCAATTATCAGCTCCAACTCCAAAAAGATGAAGCAAAGCTTTTATTTTATATATTTCCTTGGATTGTGCAGATTCGTGTCGTACGTGTATAACGGAATCTTTGTGCATGGAAAGCCGTCTTATGACGCAGATGGGAGCGGAGATGGGCCGTGCAAGACAGTATTCCCATCGACTCTAGTATATCAAGAACATTTCGTGTCGGTAGCATTCGAATTCGGTCTCTTCTTTTACCTCCTGCTATTCGTTTACAAAACCGCCAAAAGCAAAGCAGTATTCAAAATGATTCGCTCACTGATCGATTTTGAATTCTACACATTCATAGTATATTTGATTGCCGAGCTAGTGTTCTTGCTGTTCTATAAACTCGACAAGGGCGGCGACAATGTAGGTATCTTCAATATCTTTTACTTGAACCTGCCTGTAGTTTTATTCTTGGCGAACACGATCAACATTATTTCAAAGAGAAAGCGGTTTAGAGATATTTTGGAAACCAACAACAATACATCCGAAGACAAAATGCACAAACCGCAGTACCGCTCATCTACATCTGAAAGGAACTATGCTTAATAAAACATTTTTTGTTTAATTACCGAACCAGGTTTTAATTTGCGATTGCTCAACTCAGTACATGTTTCTCGATTCATGCGGAAACATTCAAGTGACCTTTAATGCGCTCGCAAAACTTTCCAATGAAAATCCCAGATATAAAATTATTCAACCTCGCAACAAAAGAAACAACTTCATCACTGGCAATACTAAAAAACCCAACCCTATTCCTAGTCGTTCGCAGGCCAGGCTGTTTCTTGTGCAGAGAGCAAGCAGCTAAAGTATCGTACTTTCGCAAAGACATTCACAAATTCGGCGTTGACTTGGTAGCTATTTTCAAGGAAGAATTAGGAACTGGTGAATTCAAGCCAACGTATTGGCGTGATGACATGTACATTGATGAATCTAGAGAATTCTACAAGTTTGTAAAGTAAGGTTTGTTTAATGTAGTGGTGCCAGCTCTTCGGCACTTGGCCTAGTTTATCCTGGATCTGTGAAGAACAGTTACCGAGCAAATAATGATGGCTATACCGGTAATCTTGCCGGTGAAGGGTTCGTACTGGGTGGTGTCTGTGTGGTTGATAAGGAAGGTAATTCTGTATACAAATATGCGGAAAAGCACTTTGGAGACCATCCGCCTGTTGAACAAGTACTAGATGCCTGCAAACAATTTGCACCTGATAAAGGTATTATTTTTATTAACCAGGTATCAATTTTGACTCTGACGCGGTTGTAAAGAAAGCTATTGATGAAGGAGCACTAAAGTTCAAGAATGCGTGCTCTGAAAATGTTTGCTCCAAGTAATAAATCAGTCTCTGTTTTGGTTGGATGATATCGTATTACCAACAGTTTCAGAATTTGCTTTCCAATCTTGTGTTGGTTCACCACTCTGACTGCCAGAACTCCACTCTTCATTTTCTTCATCCCAGCCATCTTGATTGTATTCGAGATCACTATTAGAGTTCCATTCGTCGTTGCGATTTTCTTTATAACCCCAACCGCCTTGAGTGTGTTCGTAGCCGTTACCCCAATCATCATCTTGCGATTCTACTTTGCTCTGATCGCTCTCTACACATATTTCTCTAGGTTTTTCTAATCCGACTAGTATCTCTACACAATTCCCATCTAGCCGCATGCTACGGCTGTTTTCTATTACCAAGGTCAACCTCTTCTTGTATTTACACACTTGACGGATTCGTAATATCGACCAGATATGCTCAAACTGGATTATTGGATTGGCTTTGAATTCGTCCCAGTCTGTAATAATCATATACAAATTATCCAGTATTTCGTCTTCAATGTCTACATCACTGAAATCGTCCTGTTCAAAGTACGGATATTCAACCTGGTACTTGAAGTTGTAGGTTAAAGGAAGCGTATCTTGGGTTTTTGGTTCTGGATTACTGAATATTGCAATTTGAGTGCAGTAACCATGATCAGCTGGTCCCAGCAGGCCGACTCCATCAAATTCGACATCATACCCGTATTCATCTGCACATTTTTTACACCAACTTTGAAACTCTTTCCTCGTCCATTCAAACTTGTGATCCCAGTGTCGAAATACCTGGTCATCAGTCCCATACTTTAAATCCGGAAAGTAGACTAGGTTAGTAAATAGTACCATTAAATTCCGCGTTTGGGGTTGATATAATTATGTGTTCTGGACGGTAGAAGCCAAACAAGTTCTTTGGAAGGTTATCCAGTGTTTTTTCATCCATATGCTCGATGACTTCAAGTAAAACAAAGCAGTTGTAGCTTTGCAATCGGGCATCTGTATCCGCAAGCGATCCATGAAATAGTTCCAAAGTGATTGGCAGTTCTCGTAGATATTTCATATCCATGTCGTTAGGCTTGCACCGGTTGTAGCATTCAATAACTGCAGGTTCGTGTATATCCACACCAGCAAGTAAATTGAATTGGGTATCGTTCAAGAGTATCTCTAGTAACGCACCTTCACCACATCCGGCATCGCATACCTTCTTGATCTCTGGATATATCTTGAGATATTTCGAAACAAAAGTTCTTCGCTGTCTCCATAATGGCGGGTTGAATTTTGTTTCTTGTTTTTCTTCAGATTCCAGTTTGAGCATTTTTAGACCGCAACTTTAAAGTGGAATTAAAAATACTGTAGTTTATTTCTTGTTCTTTTTCTTTCCAACTACTACAAACTTATTTTCGCTTGCAAATGTACCGCTATTTTCCCGACTAGGTCTAGATGGATGTGCTCCTCCTTTGACTTCGTTCCATTCATTATCTTTCCAAGAGTTTGGATCTCCAGATAAATCTGCTTGCCGACGGAGAATGAATTCTTCAGAGAATTTGCGGCAGTCAATAGAGGTAAACCCACCTAATGCGTCATTACAAATCTGTCTAATGGTTGTGGTTTCTGTTATTGGCAGGGAGAGGAGTATATTGATAAATTCATCAGCTATGATAAGTAATTAAGTTACGTGATAACTCTCCTTTTAACCCTTTTAGCGAAGTTCTGCACCAAGTCAAAAGTTCTTTTGAAGGTCCATTTGGTTTAGCAGGGGCCGGTACTGTAACCTGCGGAGACAGATTACTTTTTGCTGGAGGTCTGACTTGAGCTGGAGAGCTGGCGGTTACTGGGGATCTGGCAGAGTTCTTTCCAACGGTTTTCCATGCGCTGTCATCGCCAGTATCAATAGACATATTGGAAAGTGGTTTGACGACCGAAGCAATAGATGGTTTAGCTTTAACATTAGATTTGACTGCGGTTGCAGCGTTAGCGTAACCTTTTGTAGTCTGTTTTGTCCTTTCTTCATGCTCTTTTTTCAAACGCTCGTCTTCAATGATTTGTGATAAAGTTTTCTTTGGCTTTTCAGTTTTAGTAGCCCACTGTGCTGCAGCAGGAATAGAGGCTTGAGATGCAATTTGCTCTTGTTGTAAAAGAGCTTGGGCTTCCGCAAGTAATTTCTGTTCTGCCCTTTCTGCTAAAATGCGATCACGTTCAACTTGCTTCTTTGCTTCGGAATCTTGTATTGACTTTAGCTGTACTTTTTCGGATTTAGCTTCCGTTTTGCCCCATGGTGCAGGCTTGGCAGGTGCGACTTCCTTTGGAGGTTCTTGAGCCACTTCTGGGTCAGCAGCAGCTGGCAGTTCTTCAGATTCAACAGGCTGCTTTTGTTTCTTTTGCTTTTTCTTTTTATTTTTGGACGGAATTGCTGTTTCCTCTTTTATTTCTTCTTGCAGAGCTTCAGGTTCCTTGACAGGTTCTGGAAAATCGTCCTTTAATACTTTAGGGCTCTTTGCAGACTTTTGTGATCGAACTGAATGGGCAGGAGAAGGTTGGCGAGGTATTGGCTCAGGGACTTCATCCTGTGGTTGAATACGCTCGTTTTTAACAGGGACGGCAGGTTGCATAAAGTTAATAAATGGTTGTGGTTCTGGCATTAATTGTGGTTGGGCAAATGGCATCCCGAACGGATTTGGACCTCTAGGATCCATCATCGGTTGGCCAAAGTGATCATTAAAGTAGGGGTTTTGGAGATCAAAATTAGGATTCAGCCCTATAGGGGTTGGAGCAGATTTTTGCATTCCCAAAAGTGGTCCATATTTGCGCAAGTAAAACTCTCGCTCCAAATTTTCTTGTTCAATCAAAGACTCCAAGAATGGTTGTTCATTGCCAAACTTTTCAACAAATTGGAGCAGAGGGATAAACATTGTATCCCCGACGCATTTAATAGGCAATCCTGGTGGGAAATAGCCTTCCTTGTACCATCCATGCATTTGTTCAGAAGTAAAAGGTCCTTGAATTCTTGCAGCTGGATCTTGATAAACCCACTCTGGAGGGTTGAAAATAAAAGGAGGGATAGTAGCAGGATTAGGTCGTGGATAATCCATAGGTTCATGCATGCCAAATCCTCCAAACGGATCCCTTCCAGCACTATGAGAGGTAAATTGTGGTTGGTTGAACAAATCTGAATCTGGTACTTTTTTGTTTGGTGGTGAACTTTTGGTATCATCCATCTGCGATTCCAACACACTCCAGTTATTTTTGATTGGCAAAGCACGAACCTCATCTTTTATTCCAAATCCAAAGACGCCATTTGCACCAAAACTACCGCCGGTAGTTGGAGTATCCCACATATCGTCTTTTTTAGATGGTGCGATGGCCTTTTCTTTGACTGGCTTCTTTGGAGTATCCCTGCTATACATTCTTCTTGTAGCTTCGCTGTTGATCGATACCATACTTAAAACCTTCTTTTCAATATCTGATAATGGAAGGTGAGCCAAAGGTGGTCTTGGTTCTGATACAAAAGCAGCAAGTGATTTATCGGTATCATCAGGCAGAGGAAGCGTTGTGGAGAAAACGTTCAAGAGTAAATCTCTTGGATAAGCGTAGGGGTTGTTGACCGGATTTCGTTTTGCTTGATTCTTTTCTTGAGCTGACCATTGAGCAGTAACTTTTGTTGCCATTTTGGATTAGATTGAAAGATTTTTTGTAAAACTGAAATGGGGTTCAGATACATCTGGGAGACAAATGGACCAGATACAGTGCTCAAAGTGCATATTGGTATCCATCCAGGATATTTCTACTACCAAGTGCCCAACGTTTCAATGAGAGACACTTGCTGTGTACAGCGCTGTTTCATTACTGGTACTGCTGAGCATGCACTCTTCCCGTTACAATTACATTCATGCTAATTAAAAGGACTCCTGAATCAAATCCATATAAATGAATAAGAATATTTATTGAGCAAACCCAGAGGTATCGTAGTGCTCAGGATACTGCTTGATCAATCGCTTCAATTCATTTTGTTGGTCAACCAAATGTTGAGGCAATTTATCATAAACTTCACTAAACAACCCATCCAGAGAAGGCTTCTTGCGTTTTTCAGCCGTAGTGAAGCTCTTCAAGATTTGCTTCTTGACATCTCCAGCGAATTTCTTTTCCTTTTCATCATTCCACAGCTTGTTCTTTTCAAGATACTTGCGGAATCTGTTGATTGGCGAATCGTTGGTTTGCCAGTCTTGGACTTCTTGTTTACTTCTGTAGGCTGAAGAGTCATCGGAAGTAGAGTGGTGGCCGACTCTGTATGTCATTGCTTCAATTAACACTGGTCTTGATTCTTCAAGACAAATGCGTCTTGCTTCCTTAGTTGCACTGTATACAGCCTATATAAAAACCCAAATACCAATACATCGTTTCCGTCTACTCTGATTGTATCTACGCCATATCCATGCCCTCTGGCAGCAATACCATCGCCTCTGTATTGATCTTTTACTGGGGTAGAGATTGCATACCTACAATCAGTAAAAAGTTACCCGTTGTTTCTGCAAAAGAAAATAACAGGGCTTTCAGTAGTAGCAGCCATGTTCAATGCAGCATGAAAATCGCCTTCACTAGCAGCACCGTCACCAAAGTAGCAGATACTAACCGCTTTCTTGCCAGATAATTTCAATGCATAGGCAGATCCGACAGCTTGGGGAATTTGAGTTCCTAATGGCGATGAAATAGTCTGGAAATTCAATTTCTTTGTCCCATAGTGTACAGGCATTTGTCTTCCTTTTCCATAGTCCAAATCGTTTGAATACATCTGGTTCATAAATTCATCCAGTGTGAAGCCCCTATATAAAAGTACACCAGCTTCTCTGTATTGACCAAACACCACATCATCCAAAGTGAGCGCTGCAGCACTGCCCATGTGGGTAGCTTCTTCTCCGTAACTGGTCATGTAGAAAGAAATACGGCCTGGCGTTAAATAAATCTACCTTGTCGCTGGGCTTCATACATGATCACATCCATGGTATTCAAAGTAACCATCTTTTCATACATTTTAACCAGTACCGAATCATCAAGCGGTGGAGGTGAAGAGAGTGCATTTCCCTCCAAATCCAATACCCTGTAAGTTGGAATAACTGGCCAATCTCGCTCAACTTTCAAAGTTTCTGTGTATTGGGAAGTCGGAGCTCCAGGGAATGCAGCTTGCGATGAATAGAATCGTGGGGCTGCTCTCCTAAGGACTCTTGATGATAGTCTGGTGAGCATTTTGTTATTTTGTGAAAAAATTGAGCAAGTGATCGTCAGGTGCGGTTTTGGCATCGAAAATGGAAATCATTAAATTAAAAGCCGTTCATGATTTTCTTGAGTATGATTGAGTTTTGGGTTTCGCCATTGAATGACAGATAATATTAACTTGAAAGGTATTCAGTCCAAGTACATGACGAATCCATTAAACAGCTCGTCTTGGTCGAGTGTCAAAAGTCCTTGGTTATAATCAAACTTTGTAGTTTCCACAATAATTTATTAGTTTGCTCAAGTCGCCAAAGTTTGTGGTTCAAACCTGAGCAGATTCTATTCCTAACCCGCCAATCAATATGCATGGCAATTCCAGATGCCAGGATTATCAGCACCGAATCTAACAACAGTCCAAGCAACACCAACGCAGTTGCCATCAGTATCACACGCAGGACAGTAACAGTATCTCTTTTTAAGGACAAGTTGATAACACTCTGGTGTGAATCAAACCGACAACTAAAGCAATTGAACCTACAGAGAACAGCCAGCATGTCTTGACGACTAGGCTACTACTCGGCAATGAATCCGGCATATATCTTTGGCAACTACTATGCAACCCTACTTTGGCACGCATTTTGAATGGTACATCACACATGTAGCCTGAAAATCACGCACAGACAACATAGCCTGATAAAAAGTTTAATAAAAATGGACAATTCAGACTCGACAGATACAGCACCTCCCGCATCATTAGTAAATACCGCTAACCCAGATCATACTAATATTTATTTTGTACATGTTTCTAGTCGGACTGATGGTGTTTGCAACTTGCAGGACTTATGCATTTCTTCGCAGATGGGAGAATAGATCAGAGTTTTCTGAACCTTTGCCAATGTACAGGGAGCATCACGAAGAGGAAGGGTTGCATACTCTTGGGAGGCAAGAAACCGAAACACCTCCTCCAGTGTATATACCATAGATATATTTTATTGTTGACGGCAAGCCGCTGACTATTCTGTTGCAACAGGCAAGTCAAGTGCAATAGGATATCAATGTAAATAAACTTTAACCGCGCATAAATGCGTCAATGAATATTGTTTTATTGTTGGAATGGATCATAGTCTTTTAACAACTCTTCTTGCAGGGATTCCATACTCTCCTTAAGCGTTATATTTACTAGATTTTCCGCCATGTCGTCAAGTGCATTGTCAGCTGTTTCGTCAACTGAAGATCCAAGCAATTCTGGGAAGGAGGATATAGTCTGACTATACGGAACATCATTCTTTGAAATACTAAATGTAGATCCAACCCGTTTGAAAATTGTTGCAAGCGGTGACAAGAATGGAATGTGTCCATAGTCCAACAGCTTTACAAAAGGATCGTAAAAGTATGGAATGTGCTTTTCAAACTGTAAATCACTGTACTTGCTGAATCCGACAACTATAGACTCAACCACTGTCGACCAAGTCAAGATACTGTTCCTTTGCGCTTCCATATCAAATTGAATAAATTGAGTCAACAGCAAATAAGACAGTCTGGATTAATTATAATTTACGGTAGTAGTCTGCGTTCAATTTCAAAGTTCATATCTTTGCTCTGAGGTGAGTTGTCGGCAAAAACGTGCGATAGGATGGTCAAGTAAGTGGAAACCGAAACAGTTTCTTGCTTAAGCAGATTTGGCAACGTTTTCATGAAACCCATTTGGTGAAGGGCTTGTCGAAGTTCCATTTGCTGGTTAAATGTCTTTGCAAAATTGTATGACTTGTAAATGGCGTCTCCAATAGTATAGATATGTTGCGACTGAAGGGTTTGGAATAATGTGGTTCCACTTGCCCCAACAAAGAGCTTGTTTACTGTCTGGACAATTATCAAATGCAATACGCATTTTGTAATAATCTTTGGAAATTCTTTGCGGACTGGTTTCTTCATATATGGGAAACCAAATTCAGAGTCAGCCGCTCCGCTGTTGGAATAATCAAACACCAGATCCTTTGGAGTAGTCACATCCAGCCAATACAAAACCCGATTGATGATATTGTCCCAAATATCACTATTGATTGCTTCCAAATTGTGTTCAACGTATTCCTGAAGGCAACTTGATCCTAGTCTTGCCAAGGTATCGTTTTCTTGTAGAATCACTAGTGAAATAAGGTCAAGGAGTCCATCGAGGGCGATTTCAGACAAGATTGGGAACTTTGTGTATAATTCAACCAAGAGCTTCATCGTGGTTGTTAATGTGGTAGACAACCAGATTTGCACATCTTCTTTGCTTTTCCTACTTTTTGTTGGATCTTTAAGTTCATCAAACAATGGCATGATGATTTCTTTCAGAATCTGTATCCACAAGTCATTCGTGAATTCATCTCCGCTTTCAAACATGATTTCAAACAGGTTTGTCAAAGATCTAGGTTAATGAAGCATTACGATTGACGAACTTCCAATTCACAAGTTAAAATTACATTTTTCATATTGGAAAAAGTAACCATCCATTGCTTGTCACTTCCTTCTTCTTCTTTTGCCTTTGATTTTACCACAGGTTTAGACTGTATTTCAGCGCCGCTGCGCAACGCCTGAACTGCTTGAGCATTGATTTTTGGGAATTTAAAGTTTTGGCAAAACTTTGATAGAGTGCTGACAAATTCAGGGTAAAAGTTTTGCGCAGATACAAAGTGCAAGTAGTCTTTTTGGATAGTGCTTGTAATTGCGAATCCAAGCTTGACTATAGATTCGGTTTTTTCATTTGCTGATAAGCCTAATACATCGAAAATGGTTTTCCACCCAGATTTCAAATTGGCAGGCTTGTACATCAAGAGATTGTTGACACAAGTGAGAACCATATCTTTGATTTTGATATCTGGGTTGTTTTCAAAAATGAATGAAAATGGTCGCAAAAAGTCTTTTTGGAATTTAAAGTTTTGCAGCTCTTCGAGTTCCAGGAATTTGCTACTGAGTTGACGTAATTTATCCAAACAAAAGAATACTATGTTTGTGTTGGAGTGACAGCCAACTTGGTTGAAATGCGGCCCAAGAATTTGCCAAATTTGGGTCCACTCCAATCTGATTCTAGAGTTGATGTTGTAGTAAGAAATTTCAATAATTCTTTGGAGACAATACATTCGTGGGTGTTCCTACCATTAACATTAGCTACTTTGTCTGATGAAAACATGATTTCATCCCAAGACATGTCGCACAAAGCTCTACTAAAGTGACAAATGGCGTTTACTGAGAGTTTAGAGCTTGAAGTGAATATTCTATCCACAGATAATGTAACTGCCTGCGACGATATCAACTGGTACATTTCCTCGATATGCTTGGCATCTTTTTTCCTTTGATCCGACGGTTTGTTGGGATCTGGATCAATAATGCCTTGCTGTTGGATCTTTTCTAGCTGGCTCATACACTTGACAACAGTGTGCCAGTTTTCGTTAAAGTTATTGCCATCGACAAATGTAATTTCGAGCAACATCTTGACTGCTTCGATATTCTTGTGCGTAACATGCAAAATATTGTTGATTTCAACAAATTTGGATAAATTCGTGAGGAACCCCTTCTTTTCCAAATCCAATTCAAAAACTGATGCCAGGTGGATTGAATACTTGAATCCCTCAAGTGAAGTGATGATTGTATCGATTTCCTCGTATTTTTGAAGGAATGACGATACGGACATTAAGCAAGACATCCAAATTATAGTAAACATTGGTTTGACGTGTTCAAAGTGAGTAGCTTCGTAGAAAACAGTGGGATCAGTGTTTTCAAAGTGCGAATCAAAAATATTTGGGTCTCTGGTGGTGGAGTTGTTGTTGCGCATTTGAATCAACAAGCTTTCAGTTTTGTTCAATTTCTGTTTTGCTTTTGTTGCGTGTTGCTTTGTGGTTGGCGAAATGTTTGCTGCAACTACAACCTTTGGATCATCTTTCATTTTAATCTCCTTTTCTTTGATTTCGTTAAATATCGCAACCAAGAATTCGTATGGCAAATCTTTTCCTTCGTTGATTCCGCGATTATTCTTTACAAAATCTTCGCAAGTCATTCTCCTCTTCACCTGGGGATTGTATTGATCAGTGTTCAACATTATGACAGAGTAGGCCAAGACGTAAGCAGTCTCAGCTGTAGTGAAGGAATTTGGATTGCATTGAACATATCTATCTGCAAACTTTAACATGAATCTGTCAATCTTTTGCGCTTCGCCAGGCAATCTAGCATTAGCAATAAAAACCTAAAAGTATTCAAGAAATCTCTCATTGCTGCAACAAACGTTTTCCCGGTGAAATCCTGCATATCAACAAATGCGTGCATAATAGCAACAAACTGTTCTTCTCCTTCACCCAAGTACTCTCCAATCACAACTTTATCCAAACCGGGACAGTTTAATATAAAGTGTGCAATAGGTCTAGGTTGCTTGCCCGCGATTACCCGGCCTTCAGTCAATATGCGAATGGCTTTCTTTGGTTTTTGATTAAACATTTTGACTCCTTCTTGCAAAACTTGTTTTTTGGTTTTTGATTCGAGGAATGCCGATGGATCGTCATATTCATAATCAAATTCTTTTCTTTCTTGTTTGACTTCCTTCTTTTCTTCCTTTACCCAGTTGTTGAGTGAATACAGGATTCCTTTAACTACCAATTCAAGGACTCGTTTTCGCAATTCATTGTTATCGCCATAAGGGAGATACAACTGACGAACCTGTTCTCTAGTGTAATTGGTCAAGTTTTGCGTGGTGATTGCACCAGAGTAGGAAACGTTGGTATTGCTTGCTGTGAAATCAAATGATGGCGGAGGTTCTTGTAATTCTGGCAAATTACCTGTCATTACTTGAGCTAGTGCGTTATTGAGCCTTTCCCAAATATTCTCTTCCGGTTCAGTCGATAAATCACAATCGTAATTCAAGTACAGTTCAACCAGCAATTTCCCACCTTCAGGTCTCGAAAAAGCTCTCTGTAAGGCTTTCATCAGCGACACACGTTGGTAATATGTAACTGGGATTGATGCCTGCTATTAATCAAAGTTACTTCAATAATAGGAATAATGATTTGCGTAAAGATGGTTGAAATTTCCTTTTTCAACAATTGTCTCAATTCCAACAGCATTCTTCCAAAAATATCCATTGCCAAGTCAAACACTTGCGGAACAATATTGACAATATTCCTAGTAAAAACCAAGCAAATATACTGTCTAACAGCCAAAATAAATGCCTGCAATTATAAACAGTTACCACATCGTTTGGTTTTGTTACTTTAATTGAAGTAAAGAGCACAGGCGACGGATACGAAAACATTTTCCCATAATTCTTTAGAGTGTTGTAAACCAATGTCAGCGAGAGTAGCTTTGAGCGCATTGCTTGCGATTTCAAATCAGTCGCACATTCAGGCCCATTAATGGGCTTCATTGACAATTTACAGAACGCTCTGAATAGCAAATAAGCATCTTTTGCTATTTTATCATGGGTGGATTCATGTTGCTGATTGCTGTCTGTTAAAATGTCCTGTGAGTGTCTGGTTGAAGGATCACGTTCACCAAGCTTTTCGAGTATAGCAAGTCCCATTGGCTCTTCAAATTCTTCATTATCAGTCCTAGTTGTATCTACCAATCTATTTGGCTCGCCTTTGGTTTTATCTTTATGATTCCTCATAATCTCTCCAAAATTATACTCGGTAGGCACTCTATTAAACACACTATAATGAAATCTAATTACCTCGTGGAAATCTGCATCAATGAAGCTTGTGCAAGAGTTTGGATTGCAGGAAATTTTGAAAGCAGAAAAACATTGTAAATAATTCTAACAGCTTTCAATAAAATCCCCCCATGTAACTGCGAACTGGTATTTTCAATCGAAATAGCTGAAGACAGGGCATTAATAACATGAGTTTGAATCTGCTCATCAGTGTGTTCACCATTAAAACAATTGGAAACTGTTTCAATAACCAAATTCAGCAGATCCGAAGCATGTTCCCAGAAATTGTACTGGAATAGTTTTCCTGGTTTAGAAATTAGATACCTAAGATTAGTGCAGATTACCTAAGCAGCTAAGAGCAATTACAGTCAACTGAGGGTTTCTTGATTGACAAACCAGCATGAATGGTTTAAAAATCACATCATACTGCATCAACTCCAGTGATTCCAATCCCAGATATCCTACATTAGCAAGGAGTACTCTTGGCCTCTTCAACTGCCAATTTGACATCTTCTTTCGTATCTCTGTGCATCAAGAATTCATCCAATGTAGTCCGTATGAATATATGGGTATTATTCTTCATTTTTGAGATTTTTAAATTTTAAAATGCAGAAATTTGAACCACATATCAACTAAATGATATTCCGCACTCTGTGTAAAAACAGCGATCAGTGAAATTGCACTTGAATCAAATTCTTTTGAGAATGTAGCTGCTTGTTATTCGAATACTCGGATTGTTGTTTGAATACTCGGATTGTTATTTGAATACTGCTCCACAGAAATATTTAGCATCGCTATTTAGCATACCAAAGGAATAGTCTGCCGTGATCTAAATATTAAAAGTAAACAATGGATTTTTGCCATGTCAAATAACGAGGAGCTTGTAAACGACCTATTCGATCATGCATGCGATGCTCTAAAGCAACTCACTTCATTGACACCATTTCCATCCCACTGGCCCACAATCCCCATTTCAAACAGGTTACTTACATACGCGTATTTCAAACAAGCAACCAAAGGCGATTGCAAGCAAGCACAGCCTCCATGGTGGGACTCTATAAAGAGATATAAATGGAATGCATGGAAGAAACTGGCAAATAAATCGCTACGAGAAGCAAAGATTGGCTATATTAGAATCACCATTGACATTCTCACGCCATTCCTGTCTATACCAGAAAAGAAATCCGAAAATATTGAAGAGAATATCAAATTCTTGCAAAAAATCGACGAGATTGATTACGTGAAATTAAAGACTCCAGTTGTGGTTTATGAGCGTGATTTAAATGTCAAGAATGAAAACAGGTAAGATGTTATTAAAAAGATTAGCGCCTCTGATTGAAATGAAGCCCAAACCAAAAAGATGGATATACACGTTGATCTTTGTCTTTTTATTTTTGATTTACAAATACAGAATAAAGAAAAGTTGACCTTACACCTGCATTATTATGAAACGCAGCTACTGATCCTTGCAATGGCTAAATGGTCAGCAGCATAATCCATTAGGGATGTAATATTATTTATTAATCAACAAGAATATCGTCGTTGAGAAACTCTTCAAACAGCGTATCTCCATCTTCGTGTTGTAAGTGATCGACGAATGAAAACCTGCTATACTCTTGAAGAATAACTAGCTCATCCGAACAAATCAAATAATTAGCTAAATTATATACCGAGGTTCCGATTTGGAACTTCTTGGGCAGTACTTGAAGCGTTTGCAAAATCACTGGTGTTTGGTCTGTTAATTTGCATAGTAGCTGCGGCACCAGTGCTTGAAACGCATAATTAATGTAGAATAGGGTCGAGTATTCGAATGATGGATTATTCTTGATAAAAAACTTTAGTATCCGTGTTAGCTGCACTGCGTCTGAACATAAACTTGCAAAGGCTTTGCTTTTGATTGTAGTTGCGTAATCTGACGATAGGTTTGAATACACAAGTGGACACTTGACTACGATCATTGCAAAATAGTATTCCAGATAAGCATCGAGAATAACCCAGGTGATAGACCGATTTACACTCCCTATTCCATCCAGCAATTTCATCTCATTCTCAAATACCCGAGGAAGATTAAAGTGCCACAAATAGAGTGAATCTTGCAAATTGACAAGAGCGAAAATTGTATCTATGGATTGGTCGCTTTTAAACTTTTCATGAACCCTGACGGCTTGTCCCATCAAGCGATCAAGTAGCAGTTTGTTTACATAAATGTTTGCGCTAAACATCGAAGGTGTAAAGCACGTTTTCGAAGTCATGATTTCCAATCCCAGCGACCGAACATCATCATTGTGCGATTGCGATGCCGTTCCAGGTAAATATATTCCATTGTCCTCTTCGGATATGATTCCTTTAGTAAGGACAGTCATAAATTGGTCCACTCTGTAAATCACCCACCACAAATTCCTGCAATCCTCTTTTTCTTGCGGATCTTTGGTCAATTTAGCCAATCCCGTTTCTTTGTTTATCCCCATCAGTTTCGCCATATTAATTACGAATGAAAAGTAAGGAATTCCAATCCTAAAGTCACCGCTTTCTATATTAATAGTCAGCTACTTATAAAACTTAGTGAAAGCACTGCAGCCCCCAGTAAATTTGGCAGTGACGGGTTCTTTAGTTGCACAGAGAATTCATATACGCTTTTTTCCGACCATATTTGTCTGTTATGTGGGTCTACGTTCAAGACATAGTAAAAAGTTCTGGTTGCTAATCGCATTAGGAGCGACTGGCAACATTTTTCAAGGAATCTTCTCGATAGTTTCATAAATATTTCCATTGCATCCAGCATTTTGTTCAAAATAGACAAGGATTCTGCATCCATAGTTATTGTATTTCCTTCTATCGTCTCACTATATTCCATATCATCTGAGGTTAGCTCCGGCGACTGAGAAGCATGAGTGGTGAATACAGATTCATTTCCGGGTATTATCTTTGGGATTGTCTTTGGTATGGTTGGGGGATGTTTTATTGGATCTCCGGGATAAATACATCCAAAACCACTTGTCGAGCATCTTGAACAAGGACGCTTCCTATCACATTTCCGTTTCTGGATTAGTACCCATTACTTTTGCAGCACAAGTTATACAGGTTTTCGGCTGTTTAGGCATTAATTAAGAGAAAAAATTACAGCGGAAATATGGATATGAAAAAATTAGATAAAAACAAAAAAATATTTGAGGATTAAGACGACTCAGAAAGAGTAGAAACAGTTCTTTGGGCGTGATTAAATTAAAGTGTAGTAGCTACCACTTCTGCTTCTTACTCATAGCCGTTTTGCACAAAAGACCAATGTCTGTGCTCAGGAATTTTGACCAATGACTTTTCGAGCGGAAACCGTACTCCGATATTTAAACTTGCTCTAAATAATTTATTTCAAGTAATTTTCAAAAGAAAATTGTTCATATTCCCGAATTATTTGTACCGCGTTTAGTTGGAGAAACCGATCTAGCAGTGCTTGGATTGGCAGACCCAGATTGTACTGTTTAACTATTGTTTGGGCAGCAGTCAAAAGCACAGCAAGCACATTTGGATTATTCGAAACCATTGTGGAACTATCTTGAACGTGAGAGAGCAGGATTGGGGGGATCAGTGCGTGAAAGGTATAATTAAGGTGGAATATGGAAACAAACTCTAAATTTGGATTCCTTTCCAAGTAAAATTGGAATAATTCTGCAATTTTTTCACAATCGTAATAGAGACTGTTGAAGCTAATGTCAAAAATCGCACTGGGGTTTTCTGCTATACTTGCATACACGATTGGCGATTGCACTTTGATTCTCGCGAAATGGTATTGGAACATTATATCATAAACCGTCCAGTGCTGCAGGCTGTCAAAAGAGTCAATCTGGCTAAACTGTAAATGTCGTGTAAAACTCTGCGGCAGATTTACATACCAGAGAAATAACGAGTCTTTAAGGCTGTGCAATGCAAACAAGGTATCTATGGATTGGTCTTTTTTGAATTGTTCATGGAGTTTAATTGCTTGGCCAAATAGTCTGTCCAGTAGCACTCTATTTACAAAAATATTTTGGCTCGTAATATGCGGCGTAAAAGATTTCTTTGATTTCATGATTTCTAGTCCCAAAGATCCAAGATCATCTCCATTTCGCCTGGGCTGAGCTGTTCCGGGTAAATATATTCCATTGTCTTCTTCGCCAAGTTTGCTTCTGTTGAGTGTTAAAATCAGCTGATCTAATCGATGAATTATCCACCATAAATTCCTACAGTCTTCTTTTTCCTGGCGATCCCTTGTCAGCCTTGCTAGCCCTATTTCGGTGTTTAATCCCAACTGTTTGGCCATACTAACCACAAACGCAAAATACGGGATTCCGTTTGCTAGATCACAGCATTCTACATTACTAATAATTACGGATAAACCCCAAGGTGAGTATAACTGATCCCACGAGGTTGGAAATTGTCTGGTTTGAAAGTTGAACATTGAATTCTTTACAGCCTTTTTGAAGCCATATGTTTCTGTTGGTATCATCTTTCCCCAGAGTATAATAGAGAGCCCTAACCGCACAGCGCATTAGCAGTGAATCACAGGTTTTCGATAAAAACTCTAAAGAAATACTTGAAGTGATGTGCATATTATTCAGTATCGTATCTTGAATAGCTTGATATCCAGCATCGCTACTATCGCTTGTCGGCGATTTATCAGTCGTTAGATCAGTGAAAATAGACTTGTTTCCGGACAATACTTGGCTGCTATTGCCTATTGGTTTTCTGTCCTGAGGTAACTCAATGGGGGTATCTGTAAAGTATTTACACTCCAATCCGCCTGTCGTGCATCTTTCACAGGGCCGCTGTTTGTCGCATCGCTTTTTCTGCGTTAATTCCAGTCTACTTTTTTATAACATGAAACACATGCAGTTGGGATTTTTGGCATTTGACTGAAAGTTTGGAGAAAAATTTCATCCAAATGGGTGGGAAAAGAGTTCAATTTTTGGATTCAGTGCAATTGGTGCGATTCAAAACTAAACCCGGGAATCATTGCAGTGATTGTTTATTAGTACGCAAAACTATCGTCTACTCTTGGGTTTTCACTTGTTGTATTCTTTGGTAAAAAAATCCGGGTTTAACTTCAAACTCAAATTTCACATGCTTCAGCCCTGGAGAATGAAACTGCTTTTCTTGAGTCTGGTAACATTAATTGTACTTTGGTTGTTGTTTGTCGGCTGCAAGTAAAAATAACCAAAACTTGGGTTCTAACTTTATTAAGATTCTAGTTTGGCTCACCCAAGAAAGCTTGGAATGAAAAATTTGTGTATTCATGAATGATGTCATTTACTTTATCCAGCAAGAATCGATCAACTAATAGCTTGATGGATTTACCCACGTAAAAGGTCTTGACGAGCGCTTCGAGTGCAGAGTACAAAATCGCTAATTCGGGAATGATTTCGTCGGATTTTGAGAGTAAAACCAATGGAATGATACTATGGAATGCATAGTTAATATAGAATAGTGTAGTGTATTCAAATGTGGGATTCATTTCGAGGTAAAACCTGAATAAACTGGCGATTTTCAAGCTTTCAGAGTATAATCTCTTGAACGATGAATGGTTTACAGTTCCATTGTAGTCCTTAGTAATGTTACTGTATATGTTTGGACACTGAGCTTTGATCATAGCAAAATGATATTGAAAGTAAGTATCGAAAATTGTCCATGTCAACGGCTGAATATTTCCATTTCCAACTAGGAGTCCAAGTTGATGGGTAAAGATGAAGGGTAAATTTGAATACCATAATCCCAGTGAATCAACCAGCTTTGACAGGGCAAATATCGTATCGAGTGATTTATCTGTGTGATACTGCTGATTTAGTTTCATTGCTTGTCCGAAAAGACGGTCGAGTAACACTCTATTCACATATATATTTTCGCTTGGCACAACGGGTGTATAGTGCTTTTTTGAAGCCATGATATCTAATCCAAGCGATGCAACATCCAAATCCATAATTTTACTATGGCTTGCTGTGCCAGGCAAATAGACTCCATTATCTTCTTCCTGCAAACAGCCCTTGTTGATTGTTGCGATCAGCTGATCAAATCGATGAATGAACCACCACAAATTCCTGCAATCTTCCCTTTCCTGATAGTCGATCGATAATTCCCCCAGCCCGGTTTCTCTATTTATGCCCAGCATTTTTGCCATGCTTACCACAAAAGCAAAATATGGAATTCCAGTTGTAAAATTTGCACTTTCTACATTAGAAATAGCTACTAATATAGCACAACGCAAGCAACATCCCTCCCACCAAATTGGATATACTTGGATGCTGCAATTGGATATTGAATTCGTAGCTGCATTGGTCCAGATACTGTGCTTTGCTTGAATGGTTGTTTTTGATGGTGTAAAACATGGCACGGATAGACAGCCTCATCAATAACGAATCGCAAGTTCTTGATAAAAACCCTTTGGAAATATTGGTTATTGCATGCATCATATTCAAAACAACATCCTGCATTATTTCATATTCAATGTCAACTTCCGGTTCTTTTGTCGCCCGAGTACTTTTAGTTTTACTAACCGACTGCGGAACATTGATGCTCGAGATTAATTGTGGGGCAAATAATTGGTCTGGTTTAATTTCCTCTGGGTCGGTAAAGTACCGGCATTCTGTCCCTGCACTAATGCACCTTGAACATGGTCGCAGCTTGTCACATTTGCGTTTCTGTATTAATAAAGAACTTGCCTTTTTATGACAGTTTTTACATGTAGTCGGTATCTTTGGCATTTTTGGGCAAGCAATTGAGGCTAAAGAAAACAAAAAATGAGCAATCTACAAACAGAATTTACTGAGCAATAATATAATGGTCATTCAAGTACAATTGGAATGAAAAGTCATTGAATTCGTGCACAATCATTTTTGGATCTTTCATCCCTATAAACTTCTTGGCAAGGTTAAGCAGGGGTTGGCCAAGTCCAAAGATGACTGTAAGCGCTTGAAGCGCATCTAACAGTACATTGATGACCTTGGCATTGTTATTACTTTTCGACAGCAATATTGGGGGAATTAGAGCATGGAATGCATAATTCATTGAAAACATGAACGTGAATTTGAAATCACGGTTCCAGCTCAAATACAGTTTGAATAATTCTGCAACTTTTCCACATTCAGCATGAAGATTAGTAAATGACGGATCAAGGATGGCACTGCTGTAATCCTTTTCAATGCCAGCATACACTGATGGGGATAGCACTTGAATCATTGCAAAATGGTATTGAAGATACGTGTCCAGGATTGACCAAGTAATCGGACTGTCATCCATCTCGGTAATGTTCAACTTTTGAGGAAATATCTGGGGCAGATTGCTGTACCACAGATATAACGAATCTCGCAGACTAGCCAGCGAAAACAGCGTATCAATTGATTGGATTTTCTTGGATTGGTCGTTTAGCCTTGTCGCCTGTCCCAGCAATCTCGCCAACAGTACCCTATTTACATATACACTTTTACTTGGGACTGTTGGGGTATGCAGACAGGTTGACTTCATTATTTCCAATCCTAGGGATCGGATATCGTCACTACTGAGGCAGCCATTCCAATTTGCAGCGCCAGGCAAGTATATTCCATTATCTTCATCTTTTATGCAACCGCGATTTATGGTCTTTAGCAACTGATCATAACGATGTATGAACCACCAAAGGTTCCTACAATCTTCTCTTTCTTGCCGGTTCAAAGTAAGTTTCCTTAAACCTGTTTCCTTATTTATCCCCAGTTCTTTTGCCATACAAATCGCAAACGAAAAATACGGGATACCTGCGTTAAAATCACCACATTCTGCATTAATACTGACTTACTAATAAAACATAAGGATGCAATAACAGCACCCATCAAGTTGGGTAGCGAAGGATGCTCTACTTGAGCTCCAAATTCCAGCATGCACTTTTCCATCCATATCCGCAAACTGTTATTGTCGCTTTTGACTGTAAAGTACATTGCTCTTACAGCATATTGCATAAGTTTAGCATTGCAAGCCATTTCCAAAAAGTACTTTGAAATACTGGTTAATGAGTGCAAGATGTTTATAATTGTATCCTGGATTTGTCTAAATTCAAGGTCCAATGCTGCACGACCCACTGGAATTAGCTGGTAATAGTGCTCCTCAGAATCACTACTGGAAATATCGCTGCTCTCAAATGAAGAGGTGGATCCGCTGTCTAATCCGTCTCTTGGCTGCACTCTATGAGTTGCATCCGGATGTATGGAGTAGGGGGCGTCCCTTGTGCTTGAATTGTTCCTGGGAATAGATTCTTTTGGCATTTGCGAAAAAAATAAGTATAGCCTACAATTTTACGGTTTATTACACATCATCTCGCAAATACTGCATGACGCATTGGTCACTTTGTTCATCACTATCGTACAGATATTCAATCAGCCTGAACTTGCTGTGCTGATCTATTATGGTTTCTGGATTGCCACTTTGCAAGTATCCACTAATGATATCATAAATTGGGTTTCCTAGATTGTATTTTTGTATTAGTATCTGCAAAGAGGCCAGCAGCTCGTTTAGCACGGGCAGCACGGCTATCGAATTTGCAAGTATCAGCGGAACCGATGCATGGTACGCATAGTTGATAAACAACAAGCTTCCTTTATCAAGCAAGGGATTATTGAGGATATAGAATGCCAGGATCCGGGAGATATGCCCACAGTCAGACAATAAACTGGTAAAGTTGGTATCATTGATTACAGCTTCATACGACTGTCCAATACTTGGGAACGCAATTGCGCTTTTGATTCTAATCATTGCGAAATAGTACTGCAGGTAAGTTTTCAGTATCTGCCACGTAAAAAGATCAACTGGCTGGATATTTTGATCTAAAAGCCCAAACGTCTCGACAAATATATCCGGCAATTCTGAATGCCAGAGATACAAGGAATCTTTCAGGTTGTGTAAAACAAATAGCATGTCTATTGAGCGATCAGTCATGCTCTGGTCACTGTATTTGACTGACAACCCAAATAGCCTACCCAGCAGAACAATTTGGGCGGCAACTGTTTGAATTGGAATAACTGGAGTGAATGACCGATTTAGCCCCATTATTTCCATTCCTAGGGATCGAACATGATCATCAAAAGTATTAGATGCTGCTGTTCCTGGCAGGTACACTCCATTGTCTTCGTCGCTTATATTTCCCTTATTGAACGACCACAAGATTTGATCAATACGATGTAGCAGCCACCAAATATTCCTGCAATCTTCTTTTTCTTGCGGTGCAGTAGTGATTGATGCCAAGCCAGTCTCTCTGTTTATTCCAAATTCTTTTGCCGTCTTTACGACATAGCTGAAATAAGGCAGTCCAGCTTTGTACAATCCCTTTTTAAAGTAGCATAGGGATAGCATCACGGCACCCATTAAATTTGGAAAGGAAGGGAAAGGTAGCTGCAGAGTAAATTCCGACACACACTTATCAATCCATATATTTCGGTTTGGTTCGTCTTTCTGTATTGTATAGTGAAAAGCTATTACGGCATATTTCATCAGGGGCGAGCTGCATGCCCGCAGGAAGAATCCTTTTGATATCCTAGTAAAAGAATTCAGCCGATGGATAATCCCATTCTGGATTGCCTCGTATTCCTTATCAAGGGCAATTTTCTCCATATACATTTGGCGGTTGTCGCTGGTGGATATACTTTGTATTTCTTCAATTCGAGGAAACTTTATTGCCGATAGAATGTTTTGGGCCAACAGCGACAGTTTGGGGTTTGGCGGATATGTTGGTTGTTGATCTCCAGGATACTCACAGTCCAAATCCGATATTATACACCTCGCACAAGGCTGTTTCCTGTCACATTTTCGTTTCTAGTTTAGGATAGAGTACCTTTATCGTGCATCCATAGCATGCTCTCCTAGTTTTTGGCATTCTCTGGATTGCTTGAAAGGAAAAAAATGCAAGTCAGAAACTACATTTGATTCCAGCCAGATTCTATATATAAAAAAGCACCGACAGATAAAGCTAGTTTATTGGCCATCGCTACCAGAAATTATCGCTTCACAAGTGCTATCTGTTTTTCATGCCCAGGAAATTTAATAAGCGGAATAATTTTATTAAAGATGTGACATTTGATAGTTAAATTCATTAAATGATAACATAACGGATCGAGCATCAAGTAAGAACCAATTTTCAATTCGGGCCAGATTTCCAAATTCATCACCATGCCTTCTACATAAAGCTTCGAGGCTTTTGTATAATATAGAGATACACTGATCAACGGCAATTTGAGAATCGATCCGGATCTTGGAGATCAAAAAAAGCGGAGCCATGATGTGAACCAAATAGATTTGTGTAAACAACGGTGTGTATTCAAACAGAGGATTCTGCTGTAAATAGAAACTAAAAATATCCGCCATTTGTTTGCAGATATACAGCATTGACTGCTCAGTCGAAGTGCACTCTGTCAATTGAACAGTTTGAAAATTCTTGTAAAACATTGGTTCGCTGATCATAATTTTCGTGAAATGGAATTTAATAAGCGTGTCTAGAATCTTCCATGTCTGCTCTGGATTTTCAATCAGTGGGTTATAATCATAGATCAACCTAAAATGTAAATGAAATTTTTCAGGTAGGTTCATATACCATAATTGTAGGGACCCTTGAAGATTAGACATTTGCAAATCGTTCCCCTCCCTTTGCAGCCGGATTGCTTGACCAAATATTCTATTCAAGAGGATCTTGTTGGCGTTTATACTTTCATTTGGCAGAGGCGGAGTGAACCAATCTTTCGAAGACATGATCAATACCCCCAGCCGATCGTCAAATTCGCCGTGTAGTCCCGGCAGGTGGACATTGTGGTCGTCTTCGTGCAAGAAACCAGCATTGTGGAACCAGAGGTATTGATCAATCTGATATATATGCCACCACAAACTACGCACATTTTCTTTTTCCTCGTCTTTTACCAAAAGTTGTAATTTTTGCTCATCATTTATCCCCAGCAATTTGGAAGCTCTTACTACGTGACCAAACACGCCCACGCCTTGGATTTTCCTGCCGTATTCTACATTAGCAATGGTTACTGCACAGCATGATAGAGAGAAGCAAACTGGTCAGTAAATTCGAGAGGTTTGGCTCCAGATGTGTTGGGAATGCGATCATACTGCTTTCTATCCACAGATTAGCTTTTTCGTCCCGCTTGTTGATATAATAGCCTGCCCTTAGCACATACGCAGCAAAATCGGTCTGTAGGTATTTTGATAGGAAATCTTTAGTCATTGAGGAAAAATAAGAGTATCTTTCCAGCATACTTTCCTGTACAAATTTAAACTCTAAATCGTAATCTCTGACTGAAAGCGAGCTCTTATCGGTAGTAGGAGTAGGATAGCTGTCTGTGGTTTGGCTTGGCGGGTGCTCTATAATCCCTGTTGATATCGCTCGTTTAGAGTGTTCGTAAGAGCAATTTATCGAATGCTTGCTGCAATTAAAACAAGGTTGCTTCCTATCACATTTAATTTCTATGTCAGATATAAGGTACTTTTCCTTTGGCATTCAGTACATGTCCTTATCTGCCGCATAATGTAAGAATAGTAGAATATAAATTCCAAAAAAATCAGTGGTGGAAAGCAGGGGTTTTAACCCGCTCGGGTTTGCGCACCCAACACCCGACATGAAATTTGCCACGTCACTTTCTGCATTTCCTGGCCAAATAAACTGTGCTAAAGGATATTTATGTTCCGAGATATATTCTAGCACTTTGTCGGATGCTTGGGATTTGCAACTTTCGATAGTTGCGTTTTATTAGCTTGGGAAATTGGTGACTCACTTTTTTCGAAACCAGTCAATCCCGCACACTAGCCAGCCATCAATTTAGTGGTTGGACTTTTGTTAAGATACTGTGCCATATTGCTTGCTTAAGCACGATCGAAACTAGTATTATGCTTTATTTAATAATTCCAGCCATTTTTCATGTTCATCACACTGCTATTAGCAACAATCACCTCAATGGAAACCTTTTTGCCTTTGTGCAAAAACGAGAAACCATGCTCTTCACCAGTAGTTTCAATCTCTGCACGGTTCATCTCAGTGCATTGCTTGGTCTTTAAATCAACCATCACCAGCAATTCTTTTGTCAAAATCAACCCTTTGATCCGCGAGAAGAATGTATTTTTCTAAATTAGCACAGAGTACTTGTTTGACAAGCGAAAAATGTATAATCTCATAGTTGTATTGATCTGGAATGAATTGGATAATATCTTCTTCTGAATCTGTATCAACACCTTCAACGTATTTAAGATCTTGGAATTGCTCGTCCATCGTGTCTATTTCTGCCTGGAAATCCGGTTCAAATTGATCAATAAACACTTGAGGTTTGCGGAGTGGCTCTATATATTCAAATGCGATGGTATTTGACTGCAATCTTGATATCTCCCAGTCCAAAAGAGAAAACAGCGGATCTCTTTTTATTCCATTAATATCAATCCTTTCCTGCTCAGCAACCAGTATTTTTGCAATTAACGATTTTGATTTTTCATCCAGTTCTATTGGTAGTTCGTATTCAGAGTTTAGTATCCTTTGAAAAGTCTGATATTCGTTTGAGCCTTTAAATGGAGGAACCCCTACAGATAGCTGATAGAGAATACATCCAAGCGACCAAACATCCGAAGAGAAACTGCATTCCTTGTTGTTTAACAATTCTGGCGAACAATACTCTGCAGTTCCAACAAAAGAGCCTCAAATCAGGAAAGAGTACCTTTTCGCTTGAGCTCAGTTGACCCTTTTTCCTCTCTTGGTTCCCATATCTTTGCTGTCCCAAAATCTGTTATTTTTATATGAAAATCACTTGCCAGTAGAATGTTTTCTGGCTTCAAATCGCGATGAATTACATTATTGGTGTGCATATATTCCACTGCAGATACAATTTCCTGCATATACCCAATGGTATTTTCTATTGAAAGCCGTCCATATTTGTTGAGTATCTGCAACAGATCCCCATTTTGGCAATACTGCAATACAAAATAGAGAGACATGGCATCCTGAAAAGTATAGAATAATGTAATGATGAAGGGATGATTGAGGAGGTGAAGTACATCCTTTTCAATGGTGACATACTTTACCTGCGTTAATCAAGCGTACTTTTTTCTCTCGAATGATTTGTTGTTTCTCTAGGATTTTAACTGCATATTCGTTTGGAGTGTTCCTTTCTATGCAATATAATACTGTTGAATATGATCCTTCTCCAAGTAGTCTTCCAAATTCGAAATCCTGGGGAACACGTTTGCGCAGTTCTTCAGATTCAGACATTTCAGTCAAATTTCTATTTGATACCGTGGTATAAACCATTGCGGGATAATCAAGAGTCGGAATTTGAAATACTTTGGTGAGTGAAATCTATCGCCAATAAAGACAAAGTATCTCAATATAAACTGACTTGAAAGAACCAGCACATATGTATGATTTTAGTAACGGAGCTTCAGGTGCCAAATTAACGGACAAGAATATTACCTAATCGCACTTTACAAAATGGACGAATCTTTATTCCAGTAATCGATTCTTGGTCGTTATTATCCGACTTTGTTTGGTAAAAGGTTAACTCGGATAAAATATATGGAATTGAATGAAAGACTTGACACTTGAGTAGATCAATGTTTATCCGTGTTGCTTTTACAGCCAACATCAAGATCAATCACTGGCGGCGATTTTATTATGGTCGGTCAGTCTGATAAAGATCAGATGAATGCATGCGCGGTCGAATAAGTCAATGTACGGCTGGTCTTGTACTGCCGGAATAAACGTCAGTTGTACAACTCAATAACACCAAAATGGAGGGCATTCTAAGAATAGAATACCAATGTTACGATTAAATTTACTTTAAAAGAGCTCCTCAAATTCCAATTCCAATTACAATGTCGCAATAGTTTTTCGCATCGATCTCTTTGCTCCACACATATGTCTATTACCACATTAGGGCTAGATAGCATCACAAGAGCAACTTCCGCATAGATTATAATCTACATTCAAACGGACAACTATTGATCATTCACGCGCACTGTAGTGTTAGAACATGCGCAATCAGGACAGCTATGTTTTACCAATTACGAATTATCCGGTGGAATAACAGACCATCGTTCATAGCGCACAGTTTGGTATAGTTACTCCTGACATCCTTGTCGTATTGAAGTGTGCCGAGAGTAGTATAAATGCAATGATGAATTGACTCTCTTTAACTAGAATGTTTACTTTACTTTTCGTTGCTGCCACTGTTGCTCTCCCATCTTTTGATGTAACCTCCACTTTTCCAACCTATGTCCAATATTCTGCAGCTGCTTGTAATTTGTAGCTAATGTAGATTGCAATCAAATTTGGACGACTGGTCAATTCAATTGCGGTGTTAGGTGCAGTGGAAGTTTAGCTTCAACCCAAATCATTGTTGCTGCAAATGACTCTGCAACTACTGGCGCTGGATTTGTTGGAGTTAATGCAAATCTACAAACAATTGTCATTGCATTCCGTGGCACTGATAATCCAACTGCAGATGGAGAAGATTTGGACGCTGTTAAATCGAATGCTGATTTCCAAACCGCAGCTCCAATCAGTGTTGCAAGTCCGGCCAATGCTCCAATCCCAACCACTTTGCAAGTTCACACTGGATTTAAAAAGACTTATGAAGGTGTTCGCCAAGCTGTATTGCCTGTCGCTGCAAAATTGGCTGCTCAATATCCAAGCTACCAAATCGTATTCACTGGACATTCTTTGGGAGGAGCTTTGGCTGGAATGGCAGTCGTTGATTTCCAAAACGTATATGGATACGACAGTCGAATCTCTTTGTATACTTATGGCCAACCAAGAATTGGAGACAACAACTGGGCAGTGTACGTTGACGGGTTATCTATTGCCAATCGTTTCTATAGAGTAGCAAGAGTTGGTGATCCAGGTAGCATTGTTTCTAACAGTAGTTGTACATTTGCCATACAACTATATGGGATTCCAGCATTTCAGACACCAGTATGAACTCAACGATGATGGAACCACTACTGCCTGTGCCGTTGACGCCAACTCTGGGGAAAGTTCCAGCTGTCTGAATGATGGAGGCGAGTTCAGCGTTTCTAGACACAGTGATTACTATGGATGGTTAAATGGATCTTCAACTTGTTGAAAACTTGAATAAACTTGATTTTACATGCATTTTAGTTGGACTGTCGGAACCACTAAAGAAAGTGAAACAAACTACATAACAAGAATGCGAGATTGTCAAAGTTAGTATTTAAGGAATAATTTATTACTAATAAACAACATGTTCAATTCTTTGTGTACGGTCCTGTCAAGACCGGTTTGACAGCCAAATATGCAATTCCATTTCGCGTCTAAATTGTCTTTCCATAATTATAATATTACTCTCTACTATTCTAAAATCGGAAAAAGAAACATTTTAGAATTTATCTTAATATAAAATTCCTTTCTCCGATTTTTAAACTCAAAGCAAATTAACAACATATGAGACATCATAAATCATTTCAAAATCTGAAACATCTTAGCAAAGTCATTGACATTTGAAATTTATCACCAAAATTATTTACTCAAAATGCAAGCAGACGAAAATTTACAAAAAGCCAATGAAAAACTACAAAATTTGCCAAAGATTTCTCTACATTCAAGATATTAAATTCTATGCTTAATGCTCCAAATTACTTTCAATATAAGGAATTCATTAAAACAAGCGAGGTGGTTGCAGCGGATATACTTGCTTCAAACGATTTAGAAACATTGGCTAATGAATACGACAATTTGTTTCTCATGCCTATGAGAGCAAAAGGTGGAAGACCCAATTCAAGGCCGTCTTCTGCCACTCAGCGAATTCAAGATGATACCAACAATCACTCTTCGACACTGAGAAGTGATGCATTTAAAGAAAAAGTAAGACAAAGGTATTTAATATTAACCTTAGAGATGAAAATAAGTGTGTATTGACTGGAAAACCAGATAAAATTTCAGAAAAACGCACAAGAGGATTTGAAGTAGCCCACATTATTCCTCAGTCTTTGTTGGATAGAAAATCTGATACCGAAGAAAAGAAACGAGGTAAATATTTGATTCGTTCATATATCCTCCGTTTGTGTTCTTGGTTGCCACCAAATTTCTTTGGATGTTTGTGAAAATGGAATATTACTAAATAAGGAAGCCCATAGGTTCTTTGGTGCATTCGACTGGTTTATTGTGATGGAAACTGACTCTAATAACAACATAATCTACAAAGCAATGCAGGTGGAAGAGGATGGGTTATGAAAGAAGCCAACAGATGTAATTAAACGTGCGATAATCGATGGCATTGAAACTGATTTACCAGTAACCCTATCATCCTACAATCAACTACTCTATATTGGAAACTCTCATCCTCAACCAGCAGAAATTTATGTTTGTGTTCACGAGTTGCTAGCAAGAATATTCCACATGAGAGGTGATACAGATTATTATGAGTACGATTCGGATGATGAATTTGAAGTGAGTGACATTTACCTATCAGACATTAAAATTAAAGATGTAATTGAAACTCAAAATTCGGCTTTTACAGTTGGGAATATTTAATAAATTATCATTTAAATTATTATATGCAATAAAAAACAATGTCTATAAAGTGTTTTACTTAGGGGTCGCAGTCGCCCAGGGCGAGCGATTTGGCGACCGAAAACAATAATTGAGATAAATATTGAATATTTTGGTATAAAGATTCTATGTATCTATGAGAGTAAATCTCGTTGTATAGCAACTTTAACCTACTTTTAGCTTCAATTTGTTAGTCCAAATTTAAGTGGCACATTCATTTTGTAAAATGTCCGATCTGGAAAGTGAAGAGTCAGAAAGTGAAGTAACTATCATTTCCATCAATCCATCTTCAAGCGTGTCCCAGAGGTCGTTACAAACAAACACAGTGTCAAATAAGAGAACAATTTCAGAGAGCAACATCATTAAAGTAGATTTTCGGGCAAATTCAATCGCATTTCAAAGAAAATCTATTAAAAATGAAAAAAAGTTGATAGTTTACAAACGAAGGTGCATGTTTTGTCAAAATTCATATTCTGTTGGCAAAGGCGACAAAAACACCTCCAATTTGACTAAACATCTAAGACAGGAGCATTTAAAACAGCTAAATTTACCTGACATGAAAAAAGCGAAATTGGAAAGTGGTAATTTATTTTAATTGTAAGGTCAGATGGTATTAAGCAATGCTGGAATAGTGGTACCAAAGTTCACTCAAGAAAGATACAAAATGGCTGTTTCTGCAATGATCATCAGAAACAATCTACCATTTGAATATGTGGATTGGATTCAAACAAGGTATTTGCATACATTTCTTTATAATGAAATCAAGACATTTTCACCAAATACTATTAGAAATAATATTTTGGCCTTAGCTGAATCTACTACTAAGAACGTAATTGACTACTTTTCTAAATTGGAGTCTACCCGAATTTCTTTAACAATTGATGGATGGAAAAGTTCAAACAATCTTGATTTTGCGGGAATAAGTGCACATTGGATAGATACAAATTGGGAATATCACAGTACCTATATTGGCTTCAGCTGCTGCCCATTTAAAAAAACCGGATTAAATTTAGCACAATTACTCTCCACTACAATATCTAAATTTGGTCTGGAAAACAAGATTCTGGGAATTACTTGCGATAATGCTTCAAATAATGACGCGATGCTCCAACGTCTTGAACATATTAGTGTAGATTGGATGTTTCCTTTTCAAAAAGAATGGGGACACATTCGTTGTCAAGCCCATGTTATCAATTTGGTTGCAAAGGCATTTCTGAAATACTTTGACTCGCAAATCAAGAGTAAAAAGAATGATTTTGATGATAAAGAGTATTTCCAGCCTGACTTGGACTACTTGAATGATCAACAGGATACAAATTGTGAATTGTCGCAGGAAGATTTAGAAAACGACACTGATGATGATCAAGAGGACTTTCTGGTTCGTCAACTTTCCAATGAGGACCTTAAAGCTGTTGAAATGAGAGACCAATATGGTATAAAATAACAGTGGCGCTCAGCTTAAAACGCGCCAAAGCTAATAATAAATACTTCTCTCCTTATTATTTATTAATGAATAATATTAGCCAATTTAGGTATACCGAGGTTCCTGCTGCCGATCTTTCACAAAAGCATCAAAAAAACCAATCAGCAACCTAAGAAATCTAATTAAAAAAATTCGGAATAGCACTGATAGGATGAATGAATTTCAACTCCTTGTAGAGTCTTCAAAAAAAATAGATGATAACTCAAAGAAATTGAAGCCAGTGTATGATGTACAAACAAGGTGGAATTCCACTTATTACATGATTCAACGAGCATTAATTTTAAAAGACGCTTTAATTAAAATGGGGTTTACATTAGGAATTATGATAACAGAGGTTGAGTGGACCGCACTTGAAAGGTAATATTGCACTAATAAAAGGATTTGCAAAGTCCTGCAAATATTCGAAACTGCTTCAAAAGAACTTTGCGTATCCAAAAGACCTACACTTTCTATTGCTTTATATACTTATGAAAGGGTTGAACTAACATTGAAAGATCAACTTCGACCAGCAAATGCTACTCATCCTTTTATGCAACAATTTGAAACAGCAATTAAATCCGCCGTTGGTAAATTGCAAGCCTATAATGACAAATGTGTTGTTGTAGCTCAATTATGCACATTATTAGATCCAAGACGCAATCTATTTTTTTTCCAAAAATACTGGATTCCTACCGATATTGATGAATTGAAATGTCGATTTCTTGAAATAGCGGCACTCTACAACTATATATTTGAATTAAGGGGATTGGTTCCACGTTCAAATTTTAACTGGTCAACAGTCATTTTAGATCGCCCTATATACCACAGTGAAGAGTTTAATACTAGTTTTTCCACTCCTTCGCTAAAATCTATAAACACGGAATGTACTTTATTAGAAAGCGATGATGAAGAAACACCAACAGACGATAATCCATTGTACAAAATTGAAGTATCCAGGTTATACAATCTTTAATTTATTAGATATTACCGGGAATATTGCAAAGGGAAATTGGATATCAACCCTCTATCCACAGTGTCAAATAAGAGAACAATTTCAGAGAGCAACATCATTAAAGTAGATTTTCGGGCAAATTCAATCGCATTTCAAAGAAAATCTATTAAAAATGAAAAAAAGTTGATAGTTTACAAACGAAGGTGCATGTTTTGTCAAAATTCATATTCTGTTGGCAAAGGCGACAAAAACACCTCCAATTTGACTAAACATCTAAGACAGGAGCATTTAAAACAGCTAAATTTACCTGACATGAAAAAAGCGAAATTGGAAAGTGGTAATTTATTTTAATTGTAAGGTCAGATGGTATTAAGCAATGCTGGAATAGTGGTACCAAAGTTCACTCAAGAAAGATACAAAATGGCTGTTTCTGCAATGATCATCAGAAACAATCGAGGGCGGGTGATAGTAGGTGAGTGTTCCATTTAATTTCCTGTATATTATCACCAAATACTATTAGAAATAATATTTTGGCCTTAGCTGAATCTACTACTAAGAACGTAATTGACTACTTTTCTAAATTGGAGTCTACCCGAATTTCTTGCAACAAAATGCAATCAGAAGAAAAAAGAAGCTTACCAGTTGAAATTTGGGATAGGATTTGGCTATTATGTGATGAAGAAACTGTTAAATACACAAGAGAATTGCAAAGTAATTATGTAAAGAAAAGAATAGAATTTTTTACATTTGATGAAGCAGCAAAAAATGGAAATTTAACAAACATGAAATGGTTGAAAAAGAATAATTGTCCCTGGGATGAACGGACATTTCAAGATGCTGCAGAAAATGGAAATTTAGAAAACATGAAATGGTTGAAAAAGAATAATTGTCCCTGGGATGAACGGACATTTCAAGATGCTGCAGAAAATGGAAATTTAGATAATATGAAATGGTTGTTTGAAAATGGTTGTCCTTCGAATGCAGATACATTTACAAAAATTATGGAATGGTTGAGTGATGAAAAATAACATCGCACGAATCTCTCCTCAAACACATGCTCTAATATATTCTGATAATTTATATACAGAAATTAAAGGGAACACTCACCACTTTATATATTGCCAAAAACTCTTTGAAATTCAACTTACAACTATTCTCCTCATAAATCAACTTTACATCATTATCATTTCCATTGAAAAATAAACAAATTCCACTCGCATTCAATCTAATTGGCTTTGGAATACTAAAATAAGTTTGACTTGTAATTATACACAATGTTTACCAAACAAAAATGTAGTAGCAATAACAGCAAAAGTAGGGATGAAGGAT
>JADIIU010000033.1:0-126636 GCA_027603945.1 Terramyces sp. JEL0728 | reverse complement strand
GTACATGTGATGATGGTATGGTATGTCTAATCACAGGAAAATAGGGCTTTTGACACTATTTTTGGTTACTTGACTCACACTACTGATATCGATAACCTTGTTGGAAAAGAGCCGTTTTGCAACCTTGTTAATGTGAATGATCCAAACTCTCTCAAAGTTTGCACTGCCCCAAACCAAGTTGATACTACCAAATATGGCCCAAATCATGGCTATTCTGAAACCACTGAACAGCTCTATGGTTCTAGGAATCCAAATCCATTGCCGAAATCAGCGCCAATGTCTGGGTTTGCACAGCAAGCCAGCGGCAATTCCTTCAAAGGAGCAGATGCTGCCCATCTGCAACAAGTTATGGCTGGGTTTGATCCAAAGAACATCCCTGTTCATGCAACATTAGCCTCTGAATTTACCATTTTTGATCGCTGGTTTGCAGCTATCCCAGGTCCAACCCAGCCAAACCGAGTTTCTGCGCATTGTGCTACTTCTCATGGATGGTATAGTAATGATCGCAATAGCCTGGTTGCTGGAAACCCATGCAGATCCATATTTGAAGACATTCACGACGCAGGACTAACATGGAAAAACTATTTCCAAGAAGTGCCTTCAATGTTCTTTTTAAGAAACACTAGATTGCAAATGGCTGCAAATTCTAAAGTGTGGTCTTCATTTGTATCAGACGCTCAAGCCGGAAAGCTGCCAAACTATTCATTTTTAGAACCCAATTTTGGTGAATTATCCCAAAACCAGGCAACTTTTAATGGTAATATTAGTTTAATTTAGATGGACACGCTGGAGAGCCAGGCTTCTTCCACAATGCCGAATATTTCTTGAAAGGAATTTATGAACTTCTTAGAAATTCACCTCAATGGGAAAACACTCTCTTGTTGATTACCTATGACGAACACGGTGGTTTCTTTGACCATGTTCCTCCTCCAAAAGCACCAAACCCAGATGGAATTACGGCTACCGATCCTAACCATGCCGGTGTTGTATATTCATTTGATAGACTTGGTGTTCGTGTGCCAGTTATTGCGGTTTCTCCTTGGATTGCCAAAGGCAAAGTTGAACACACACCTAATGGTCCACAACCAGACAGTCAATACTCGCATGCATCTATCGCAGCAACCATTAGATCAATCTTTAAGCTTTCTTCACCTCCGCTTACTGCAAGAGAAGCTTGGAGTGGAGATTTCTCTTCAATTTTATTAGACACTGCTAGAACTGACTGTCCTTATGTTATGCCTGCAGTAAACATGAAGGGATTCTGACTAGAATAAACTAGATTATACACTGAAACTATTTAAATTTTGGTTAAAGTTCTCCACTTGCATGTATTTATTTCTATTTAAAATCCCTTCATATTTACTGCAGGCATAACATAAGGACAGTCAGTTCTTGCCTGGTCAAGCAGGACAGATTCAAAATTCCCAGCCCAAGCTTCTCTAGCAGTTAATGGTGGAGACTGGAGTTTGAAAATGGAGCGGATGGTTGCCGGAATAGACGCATGGGTGAATTGACTGTCTGGCTGAGGACCATTTGGTTTGTGAACTACGGCACCTTTGGCAACCCAGGGAGAAATGATGGTAACAGGTACGCGTACTCCAAGCCTGTCGAATTCATAAACAATATTCGAATCACTTGTGTCAGTAGTGGTAATCCCATCTGGATTTGGGGCTCTTGGGGTTGGAACATGATCGAAATAGCCACCATGTTCGTCATAAGTAATCAAAAGCAGGGTAGTTTCCCATTGCGGCGAGTTTCTAAGGGTTTCGTAAACTCTCTTGATCAAATATTCAGAGTTGTGCACAAACCCACCTCCTGGATGAGCATCATCTTCCTTTCCTTTGTTACCTGGTAGTCCGCCATAGTTTGGTTCCAAGAAAGTATAGCTCGGCAAGTTACCAGCGAATGCATCAGTGTAGAATTGAGAGAATGGTCTACTTTTTTTGATCATATCGCCTCTAATGTTTCTCAAATAGAGCAAAGAAGGCTCTTCTTCAAAGTAGTTCATCCAAGACAGTCCGGCATCATCAAGATCTTCAAAGATGGATCTGCATGGGTTTCCATCGACTACATATTGAGTATTTTCATATTGGCCATGAGTCGTGGCACAGTGGGAAGATATTCTGTTTGGTTGAGTTGGGCCAGGAACGGCGGAAAACCATCGATCAAAGATGGTAAATTCGGCAGCCAAAGTAGCTTGTACTGGTATATTTTTTGGGTCAAAGCCAGCCATAACTTGTTGCAGATCCTTGTTGCTTGCCCCATTGAATGCTCCGATATATGCCTGATGAACGAATCCAGACATTGGTGCAACATCTGGCAGTTGTACACTCGGGTTGTTGTAGCCCGGCGAGCCATAGATTTCTGTGGTCACTTTGCTGTAGTCATGGTCAGGGTCATATGGGGTAGAATCCAACTGATTTGGAGCGGTGCAGATCTTGGTGGAGCTTGAATTGGTTGGGTCGATCAAGTTACAGAACGGTGCTTTGCCTACCAAGTTGTCTATGTCTGCATTGTGAGTCAAATACCCAAATATGGAATCAAAGGCTCTATTTTCCAACATTAGGTGGACTACATTCTGGATGTTGTGTGCTTGTACAGCTAATGAAATTCCAGCAAGCTTGAGGATCATATTCTACTGGACACACTAGAATTCGCTTCGGTTATATGTGTTTTTCAGACCCCGACTTTCCCGGAATAGAAACACGAGAAAAACGTGTTGATGGGCAGAAAAAGACAGAATCGACGACCAATGCTACAAATTTAGAGTTCGTAGGAGAATATGAGCAAGCGCTTTAGTAACTTGCCATTTTATTTAAACTCTGTTGGAATATCAAACACTTGCCGAGGTTTGGAGGTCATGCCAAAACGTTTTGATGTCTTGATCATGGACACGGCTGACAGTTACACCGACGTTTTGACTAGCTATTCCGCATTGACAAGTACAACATATAGTGCATTGATTGGCAGAAAATCGCTGATATCCAGAAAGCAATTTGCCGCTACTTGAAATACAATTAATAGTACAGAATGGCAACTGGAGCTGAAAACGTGTATCGCACGTTCTAAACGGCCGAGTGCGTCTGTTATTCCGAATCCATCATGCGGGGTTAAGCTATTAAAATAGCCTAATTATACTGCTCGATGCATAGACAATTTCTTTATCATCCCAGCCATTCTGTTGAATTGAAGTTGGCTGCTCACAGCGTAAGAACCATCAAATTCAGGTTCCAATCTCCAAGTACCACGAGGACACAATATCAAATAGAAATTGAGAGTTAGACGAAAATAATTTTATTTCTAGAATCCGTTCATGTTAACAGCAGGCATGACAAATGGGCAATCATCTCTAGGTTTGTCCAACAAAATTGATTCGAAATTTCCGGTCCAGACTTCCCTAGTCGACAACGGCGGAGATTTCAATTTGAAGATTGAGCGTATTGTTGCTGGAATAGAGGCATGACAATACTGACTATCTGGATATGGACCTTTCGGTTCATGTTCGACTTTGCCTTTAGGCATCCAAGGAGATACCGCAATGATGGGAACTCTAACTCCGAGTCTATCAAATGAATATACAACACCAGGGATATTCGGGTCATCTATATACTTTCCATCAGGGTTTGGTGCTTTTGGAGGAGGAACATGGTCAAAGAAGCCGCCATGTTCATCGTAGGTAATCAACAATAAACTTGTTTTCCATTGGGGAGAGTTTCTGACAGCTTCATACACTCTCTTCAGCAAATATTCTGCATTGTGGAAAGAACCATTGCCTATGTTAATAAAAGGTACCAGCATGCCCATCATTGTATTTTACAGCATTAAAAGCGAAATTTCCATAGTTTGGCTCAAGATATGTATATTTAGCCAACTTCCCAGCTGCTGCATCTTTGTAAAAATCAGACATGAGTCTAGATCGCTCAACCATCTTTAATCTAGTATTTCTTAAGAGCAGCAAGGATGGCTCTTCACCAAAGTAGTTTTTCCAGCTTACACCAGCGTCATCCAAATCCTGGAAGATTGAACGGCAAGGAGTCCCCAATACCTTATATTCATCGTTATCGTACATTCCTCCTGACGATGCACAGTGTGATGAAATTCTATTTGGATAAGTAGATCCTGGGACAGACGAAAACCATTTATCGAAAATAGTAAATTCTGCTGCCAGGGCAGTATGAACTGGAATCTTCTGTGGGTCGTATCCTGCCATTACTTGTTGCAATTGCCCAGGATTGGCATATCTAAACGAATCCTTTGCTGCTTGTTGGACAAATCCTGACATTGGTGCTACCGGAGCTAGCGGAATTTTTGGGTCATTGGTTCCGTACAACTAATATTATGCTGGCTTTACTTGTTCTGTAACATTATAGTAATAATGGTCAGGGCTAAACGGGGAAACATCAACTTGGTTTCTAGCAGTGCAAAATTTAGGTGAATTTGGGTCGTTTGCCTTGAGATTATTGCAAAATTCCTTTCCCACCAAATTGTCAATATCTTGAGTATGGGTTAGGTATCCAAATACAGTGTCGAATGCTCTATTTTCCTAAAATTAGGCTAATCATTACCAGCATCAGGTGAATGATGTTTTGCACTCCGTGGGCTTGGACCAACAGAACTAACCCTGCGACTTTCAAAAGCATTGGCGGGGCTGTCAAACTCGTCCTCCTTTTATCCTTCCAAAGCCTTGTGATTGGGGTCTGTGGCCACCAAAGTTCGTTTCCGAGAAACGTGATGAAAAAAAAGTGTGCCAACACAATACAAAAGACTCTTTTCCTGAGAAATATTCGAGACAAATTGACGATGGGAATCCGCTTTACGAAATGTTTCTGGTTTCGCTAACCAAATACGATATCTTTCAAGTCTAATTTTTTAATATTCCTTTTTTGGAATCCTAAAACATCAGGAGCAAAGCTGACGTGAGGCCAGCGGAATAATTCCCAGTGTTTTTGTGTAAATTGACAGCCAGGGACGTTGCTCATGATACCTTTTGCGGATTCAAGTTCACAAGAATCAATCTAGGCTGGATTGCTGAATACCTCCAACGTATAAGCTATCGTGCAAATTTTTGGATTCAGTGGCTGGAGATTGTGCCTAATAATCTGCATACGACTTTGTACGGAATTGCAGTTCACCAATCAGAACAGCGCTTTTATTGTCTGGCATATATTCCATTAATGATGTACAACACGATAATTTATTGGGATTAAAAATTGACAACTTTCTTTTGTTTCTTTACCACTGGTTTTGGCTCTGGTTTCTCTTTCTGGATCTTGTGAATCGAATCAAAGACATCATCGTCATCACCGCCTTGGTTCATGTCCATAGTTCCAAGCATGATGGCTCCTTTTTCTTGTTCCATTGGTTTGCAATCTTTGGCCAAATGCCTGACACTTCCGCAAAACTTGCAGCACCCGCCATTTGGATAAATACCTCTATCGTTTTCGGGACATTGACCAACCAAGTGCCCGCTCTGCTTACAAATAAAACACGTACTATATGGCAACGGATTTTCTAGGTTAAGTGGATATTACTTGGATCTGGCTTCTTGTCGCATTTGGCAAGAGTATGCTCCAGTGAACCACATCTGAAACAGATATTTCCTAATTCTGATAGTTGAATGTCATCGATTGTCCTTTGAGTGTTACGCGGACAGTTTGCAACCGAATGGCCCTTTTGGCGACACAAGAAGCAGTTCTACAATGAATTTTCGGATACCATTTTCTTTTCCTTTGCTTTTTCCCTTCTGCTTCTTCTTTTTAGTGCATCTCTTTCCGCTTTAGTTAGCAAAGAATCATGCTTCCCCGGCTCTGCTTCTTGAGCTTCTTGCGGCAAAATTGAACGATGTCTAATCCTCTTTTTCTTTCCTGCTGGTTCCGAGTCTCCTTGTTCAATTTCTTCAGTATTTTCTTGCACTGCTGCTACTTGTGCAGTCCCGCCACTCTTTAAATCTATCGACTGAAATTCTGAGGCTTCCTCTACTCTCTGTCTCTTCATCTTTGTTATTCTTGTCATTTTTCTTTTTTTAAAAAAAAATATGGAAACCGAGCCATTATTGCCAGAAGTAATAGAACAGAAATACAATATAATACAGTATCTACCGGCACTCTTGTTTGGACAGCTATTATCACTGCTTAACGCAATGACGAATATCTGCAACTCACAAGCTCCAACAACTTTTCCAATTGTACAAAATTCTGTTATTTACCCGCTAGTATTTCTAATAATAACCATCCCAAATTACACTTATATACAGAAATTCTATTCTAAAATACCGAAACACAAGTATTTCTCAATCGCGTTTGGAATGGCTCTGGCGGACGTTGGAGCAAATGCCTGCATAGTAAAAGCGTTTCAAACTACATCTTCGCTGTCCGCAATGCTAATCAATTCTTCGTCAACAGTGCTAGTCATTATCATTGGATCTACATTTTTCAGGATTCAATATAAAAAGAACAATTATATCGGAGGAACTATTTGCTTGCTTGGGTTATTGTTTGTACTGTTAGGAAAAGCAGAGAACAGTAATAGCAGTGGTAACTCAATTGTTGGAAACAGTTTCGCGCTGATGGGGGCTTTTGGATACTCAATTTCAAATATCCTCAATGAGCGATTATCTAGGATGGAAGAAGGATATCCTATCGCTTGCTTGTCGAGTATGGGTTTCTTTGGAACCATAATTAGTCTAATATTTCTATTTACAGTTGGACAGCGGGAAATATCAGATATCTCTCAAATAGTCCGGTTGGATGGATATGTATGGAACATCATTTATTCACTGGTTATGGTCGCCATGTATATCCTGGTAGCAAAATACTTTCAGAAATATGGTGCGATTTTATTCAACTTTAATATCATCACTGCCGATCTGTACATATTCATTTACAGCCAAATCGTATTTACTTTTATCCTCTCCGGATCCTATATCCTTGGGCTGTTTTTGATTATGATTGGGCTGGTGCTGTATTCCACTGCAGAACCAATCTACTCGTTTCAAATCGTCCCAATTAAAATAAACTAGAATTAATCTTGTGCAACTGGTGTTTGAAGAGAGCGGGCTATTACTTTTACTAGCTAGAAATTATTCCATTTGGATTTTGAGATCAAAAAACTTTGAAAAAGAAAAATGGCTGATTATAATCGACAACTACTGGCAGAACTAATGAATCCGCTGATTCCATCTGCAAAAAAGTACTTTACGGATGACGATATATGCAAGAACCACCTGGTTGCTTTTTGTCCCAACGAAATATTCCAAAATACCAAAGTCGACCTAGGAAAGTGTCCTCTTGTTCACGATGAAAAGCTACAAAAAGAATACCAGCTACTTACACTTATTGAAAGATCAAAGTACAACTACGAAGCACTGTTTAATGAATTTTTGCTAAAGTTAATTCAAGATGTAGATCGTACAATTAGAAAGGGACACCAGAGACTGGAAAACAAATCAGAAGTCGTTTTTGATAATGTGGTAATCGATTATAATCCTAGGATGATATTCGCGAAAAAATCATGATTCTTGAAGAGCAAATCGCACCAAAGTTGCCATATATCGCCTTATTAGGGGAAGCCGGCAAAGTTCAGGACGCACTTGACTATCACACTCAGCTACAACGATCTTTTGCAGAGTTGGATAGCTTAAGGACTAGCGACCCTTCTCATCCAACCTACCGACCTGATAAGCGGATGGAAGTCTGCGAAGTATGCGGGGCCCTATTAGCCAATGATCAAAGTAAAATATAACTAACTATAGCTGGAGCAAGACTTGATGCGCACATGTCAGGAAAACAACATTCTGGATTCTTGAGGATCCGCAAAGCGATTGAAGATTACAAAGTAATTCTCGCTAATATAGAAACGCCAATTGAAACTCAAAGCAAGAAATGTATTGTTGGGTATCAAGGAAACAGTGGAAGAAAAAGACAAGGAAAATAAGGGGAAGGAAAGAGAGATCCTGCCATCAAGAAATAGAGATGTCCTGCCTCCAAAAGAACGGGAGGTTCCTCCTCCTAGGGAAAGGGAAGTTCCACCGCCTAGGGAAAGGGATATTCCACCGCCACGAGATAGAAGAGATGATAGGGATTCAAGAGACAGGAGAGACCCGAGAGATTCCAGAGATCGTGATAGATATGATGACAGGAGGAGAGATCGGTATGACGACAGACGTAGATATGATGACAGGAGGGAGCCGTACAGACGAAGGTCTGATTACTATTAAATAAAACTCATTCGAATATCTGTATAATCCATTGCTTAATATAGTTATTTGTTGACACGTAATAAACAAAAACTTTGTGCAAATTCATAATATAGTATTGAGACTGCTAATAACCGATATCGAGATTCACAGTGTTTGGTATTTCAGTTCCTTCAATGAAAGCAGAAACCGATTTCATTGCGATGGATGGGCCAGTGCGAGGATCTGTTAATGCAGCTACATGCGGAGTGACGATAACTTTGGGATGAGTCCACAATGGCGAATCTTTAGGCAATGGTTCGTTTCGAAATACATCCAATACAGCTAAACCCAAGTGATTTTCCAGAGAATCAAGCAAATCTTGTTCTACCAAGTGGCCACCTCTAGCAAAATTGATCAGCTTTGCTCCTTTCTTCATCATACTAAAAAACGAAGCATTCAAGATATTTTCCGTCTCGGCAGTGAGAGGCAGCAGATTTACAAGGATATCACTATCAGCGCACAATTCTCTTATTCCGTCTTTACCAGTAAAAGATTCGACTACCACCTGCTCAATTGCATCCTGGTCATTCAAAACAGCAATATTGACAGTCTTTGGCGATCGTGTGTATCCGAAAACAGTGAATCCATAGCGGACCAGATATTTTGCACATTCGACTCCAATCTCACCCATCCCAAGAATGCCAATCTTGCACGTTGATTTATCAAAACTGATGTGCTTGAACCACGTCCTTTCATCTTGCTGGTGTTGATATTCGTAAAAATTCCGGTATATAGAGAGCGCTCTTGCAAGACAGCTCTCCGCAAGCGATTTCTTCATATCCGGATCTACTAATCTGGTGAGAATCAGCTGGGGGTTTTCTATTTTTAATTGTTTGAAAGATGGATCATTCAAGATTCCATCTACACCCGCCCACAGTGAAGCTATAATCTTGGCATTTTTGTAATGCAATAATTGGTTTGGCGGTATTGTTGCCGTTACTATAATTTCCACTTGTTTGGCATCGACACTTTCTGGTACTCTGTCAGAGTGAAAATGTACAGAATAGGAAGGATACTGTAAAAGAAAAGCTTCTTTGAAGGATTGAAAGAGTAACCGCAAATGAGCGTAGTCGATGGAGAGAAACACTGCTTGCTTTCCAGCCGCCATTTATTTTTGGGAAAACAGCCTGTTCAATAGATTAAAAATATATATTACTAGCATTACTTTAAAATTAAAACATCATCGGAATTAGACTTGAGGTACCGAATACCAAACAGAGTAATTTGGTTGCAGCAAGAGATTACCAATTGGGAGAGCTGCAGTCCGTTATTACCCATGGAATGCCGCCTGATCAATTCAATAGACTCGTTAGACAAGAAAGGTGCATCATTGAACGACGGCATTTTTGGCATTTCAATTGCATAGTTTTCAACCCCCTTCGATAGCGACATTATCCCAAGATCTGTAATTTGCATGCATCCAGAAATATCGAGCGTTTTCAATCTTGTACATCCCATACCAATAAATATCAATGATGTATCTGAAATCGCCAAATTCCACGAAATATTTAGTATGCGGAGGGTTTTACGACAAGATCGAAGTAGAGAGAGCAATGTTTTGTCGGTTCTCCCTCCTCCGCTTAAATTTAGGCAATGCAAATGCGTCAGGCTATTACTGATTTTGATTAGACAATTATTTGAAATTCCTTTGCAAAAAGAAATGTCCAGAGTAGTGAGTACTATTGGTTGCGACTGCATAAATGTAACTAGCAGCTGCCCAAGCTTGCAGGAATTCCTGCTTTGTTCTGGTAATCTTTGTGACAGCACCAAGTGTTGAACCAAGTGAGGTTGCTGTTTCCGTTTGCAGTGGTCAATAAGAGTTTCAAACTGTTTGAGCGACTTGATCAACGGCTTGTTCCAAATCAGCGGAAAAGCTATTGTGTGCCAAGTAGAACATACCAAAGCACAACTTGTCAAGGTTTCTATAGATCCACTGAAGCAGTCCTGAGGAACGAAATATGAAAAGATCTCCCGTAATATTTCTGGAGGTACGCAAGTAATTTCCCAGGCCATTTTCTAAAGTTAAATTTTCGCAACTTTTTCACCGTTTTTGGCTTTCAACAGGAGCAAGTCGGGCTTTTGTGATACATGGATAATTTTGGAATGAAGCTCAAATTACGATTAGTTTCAGGCTGAAGCTGCGATTTGAACGTGAGAATTTAATTATTATTTCCTATGCTTACTCTAACTCTGCTGAAATATCAAGTGGTAATTTATCGTCCCAGACGCATAACTGGCTTCAAATTTAACTCTGGCTTTTTAAATTACTCTGCAGCTTAATGGTATTATATCTATCTCGGAACTTTTTTTGTAGCCAATGGGGAAATTGGCGCAGTTTGTGAAGACAAAATTTTCAAAATTGTTTTTTTACCTTCAAGCTCGAAGTCTCGTTTAACGTTAAATCGATTTCAGTATAACAATGTCTCTCTCAACTGCTCAATCCGCTTGGTAATCAATTCACCTAATTTAGTGTCTACGCTGCATTAATCCTCCAAGACGAAGGTCTTGAAATTACTGCCGACAAATTATCAGCCATCATCTCTGCTTCCGGAGTCGAAGTTGAATCCATCTGGCCTGCCATCTTTGCTAAAGCTTTAGCTGGAAAAGATTTAGGAGCTCTTTTGTTCAACGTCGGTGCTGGTGGTGCTCCAGTTGCCGCTGCTGGTGGTGCTGCTGCTCCAGCTGCTGGAGGTGCTGCCGCCCCAGCTGAAGAAGAAAAAGCTGAAGAAAAGGAAGAATCCGATGACGATATGGGCTTCGGTTTGTTTGATTAATTCAATCGCGAATGATTTATTGTTATAATACAACCTTATCATTACTTTTAAAGGATTTATAATTTTGATTTTATTCAGTAAGTTGTCTGCACACGGATTTAAAATGGATGAGAGTTTATATTTTGCCAGTAAATCAATCATAATTTAAAGAGATTTCACCAGACACTGGAGCATCCAAATCATGATAGCTTTTCATTACTCTGGTTTCCCTGCGTCCGCCTTCAAACGGTCGTTGCCCACTGCTTCTTCGGTCATACCTTTGGTTTCCTCCATATCTATCTCTTGAATCTCGATCATTTCTCCGACCAGGAAACCAACCAGGAGGAGGTCTGATTTCAATCTTGTTGAAATCTTTTGCAAAGCTGTTGAAAAAGTCAACTTCTGCTTCGATATGCGCAACCAGGTGTTCATGTTTGGATTTAATGTGTTTGCGAACAAAATCATCGCCTCTAAACAATTTTTGACATTCTGTGCATCTGAATTTAGAATCAGCTTCCTTGCGGACATACAAAGTCATTGTTTTATCTTGTTGCAACTCAACATCCTTTAATCCTAGGGCCGATGCTTGCTCGTGGGATTTATCCATCCTTATAGCAACTCTTGGATCCAATTTGATCATCCAGAACACAGGTTTTTTGGGTAAATCCTTTACTGAAGAATATGGTTTTCTGAAAGGCAAGCTCCCACGTCTAAAATGGTTTTCTGGCGAAGTACTTTCAGTCCCAGTGTAGTAATCGTAAAAATGGACTTGATGAAGGTATAAAATATAAAAGTCCAGTTGCTTTTTGATCCTTTCTACCTGGATGCCTTTGTCGTCTTCTTCAGCATCTTCTGGATCTTCAGCAGTCGGAACATTTGGCAAAATAGATTCGTTTAATCTGGCTTCGACTATCTCTGATCCTTTATCGGCACCAAATGCTTCGTTATCAAGAAATGCTGCAAGTGACTTGATTTGACCCAAGTCAAATTGCAATCTAGAAGGTTTGCTTGAATGGCCAGATACTGATCGAGCATTGATTGGGTTGATTCTTTGACCAACAAACCCCATCACATGTTCTTTAATCTAAATAAGCTCGTTGCAACCTTCTTGTCGTCCAGCAATGGAATATTTGCCTCCAAATTCGTTCCCTCTTCAAATACTGCCCAACCTAATCTGGACATTCTCTTATCTGGACGGGGGTCGGTTAATTCCAAATATTTAAAACCTGGTGCAGAGCTGCAAAGCTGTTGTCAATTAGAGTTTACTGCAACCAATTCTTCTCTCGTAACACCGACCGGCACTCCTTTAATAAACAGTGCGGTGCTTTTCAGCGGATCCACATTGTGCGCAATGCCCAGTTCCTTGTCTTCATCCATAGCTTCGGCAGGCAGTGATTCCCTGTCTGGTTCATCGCAAGTGAAACTATCATACTTGCCTTCTTTTAAATTCTCCTGGAATTGCTCAAAGCAAGCAGATTTTCTCTCCTTGACTTGCTCTTTGAATTTTAAAGATTCTTCCGGGTGGTACCGCTCTCTAAACCTGCAATTAGCTCTGATTACCATTCTTCTTGAGAGTATTGTTTAAAGAGCTTTTCATTTTGGGACTTTGTAAATGTGATTTTGTAAATATCGTAACGCTTATCCAACTCCTCAGTCTCCAAGCCTTTGTGCTTGTACAGCTTGCCGAATTCCCTGATATCCATCAAATATTCTTCCTTTAGCGGGTCACTTTTGTTAGTGAATTGTTACCGCATTTCTCTCCCTCTATCATCATAGGAATCACTTCGTCGCCTTGGTGACGGTGTTCTTCTCCTGTCATCATACCTTCTGTCCCTTCCAAAGCTATCTCTCCCATAACTGTCTCTGCCATACCCATCTGCATCAGATCTTCTGTAGCCATCGTCATACATGTTGACTAAAAGATCTAAAAGAAAATTTTACAATTTATTAACCATTTACTTGAGCATCCACCAAACATTAGCTCCATTATAAGAACACTGTGCAACAACCTTGAATCCAAACTTTTCATAAAATTTCAGGTTCGATTCATTTCCTGTCCATAGAGCTACTGGGCCATCCAATTGAGCGAGCCGGTGCTTCAACAAAGCAGTCCCAGCTCCATTACGTTCATTGAGAGAGCCGATCCAAGACAGATACCAATAGGGAGCCTTCGGAGCGTTGCTGTTAATGATAGAAAACAACTTTAGCGCCTCCTCGTTATACTTGAATTCTGTAGGTTCACTTACCCCTCCTTCTATTCTAGACCATAAACAGACCGCCGATTTGTCTTCTACTATATCTACAATCTTTGCATTCACCACTGCTTCTGTGAAAATGTGGTAGTAGTTTTCGTCTCTTTCCGTATCTTCTGGAAATATCCATTTTGCAATCGGATCTGAATGAAAAGAGTTCAACAGTATTTCAACAGCGATATCTTCCTGGCCTTCTTGGAGAGAAACAACTTTCATTCGGAAATTGGGGAAAAAATTTTAAAAAATGGAAATCAGTCACGCAAGTGGTTAGATTCTATTGCGAAAATAGTCGGGTGGCAGAGTTTTGTGTTTCCAGTGATGTAGCATGCACAAGCGATAGAGAGACGGAACAGTCGTACAAGTTGCAATCGCCACAGAAAGCTCTTCCTTGATGGTGAATCGACAAAGATCCAACACAGACCAATTGCTTCGAGTTAATATGTATGGATTAGCACCTGCTTTGAGCAGCTCAAGGGCTATTTCTATATTTCCATATTGAGCGCAGATGTGTAGTGGTGTCATTCCAGCTACTTGCTCGTTGATATCAATCCCGCAGTAAATTAATAATTTGACCAGGTGCATTCTCCATTTTTCATTAGCTCCAATGAGTTTTTCTCGCATCAACAGGACATGAAGCAGACTTTTGCCGCGGCCAAGTCTGGTAATATCACATCCACTTCTAATCAGTGAAGCGATTAGTTCAATCGCAAGTCTGTACTCGCCATCTTCAGTAAATAACCATGATTTAACGTGTAAATAGGGTGATCTCGGCGATGTCCGGTATCTAGTTTCTGCCAACTGCTTAATACATATTTGAATTGGGCTAAATCCGTCGATATACTCGTCCACATCAACTCCATATTCCAATATCATTAAAGCCACCTCCAACCTAGAGTGAAAACACGCAATATGGAGTGGGCTGGTCTCCTTGAAATATTTGATACGTCTTCCCGCTAATTTTGGATTCCTATCAAAAACAAATTTAATCGTATTTACATCGCAAAATGTTACCAGTGACATTAATAGTGCATTGGAGTGTATATCGGCAGGGAAATCGATTTTGGAAAAGAAATGCCGAACAAGGATTCCTCTATTCCACGAAACACAATAATCCAAGATGGATCTATTGATGAACATAGTTGTTAGACATTCGCTCAAATATGCAGGAGTATCTTTGTCCAGGTTTTTGAATCTTTGCGCATCAATTGACTTTTGCTTTGGTGTAAAATATTTCAACAACAAATCAACCAGTTCAACACTCCCAATTTTAATTGCGAGGACCAGCTCGTATTCTCCTACAGTTGCATTGTTATTAGCCAGCATCTCGATAGTTTGTAATTGATTAGCACAAATGGCAATAACCATCGGGGCATACTTGAATCCAAACACTGTGCTTTTAAATGATACATTTCCGGGCTCATTCATTAGGAGTTGGCTGCATGTCGTTGCTTGTAACAAATATTTTGGAACTTTTATGATTAATCTTTTGAGTTGCATATCTAATTTGATAAACTCCAGAATAGAATATTTCTTTAAAGGTATCCATTCCATCCAGCTACATATCAACTTTGCCAGATAATCCCGCAGAATTAGATGGATAGAGACTATGTCAAATATCAGCTACTGAAAGGAGTTTCTGTCAATGACCGTGTAGCAAAGGAAGATTCTTGCTCCAAATATAAAGATGATTTGTTTAGTAACTTGGATTCGCTTAGCTTCTGCAGTTCCTGATCTAACGCGTCGTTATCGCCCTATCATCAATTTAAGAGTACAGACATTGCATGCGTACATATTCGTAACCTGGTCGTTTCGCTCTTTACCTTTTCGAGAATTGTATTCAATTCTCTGGTGTTTGACATCGCGAATGAACGTCACTGCCGGTGAAAGAAAATTTTAGCGAATATTGCTACCCATACAGTATGAATTTCGATAGAATTGGAGTTGGTTTCGTCGCATAGATATCCGATAACTCTGGTTCTCAAGGCCTCTTCCTGTCATTTTCGCCATATCTATCCATTCAGCTGATTATATTATTAAAGACCGAAACCTAAATGTCAACTTTTTATTCAACCTCTAAAATTTACTATCGCCAGCGACAACGCGTGAGACGTCAGTTTTTGACTATCAATGGAGCAAAGTATTTACAAGAGAATAGTGTGTCTTCGACGAGCTGGATCAAATTGGAAAAACACCAAAGTAAATCCTACCTGGAAAGGCGGTGAAAGGCCAACAGATGACATGACAAAGGAAGAAAAGCTGCTTGCCAACAGACTATTTTTGGAATGCAGGCGAACTGGTTTAAAACAACTCATAGAGCAAGATATGCTCAGGTATGCCTGAATTAACAAGATTTGAATCTGAATTGAAAGCTAAAGGGCTGGGATTTTATGTTGAGCGACTTTAGATAATAAAAAATTTTACCAAATATTTATGTTTCGCAATAGGCTAGTGCAGAAGCGATTCACTTCATACTATGATGTTCTTAATGTCTCCAAGGCCGCATCCAGCAAGGAAATCAAATCCAGCTTCTACGATTTATCAATGAAATACCAGTACCTATTTCTGATACTAGCCCAGACAAGAACCCAAACGATGATTCAGCACACCATAAATTCTTGCAGATTAATGAAGCTTATTCGATACTGGGGAATACTTTAAAAAGAAAGGAATATGATTCGCAGTTTAGAGAAGCAAAGAGCCAGCAAATGGATTGGAATACCAGGAGCTACAGGGAGTCGATAAGACCGGATGATTGGATACTGTATAGACGGCCGGGAGCAAAGTCGCCCGGATTTAATTTCAAATCGCACCAAAAAGGACACTATCCAGAGCGAGAAGGTACTCTCGGCTAACAGCAGAAAAGAACAGGAGATTTTACAAAAACATGTTTTTCAAAGGGAAATACGAAGAGCAGAAGATATCTCATTTTGTGCCAAAGTTAGTGGTGGTAGTTGGCACTATTGCCTTTCTAGTCAATTACGATTACATTGCAATGCTCTGGCAATAGTCATTTATTTTAGAATAAACATTTCAATGGACTTGTTGAATATTTCAGATAGGTACGTGGCCCATGTTTTCGTAGCTATTCCGCATGATAAAGCTGGCACAGTTTCCATTCCAACCCCAAGTATCTGTATTTCCACCAAGAACATTGATCCGTCGTGTATTTTGGCACTCCCGTATATAAATGTCTATGGTTAGTTGGACGTTACTGTTGACTCTACAACCCGTTCGGCTACTATATAGATATTATTTTGTTGCAGTTTGGTTCTAATAGTCCCGATAGGAATGTTTGCTATTGTGCACACAGTCTTGTATTCCTGAAGATTCTCCTCTTTCCAAGTTTTGAGCCACTGCTGCTGGGAAATAAGTCCATTTTCTGTAAACAGCACATAGAGTGGCATCAGTGCTTGGAAATATACAATACCGTTGTTGGTCTTTACTGCAAATTGAATATTATTGACAGGATTAGCTACAGTTGGAAGACCTTCCACCTTTAAAGGCACTGATGATTCTATTGATTGATTGGGGAAGAGGGGAGAAGTGATACTCATTGGGCTGGCCGCAGTAAGACTAAAGCTAATGTTTAAACTTGCGATTACCTATTCTTGTTTAGTAGAAGAGCAAAATCAGTCAGGGCTTCAAGGGCTTTGTTGACAAGTGTCAATTCCAGGTAGACGATCCCGTTCCGGCGGGCAACTAATGTTAGCACTCAAATACATGTTCCAGAGATTTCCAACCCTCTGCCTTGTACTGAAGGCAAAAATAGCATTTTAGGGGCTACATATCCATTAGAAACGTTTAGCGTGTACAACTCTTTCGCTTCCATTCCTGCTCCCATAATACCAATAGATGTTTTGGAAAATGGATCCAACACTGCACTTGGATTTGTACTGACAGCCCCAGGAGTCAGTGGGGCAGAGTTCATTCTTGACGGATTCAATTGAGCAGATATCGGGCTGATTCCTGCAGATAAGGGAGGGCCGGTTTGATTAGCTCTCACAGGAGATATCGGCGAAGATACATGGGATCCAGTGTTAATTCCAGCCAATCTGGTAGGAGTTGTTTGAATTGGAGCTACCAAATTATTAGCTAGAGTTCCAAACGGATTATACTGGTTAGTAGGGTTAGGGTTTGCACTGAGAGGCGGCATATTCATGTTGGACACTACGCTTGGATTGATTGCACCAAACGGATTGTATGCACTGGTTGGTGCGGACGACGAAGGATTTGACCCAATCGCAAGCGGCTTCGCTGTGTTTAACAGAGATAGCCCAGTTTTAGGCTTTGAAACAGTGCTGTTATTCGTTGACGAATAACTGTCCATGGAAGAGCTGTTTTTCTGATGCAAAGACAGACCATACAAATCAACATCCGGCGAGTTGGACATGTCAATTATCGGACCAGGGTTTGGGTTGCTGAATAAATCCATCGGCAAATCTCCAAACATCATTTGTATAGGCGAGCTATTTTCAGGAATATTATTTGTCTGTCGCATTAAATTCCTGTTTTGGAAATCATCGGCAACATATGGATTAAGCATTGGCGCAGCAGCAATCTTATTTGCTTCAGCGACTGGATTTGCGATTCTTGGAGGAATCTTTAGTATTTTCGATGATTCTTCATGTAGTGCCAATAGTCTGGCGGCGAATTGGGGGTTGAGCTTTATAGGTTTAAATGTTAGTGAACTCAGAGTGGATACTTGATATAGAAGCTGGCTAAGTACTGCTGGGTCTAGGTTTTCTGATTCAGTGGTAATTGATGGTTTCTCACAAAGCACAACAGCCTATAATAAGATATTGATAACCTTTGCCACCAAAACATCGGTAGATAGCAATCTCCAATACATAAACCCACGATCCCTGACATCGGGATTGTCAACTTCTTCGGTTGCGAATTTGAGAACCTTTGGCACCAATTTTTGCCCGGCAGAAGGTCTTTTGATGAAAAGTTTAACAATCGCGGTTAACAGCGCCAGTTGAACCATCGGGACATCCTCTTTAAAAGTTTCCAGGAATCCTTCCAATAATTCATCAGCATTTTCAATTCTGTCCGCGTATTGCCCAATGATCCAAATCATTGACGATTTTGCTTCAGATTCTTCCAAGCTCCCGAGATTTTCACACAAAATTCTGATAACTGATTCAAATCGATTTGGATATTTGCGGAAAATATCTTTGATGACAATTATAGCTTCTTGCACCACATATTCTACTTTTGTTTGGATTATATCTACGAGGGTCTCTATACACCTGTCTGCAGATTTTTCAATTTTGATTGCGCATCTACCAATTGTCCGAACAGATTTTCTAACAAAATCTACATCGATCTCTGAAGAGTAACTTGGTTAACTGCTAATTACTCTTTTAATTCCGCTAGAACTGTGAAGATGTTGCTCTCATCTACCAATTGAATCATGATTTCCAGTTTGGTGAGTTTGACGTATATAGGATCATTGTACTTGCAAAAGAACACTTTGATATCGTTTTTCAAAAAAGTATTGTATTTCTGCAGTATTAATTGAATATTTCGAAGCGCGACAAACTGAATTTCTGGTTTGCCGTGCAACAGAGTAACTAGGTTAACTATCAATAACCAAGAGGAGGCCCGCACTTTTTTAGTAGGGTCTGCATCGCTTCCGGTTTTTTTACATAGTTTGAAAGGTACAAAATTAGTCGGACTGCTCCTACAACTATTGAAGAATTGGAATGCTGTAACCTGGGAGAAATACGATCAGCTAGTAGTTCAGCATCAGATGGGTCTTCAGGGGTAATTGTCATTATGGCGTCCAATATGAAGCATTGGCTCCATTCTGAACATTCATCCAAGGCCGTTAGTAATCTATTTGCGGTTCCAACATCCACCTTAAACTCGAATGAATCTGAACGTGAAGCGATATCCATAAGCGACGCAACAGCATTTGCAATAACCTATATCAACGCAGATTACCGTTGAATTTTCGTGATTTAGCAATCCTGCGAGTGTATCCAAAAATCCTTCCTTTCTCACCAGAGTTTCGTTGTATGAAAACAACTTTGCAACCCCAATTGCGGCAGTTTTGACTACATATGGATCCTTATCGCTCAATGCCTTTGTTAAATAAATCTACTTTTTTGAGTGGGACACATAACGCCTCCAACACTCTTTCCGTTGGCAAATTCGACATATTCCTAATAGCCAACGCTCTAATCAATGGATTGTCGTCGCTTGTATCCTTGGTTATAGAATTGATTGCTGCCACTGCCATTTCCGGCTTGTATTTGCAGTAAGTTACGAGAAACAAATACACCATCTTTTTAATTTCCAAATCTGGAATATTAATACAACTTAAAATATCATTGGATAGCGGCGACATGTCGTTTCCCATGGTCATGTTTGCTACAACCTTTTTTAAAACCTGTTTCTTTTTGGTATATTTCGGATCTTTCCTATCAGTCTGTAGCTCCGATTGTAATTCGTGAACCTTTCCTGAAATTAATGGTATTCAACCTCTTTGAAAGAATTTACTATCCGACATTTCGCGAATGGGAGATTGCAAAAAAGAGTTGAAAAATTATAATTTTATTGCTTTATCTTCTTGGCCGATCTGCCACCAGCAGCGGAAGCTTCGCGAGCCCTTTTCTGACCTTCTTGTTTGTAGTATTCCTTGGCTCGTTCTTTTCGTTTCATTACGTCTACTTCTTCGACAGCCTTTTTCTTTTTCAAATACTCTTGTCGTTTTTCAGCATTCTTCACTTTTGCTTTGGCAGCCTTTTCGTTTCTGACAGTGTTAAGTTGGTTGATAAAGTGCGTTACTTTCTTTTCTTGGGCATCTTTAACGACAGCACGTCGAGTCAGCAATGAAGGTTTGTTTCTCTTTGAAAGTAGCTTTGGCTTGGTGGCAAACGGCAAGCTGCCAGCCAAGGATCTAGGGATTTGCAACTAAAATTAAAAACCTACTACCTTGTTGAAACGCCTTGTTTTTCTCTCAATCGGTTTATAAAATGAATCTTTGTTTTGTTCAAGCTTGAAATTCTCTTCCCTTCTGATCTGCCCGTTAGTTCTCATTCCTTTCCATTTGGATTTTTCTTGTAGTAACAGAGATGTAACTGGATTGTAGTACTTTTTAGGTTTGATTGGATACCAGGCACGTAAGAATATAATATCTACAGTCAATTAACAATTACCACTCATGAGGATTTTGTCTTCGAAAGTAGCACGGAAGTATCCTTCTGGTTTTGCAAGGGCCTTCTTAACCTGGCCACGAATACCAGAAACAGTTCTAATTGCCGCACCTTCCATTTTTGCAACCTCTAATGCAGAAGTAAACATATCCTTCACAAAAGCAGTATTCTTGAACACTTTGTAAGGGGTACCAGTCAATTTAAGCTTCTTTACAACTTCAGAAGTCCTGTCATTGTCCAAAACTACACCAGTCGCTGCGATTCTAAAGGCTTCTTTTCGTTCTGATACAGATTGCAAACAGCAGAAACCAGTATTTTGGGGAGTGATAGGTCCATAAAAGGTTGCTAAGCAATGCATGTGTTCAGGAGTGTATTTCAACATACGATTCCTTGTAGCCTCTGAAAATAAGGAATACAGAGGCATAGTCTGAAACCGTCTCCAGCCAAGGGAAAATATCAGTGGATCATTCGTTTTCAAAATCTTTCTTCCCCATCTGTGTTTCTTGATACGCACTTGGAGGAATCCAAATTGCTCTTCTGATGCGAGCAGACCTCCAACAATTACAGGATATTCTGGATTGAACAATTCAGCAAATTCACATGGCATGCTTTTAAAGACAATACGCACATATGTGCCAGCTCTGTAGCCTTCAATCTGTGCTCTAATCTCTGGACTTTCTCCCTCAAATTCATCCCGGTTCATTTGCTGCTGTCTTGCAAGTTCTTCTTTTTGCGTTTCATAGAAAGTTTTCCCATCATCTTCATCTTCTTCTCCGTCGTATTGAGCATCAAACTTTTTCTTTAGCTCTTCCTTTCTTTTGGCATTGATATCTCGTTGTTCTTCCAAGGTGAGGTCTTCCTCTTTAGGTTCAGCTTCAACCTCATCTGCTCCATCTTTTTCCAAATCTTGGAAATCCCCTTGTTCGTCATTTTCATCATCTTCAGCCTTTTCTTCGCCGCCTTTAATGTAGAATCGTGAAGCCAAGTCGTCTAGCGCATCTTCATCGTCCCATTCAGCTAGCGCTTCGTCCGGCACTTCAACTTTACATGTATCCACGAATGCCAAGGATTTTACTTTAATGTTGTGCACTTTTTTTACTTTGAACAAGTCGCTGTCATCTACATCTTCGTATTCTTCACTTTCTGGGTTATCGTACGGCATATAGTCTGTGTTATAAATCAAATCCATCAAATTGACTCTTTTGGTAGCGCTGAACCGTTTTTGCGCTTGTTCAATTAAATTCTCTTTCCAGTGAAGCGAACCATCAATACCAATATCTACTTCTTGGTCATCCTCTTCAAACGGATCTTCATATTCATCTTCATCCAAACCTAAGTCAGAATCACTTTCAGCATATTCAATCGTTTCGTCTTGTTCTTCCGCTGCAGAAATCGGCTTCCTGACTTTACGTCTGTTACGCTTGTCATTCACATCCACTTCCTCTTCTTCGGATTCGTAATCAGTGTCTTCACTACCATCAGATTCCTCTTCCTCTTTGATTTCTTCACCCATTTCACTTCCATAATCGGATTCATCTTCCAAATTCACAAGAGGTCTAGAACTGTGAAAGATTTGCATTGTGCTCTCTTTCATTGTTTCTTCAAGGGTTTGTGAAGCATCTTGCAAGTTTTGCACCATCTTTTCGCCGTACCCAACTTCTTCATCTTGCTCCTGTGATTTGGTGAATGCCCCAGGAACATTAATATAGACTGCGTCTTTATCATACATGATACCGCCAACATCAGACATTGGGGCATAGATTAATTTATGCTTTTCATTCAACATTTTTCTAGTTTTATCAGGTATAGGACAAGGATCTGGGAGAATCGAGATACTTTCAATAGATAAATCACCAACACCAGGAATATGCACTTTGGAATTTGATTTTAAATTTGTTCCCCTCAAATACCCATATAATGAGATTGTACGATCACATTTTGGCTCTACTCGTACTTTTTCAGGATCAGTTAAATCTTCCATTCTATCTGCCAACATGTAAGGATGCGTATTTCTCCAAATCAATGGTCTGAATTTCATTACCGAGATAAATCTTGATAGATTCATGATTTCGTTTTTAGGATATCTTCCATTGATTAATCCTGAGAGATAAAACAATTTAGCGCCTTGATAGATTTCGGTCCAGAATCTCTGCTTGAGCACTTTTTTCGTTTTCCTCAGTCGCTTTGAATCTTTGAATTTATCCAAATGTGTAAGCACTCCCATTACTTTGGGGAACCCGTGCGATTGAAGGATATTTAGGAATTCAAATGTCTCCATTTCGAACCCATAACTGGCATCAATCAATAGCAAGACCAAATCCGCAACTTTCCCAATATCAACCATGGCATTGATATCGTTATTACACTCGATAAATGTTAATCTTCTAGTTTTTCCTAATATTATTGTCAATTACCACTGACTACAGTCACTGGACCATTAATATCAGACAGGTTGTGCTTTGTGAATCTTTTTACCAGCGATTTGATGAGTGTAGTTTTCCCTGTTCCAGGAGGGCCAACTACGGCAACAATAATTGGAGGCGGTTCATCTGAAGTTCTATCGACTTGCGGAACGTGCAGTTTCTTTTGCCCTATATCCATATTTCTCCTAGCAAACCTTTCAGCATTTCGTCCTGACTTTGGTGCAAAGGCCTTGTTAGCAATTTATACCTTTGGGTTATTTTTTTCAAGGTTTTTAGTGTGCTTCTTTTTCTTTTCCGCCTTAGGACCAGCATTCCTTGCTCGATGAGTTTTAGGTGCTGACTGTTCCATTTTATTCGTGTAGAAAAAAAAAAGAAAAAAAGCTTTTCAATTGGTATTAGCAATTCTATCAACAGCAATACATCCATGGAGTGTTTTTCATACGGAATTGGGATTTAATCATCGATATGCTGTCGCTCTCGTATGTCCAAGATGGCCGTATGTGATCTATGGAAGCTCTTTCGCTGCAAGAGTAGGAAAGTGCAGACATCTATAGAGTATCTTGGAAAGAGCCTTTGAATTACAAATTGAAAGCCTCAATACTAAGCGATTTCATTCGATCGGAAACCTGAGATCAGGTTGCAACGAACCGGATCGTCAGACGACTTGCAACACAAACGGCCACAATCCTCGTTCTACTTTCTCAACTTAAAAACAGAAAACCCGAGTTTCTTTCAGATTAATTCTCTTTTCGAATGCACAGACCTTGGACCAAAGATAGTTTCCCTATCGATAAGGGATTTTTGAGATTGCATTAATTCGGCGCTTGAGTTTCAGCGGCTATCAAAGATGACGGCAGTTTCATCTAAACAACAATTGTTGTGGAAGGTGCAAGAAGCCTCCATTAAACTTTGCAATCACTTTATGGAATCTGGAAGGCGAAATGGAAGGAAAGGGAATTATTCCTCTCTTATTTCGTTTCGTCAACCCAAATGAATAAAACTGAAGGGCACCTTCCTTATTAATTTTATTATTGTCACGATTTTTGTCACACGAACACCAAATTTTGGGCAAAGCAAATAAGAATGGAAACAGACTTTATCATACCCACAGACAATTAATATTAAATTTTAATTTCGATCAGCGGTTCTATATGGATAGAAGCTGGAGGATTTCGCAGTGTTGGAGGGGAAAGCATCTCAGCTCAGCCAAGAACGTTTGCCTGTTACAAAAATAAGCCACAACCAGCAATCGCTCCTTGAAATCGCGGCTTTGCAAAAGAAAAAATTCAACGAAAAAAGCTTCACAAGCCTTAAAATAGAGGTTCAATTCTTTACTAATCCACAGTAAAATGATTCCAACTATCAGACCAGACTTTCCACAAGAGAAACACATATCACTATCAGCATACTTGAAGCAAGTATTAGTCACACTTCCTTGGAAAACCATTTTTCAAAGAGTTCCAGGTTCAGTTGCGCTTTTTATATTTGTATTTGCAATTTACGGTCCGGTGTATGCTCCATTCTTGTTTGCCTTCTACTTTTTGTTCTTACATGGATTAATGATGTTCCAGTCACTTAGGACCTTTTATGGTGTTTACCATGCATCAAAGGAATGCGTCACCCACTCTACCACGGACTGGTTAAAGAAATACTGCGACAAGACTGGGGTTGTTGATGGTTCTGACATTCGCCACGACTTGCCTTTTGACAGTGTGTTACATGTTATTATCATCCCATCCTACAAGGAAGACTTGGAGACTTTATGCGAGACTCTGGATATCCTTGCTTCACATAGACGTGCTCTTACTCAATACAGAGTAATTCGTTTTTTATTTTAGGTCTGCTTGGCGATGGAACAGGCTGAAAAGGACTCTAACTTGAAGGCAGAGCAATTGATGGATGTTTACAAGCACTTGTTTTATGATATTCGCTACACGGTCCATCCTTCCGGGAGGCCAGGCGAAATCAGAGGAAAGTCCAGCAATGTCGCTTGGGCTTCGGTCCAAATGGCTCGTTTATCAACACGCCACGAACGGGAAATTGTAACGGTGATGGATGCTGATACTGGATTCGCAGAAGATTATTTCAGCGCATGTGCCTACCACTTTGCAGTTGGAAGCCCTAGTGAAAGAAGCATCATGTTCTTTACTCCTTCGGCTGTGTTCGACAGGTAAACTCTTTACTCATAATAGAAATGCAAATAGTGTGCCGTTGTTTGTCAGAGCCACGGACATGTTTTGGTCCATTGGTACTATCTCAAATCTGTATCCATCTTCACCGTGTAAAATACCAAGCTCAGCTTACTCCCTTTCTATGAAATTAGCCATTTCTGTAAATTTCTGGGACTCTGGGCCAGAGGCCATCGGCGAAGACATGCATATGTATTTAAAGTGTTTCTTTTCAACTAGAGGCCAGCTGATTGTCAAGCCAATCTTCTCTCCAATCTCTTCTTGCAACATTGAAGGTGAAGGAACTGGTTTCCGCCGCTACATCTCAGGACTCCAAGCTCGTTATGGACAAGCAAAGCGTCACTTGTGGGGTTCTTTGGATACTGGATATGTATTGCGCAAATCCCTCTTGTCTATTATTGCCCCAGAAACCGAATCTACCATCCATTTGAAAAACGCTGCAGCGCTCCGCAAAGGAAAGGATCAATCAAACTACTCAATTAGTATTTATAAATTGGGCAGCTTGCTACACAGAATGTTGGAAGCACACATATTCATGGGACATGTGTTCCCGCTTTTGATTGCTTCCTCCATTATGGTCCCCTCTGCTTTAGACCTTCCACCGGTCCTTGCATTCAAGACCTACCTTTGGAATTTGGTATCAGTCACCCCAGTCCACCCTGCTGTTCTATTTGCGTGCAACTTGGCTGGCTGGCTCAGGTTCATTGGGTTCTTCCCAACTGTTGCAACTTGGTTTTATTATGAAAAGTATCACCAATGGTGTGGATTTGACAGATGGAATCTTCAGGAAACTATTGAAAACCCTCCAATAACAGCTCGTGATATTACTGTAGTAAATGTCAATGATAACTCTCTCAAAGTGCAGTATTTAGGCAAAAGACCATCCCTCTATTCCCCAAGAACAAAAACTAATTATTGTGACTGGATTATTGGTGGTATTGGGTCTCCAATATTTTATATTATCCCTATGCTTCACGCTCAATTGTCACATTTATTTACTGACAGGCTGGATTACAAAGTTGCCGCAAAACCACACTTGCAAAGAGGCTCCTTGTTACCAGTATCCCACTAATATAGCCATAATAATAAACTTATATATTTTATTATTGCTTCTATAAAGTACTCTTTGTATTGATAAGTGGTTTGTATGGAGTGGCAAGTTCAGGCAAAACTGTAATCAATCCGTCATACAGCCTCTTGTCTTTAACTTGAGTATCCCCAAACCCATAAACCTCCTGATACGCAACGCAATACAACACACTTTTCCTAACAAGCTTCAACAAATCCACCTTCAACTCCCTCACCAATTTCAAACAAATCTTTTCCAGCTCCCTAGCAGGCACATTACACTCTAAAACAACTTCCCATAGCCCAGCATCATTCCAGCTTCTGTACAGATCAAACTGCAATCTGCCAGTACAAAAATCTCTTGAGCAAGTAATCAATGTTTTTATCAAGTCTATTGATTGTTTAGTTTGGATCATTGGCCATATATCGTTGATTAGTGTATTTGGATCAGCAAGACATGGTATGCCGTTTATAAATACTTGTCTTGTATGCGTTTGGATATTCACCGAGTCTGATTGTAGGAGGGGCACTATTGTTTGTAGGATTCTTTTCACTAGTTGATCATTCAGATCTTTTTCTTCTGGCACTGTCAGTTCTGCACTCTGTTTTTCAGCGCTCTTGTCCTCTTCGGTATCACTCTCTTTTTGATGCAGGTTTGTGAAAAACTCTTGGGCAGACTGTTTACTCTCCTCTGTATCTAATCTCAAACTAAACCTTACATTCAGCTCTGGAAAAGGTCATCAAGTACTGCTGCATCAAATCTTTTCGTTCCTCAATCCTCTTTTTTCTAGGTACATTTGAAACCACACTGTTCAACACAAGTAAGACATCTAATACAACCTTTTCCCATCCATTTTCAACTATACTTCCAATTTCGCCTACAGCATCCAGACACATTTCAATTAAATCAATCACGAATCCAAAACTATTTTGCTTGGTAATACTTATCAGTACATACAGTATTTTTAACCCCACACCGTCTGTCCTGACTACATGCAAATCGCGAGAAATGTCGTCCACCAAGTAATCAATATACGCCATTACGAATTCAGTTTCACTCTGTTTTTGTAATTTTGATAAAAATGGCAGCAGATTGTAGGTATTAATGTTGAGTATAATGTGATACAAGTTGTTCATCATTAGCAAATGGAACTGTTTCTCATTCAAGTGCACACATAGTTTTCCAATCCCTTCAAGCAAGTGAAAAGACGGGTTTTCGATTAATTCAAGCGAATATTTTTCCAATAGTGTTTCTGTATCTACAATACAGTTGTTTAGTAGAATGATTGACTGTGGGCTATTTTCATTGATAAACAAGTCAAAAATCTCTTTTTTCAGCAAACTAGTAATATCGAGAATCAAATTGTAAACTTCACTATCTTGGAAATGTTTGAACTGATATTCGTCTATTGGCTTTGCACTCTGTTCTAAAAGGTAATTGAATGCATATTTTATATCTTGTTTGTATAACAAAACAATGTCTTTGTTTTCAATTAAATTGACATACTTGTAGAGCATCTGTAACGATTCTCTTTTGATTTCATCTTTTAGCAGTATTGTTTTTGATAAATTCATTAGTAGTTGATTCAAGTTTGTTTCTATTTGTGGTTGGATATCTAATTGCTTCGCATATGGCTTATCCAATACAAGAGGGAGCAATTCTTGTGGAAAGTACTTGTATAGATTAAAAGCAAATACATAGACCTGGCCATGGTCCACTTGAAATAGTAATGGTATTATTTGTTTGAATTTCTCGTAACTTTTCCTTGTCCATTCATCCTCACTGGAATTGTAAAAGCATTTGAGAGTGACAAAAGTCAGTAATTGCAATGATTTCTCAACCACTTTTTTCTTTTCATTGAGACTCTTGAACAAAAATGTTGCAATTCCAGGCAAGTAATTTCTGGAATTTGACTGATCCAGCTTTCTGAAAATAAGCAGCAGTAAATCCAATGCTAATAGTTTTAAATGATATACTTTTTCATCAATCAAGCTTGTGATTATATGGGCTAGCACTGGCTGGTATTTCTTTTCATTTAAATTTACATTTTTGATATCCTGCACTGTTTTAGTATTGGAATCTTGAACACCGGCCATCCCTCCAATTGTTTTTTCGTCTGCAATCTCTTGAACACAGGGGCAGTCGGTATCATCCAACGGCGAAAACATTTTCCTGTAAATACTTGATATTAATTCTCTTCCTTCTTCGCTTGCTTTCACATTCGGCAATTTAATCAACAATTCATGAAATAAATTGAAATTGTAATCAAACAAATCAATTATTTCCAGTAGAGTGTCGTTCAATTGTAATTTAATAATTGGATACAAGACAAATTCAACTTTCTCTGTTTTGTTTTGCTTCAGATAAGTTAGTAATTCTTTTCCTTTTTGATCTTTGATTGTATTGATGATCAAGTGTTTCAAGATTCCAAAATCATTCATTTTTAGATCAGTTGAAAATTGTTTTAAGCAGCCATAAATTGAATAATCACTTTTATTTTTATTAGCTAATGATGCTGGGTTCCAACAACTCGAAGCTGACAAGAAACAACTCTGGGCCGACAAGAAAGCTGCTGTAACGCAACTGCTTAATAAACTTTGTTTGCCATGACTATTTGCACAATCATCTTTCTATCGCGTAAATACTGGCATTCGTTTTGATTCCATCAAATCCAAAATAAGCCTATTTGCATCTTCAAAAGTAAAGTACGTGAACCACTGTTTAAATTACAAACAATGTCTTGTGGAAATCCAAAGAATTGCCTTATTGCGGTAGATAGAGCCCAATGTTGCCGCAGTCCATCAATTTAATATTGGGCAAGCCTCTTTACTCATCTGATTAATTGCAGTCTTGGCTAATGGAATAGAATACTCCTGTCAACTGCACCTCTTCAGCTGTCAAAGCCGTTGGACCACCTTTCGGAACAGCGAAACAAAAGAACACAAGAGTATGGTAGAGCCCAGGTTGTCAAGGAGGCAATTCTCAGGATAAAGCTATTTCGAGATCCGCGATTGTTTCATGAGGGGACAATGTACAAACTCATCCCCAACAGATGCATTTTGCCACACTGTTTCATCTTACCCTATAAATGAATTCCAAGCTAATCTGGCATTCACTAAATATACAGATAATATGTTATCTCTTCTCTTTAACTTTGCAACTGCTACTGCTCTCTTGGAGTTTGATCCGCCTGGCTTGACCCTCCAAGATACTGTTTTGGGAGCATCATTCCGCACGCGTATGATAAACAAACCTACTTCCAACGCCAAGATTTACTTTGAAGCCCCTGGATTGACCTTCTCTGACTGTTTTGTAGATATTACTGTGGATACTTTTGACCAATGGAGAAATATCTCAATCTCTGGTGTTTCGGTATTTGAACAACGTAATGTTGCTAATTTTAATATCACTGCTAGGGCTTTTGTTGATGAAACCTTTGTCGACCATGGATTGGGCTGTAGCCGAGAAGTTGCACCTGCAGGTACGTGTCTCTCTATTGGAGATCCTCATTTTCAAACTTTGAACGGTTTGAGCTATTCTCAATTTGGAACTGGCCCTTACCATCTTGCTGTACACGAACACTTGGCCATCCAAACTATTCAAGGGTTTTGCTTTGGGAACACCGTTACTTGCAACCAGGCTATTGCAATTAGATACGGTTCATCTATCATTGCCCTTGACACTCGTGGTGCTGGAAAGGCTTTTAACATGACTGAAATCTCAAAGAACGTTGATGGGATTGTTTATCAAAACCCAACCTCTGCCAATGCTGCCCATATTGTTACTTTGCCTTGTGGTTCGGTTATCCAACTGCTCGTCAACAACGACAACAACGGAAACAAGTGGATCGATCACACTTTGCACTTGGCTGCTGGTTACGACTCTATTGGAGGTCTATGTAACAGACCACCTGGAAAACTCCAGGGCTTGATTTTGCGTACTGGTGTTTCCGTCGATGTTTCTGCATTCAATCAATTTGCTGATAGCTGGAAAGTTGCTGATGGCGAAAACTTGTTTATGGGAAATTACAAGCCAAGTGTTCCTGCTATTGTCGGCGTACACTCAATCTGTACCCTTCCGCAAGTCATCGTTGAAGTTATCATTGAAAAACCAATCATTATTTTACCGCCATATGTCCCACCAGTGATCCTGGCCACCACTGCTCCTGTAGTTACTTCTACCCTTGTTCTCGCCACTACTATGGCCACACCAGTTCCAACCACCACAGTTGCACCTACAGCAACTACTTCTGGATCAATCACCGTGGCAGCAACTACGACCAGTACTTCTAACCTGGCAAAAGGATTTACAACAACTGCAGCTACTACCCATTCTTCAAAACCAACCTTTTCACCTCCTGCTAACTACGTGGATGAAATCACAGCACACTGCACCAAGATTTTTAATGTTCCAGGCTGCTCCGAACTTGTAAACGCTGCAAACTACATCAACGCATGTATCCAAGACGCCAAAACTTGTGGAAGCTTGGTCTTTGCTGAGCCTGCACGTTTAGTCTTCATGTCCCACTGCAAACAGACTTCAAACTACATGGCTAAAGACTATGATGTCAACAGTGTACAACAAGCAAAGAACCTTCAAGAACAACACGGTTTCAACGACCACAACTGCCCAGCAAATTGCAATGGAAATGGTGTCTGTGGAGACAATGGATGCAGATGCAAATCAACATTTGGCGGTTCCGACTGTAGCATTGATTTGACAAAAAAGTTGTGTATTCAAAATAATCAAGTTTTGAATTACACTCCAGCCAACAGGTTTGTGGTCTTACCTGCCTTGCCAAAGCAAGTCACTCCTCCATCTAACTATGTCCAAGTCTTTGGTCAAGATGCTTCTGTTGTTTATGCGCAATCCGCTCCTAAATATCCAACCGTCCAGCCATCCCAAGTTGCTGATCTTCCAAAGTCAAATGCACCATCTACTTTCAACAGTCAAGCCACTTTATCCAACTATCCATCTGCTTCCAGCAATCAAGCAGCTACCCCCAACTATGCACCATCTTCCAACAGTTCTCAATCCAATGACAGTGCTGTTGCCAACACCAACTATGCTCCACCTGCTCAAACCAATGACATTGCTGCTGCCTATGGCCAAGTAGCATCCCCAGCAATCACAGCTGGCCCAATCTTGAGTTCTTCTGTACAAACCACTGTTTCAATTGTGTCTGTTTTCGCCATGTTTTTACAACTTTAGACAATAAATCTATTATTTCCTCATATTTGTTGCTTCTGTACCACCATTACCGGGTCCAATTAAGTTTCTGTTTGGTTGAATCGTCATTAGTGCACCGCCAGGATAGACCCTCCATTGAAACAAACCGCGAATCAAAGCTGTTGTCCTGGTGAGCCGAAACCCAATAATCCATAAATCAACAGTTACAGTTGACACCCTAAATAATGCCAGCGACAGACTTGTGATTTCCGAGAGGAATTGATCCTCGCATCATATGATAGAATATCTTGCATCATATGATAGAAGAGTATCTCGATATATTAACGCATTGCGAAAAAAATCGAAAAGCATTTTGAGCCTGTTTCTGGTTGGGACGTCATTCTTTTAAATCCCCTGTCAAAAAACCAGGTAAAAAGCCATTGCGTGAGCCATCAACAACAGAGTATAAATACCACCATAATTACCAATTACCATCTCAAAAATGAAATTCACCTTGCTTTCTATTGCTCTCTTATCTGTAAATGCCATGTATATCCGCGATGTTGCTGCTGACAAGGCACTCGTCCAACAAGACAAAGCTGCTCTTGCCAACGATGCCGGTTTCCAAAAACTCGAGTCTGACAAGAAGGCGGCTGGTGCAGCAATCAAAGCAGACAAAGCAGCATTGGCAAACGATGCTGATTTCGCTGCTCTAAAGGCTGCAGAAAAAACCTTGAAGCAAACCGCCAAACAAAACAATGTCTCTTTGAAAGGACTGAAGGGTGCTGCTTCTACCGGCAATGCCGCTGTTGATGCTGCGCTAAAGAACGTAAATGACTTGAAAGCAAAGCTCTCAACAAATGCCGCGTTCCAAAAGCTCCAAACCGACAAGGCTGCTAAAAAGACTGCAGTCAAGGCAGACAAGGCAGCCTTAGCCAACGATGCTGGATTCCAGAAACTCGAAACTGACGAAAAACAACTTCATGCAGACAAGAAAGCAGCAAAAGCTGCTGCGACTCCTGCCGCACAATAAATTATTGTAAATACCAATTCAATTGTATTTTTTTATTGATTCAGTTATGCACATTCTGGACAGTCAAACATATTGTTCAAATGAGAACATAGATCTTTGACTTTATCCCGCATTGCATTTTCATATGTGATTTCTTTTTTACTTTCAAAGCCAGTTGGTTTATGGTTTTCAATTCGTGTACATTTCTTGCATGGCTCGTCAAATAGAGTTTCCAAACAAGTACATGCTTCCTTGACAGATTTTTTCATTGGCCCTTGATTGTCTGACATTTACCTATACATCATCTTGCTTCTTTTATGTACAGTGTAATGATGAGTAATTATTAGCGATTATAGTTTATTCATTCGCAGCCGCAATAGTTCAAATGCCCGCACTGGGCTTTGGACTAATAATTCATCCCCTTTTATGTTACTGGAAGCTTAAATGAACCAGTAATTATTTTTGAAATGGAAAATCAAATCAAGGAAAAACAACTCGAAATGTACAAAATCCTAACGATAGACTTGAATCTCTGACTAATACGAATAAAACACTCACAGGGTTCAACAAGTTTTCTAAAAAAAGATACAACGAGATTTCCATTGACTTTAATTTTATCGATCAGATGCACAAGGATTTACTTTCAGTCATCAACAGGACAAGGCAATTAAGAATGAAAATACAAAAAGATTTTCCTGATCAATATGAACAGGTCATTGCTGACATTGGAGAGCGGGTTGAATTGCAAGAGTAGCAATCTGTAAAAGCTGAGAGTGAACACGAGTAGAACTTGAGAGCAAACAAGGTTTAAATAAAATGTTTATAGAAATATTATTAATGGTGACAGCCATTTGGAATTTTTAATTTAATCTTCAAATGGATCCCCAAATTCAACTCTCAATACAATCGCAGATGCCAAGAAAAGGACCGCTGTATCCTCATATCGAGCCTTACACAACATTCAAATTACCCGTCCACAATTTCCATGAGTTGTACGTTGAGCTGATAGGTAACCCTCTGGGTACACCAGTACTTTTCTTGCATGGAGGGTAATCAATACTAACCTAGTCCTGGTAACTAAATATAACAAAGGCGGCGGAACTACTTCTGTAGATAGAAGATACTTTAATCCGCAGAAATACAGGATTGTTGTATTTCATCAGCGTGGTGCCGGTAAATCCAAACCTGCAGCTAGTATTGAGGATAACGACACTCAATCATTGATTTATGATATTGAAAAGATTAGAAACCATTGCAATATTGAACGCTGGATTGTGTTTGGTGGATCTTGGGGTAACTTTTAAATTGATTAGGATCTACTTTGGCTTTGGCGTATGCTATTGAATATCCGTATAGAGTCAGAGCAATGATTCTCCGTGGTATCTTTTTGCTCCGTCCCAGGTTAATTACTGTTTACAATAGCGAATTGAAATGGTATTATCAAGAAGGTGCCTCGAATTTGTTTCCGGATCATTGGGAGAAATATATTAGCATCATTCCTCCAGAAGAACGACATGATATGATTGCGGCTTATTACAAAAGATTGACCAGTCCAGATGAAAAAGTAATGTTGGCTGCAGCAAGGGAATGGAGTAGGTGGGAAATGGCAACATCCAAATTAGAAGTAGATCAAAATTTACTGGATAAAGTAGAGAATCCGCTGTGGGCATTACAATTTGCAAGGATCGAATGTCACTATTTCATAAACAAGGGATTTTTCAAGACAGATAATTATATACTGGAAAATATAGACAAAATCAAGGATATTCCGTGTCACATTGTACAAGGACGATATGGTTAGCATTACTAATATAGATGTGGTTTGTCCAATGCGGTCAGCCTGGGATTTGAAGCAGAAATGGCCGATTGCCCAGTTGCACATTGTACCAGTTTGTTGATTTAGATTCCTACCAGCGGACATTCTGCTACCGAAGAAGAAGTTTCAAAGAAGCTCATTGAGTGTACCGATGAATGGCAAAATATGTTGCAGAACGTTCCAGATAATTAAGTGTATACAGACCATTAAAAGACGTTTACTTTGCTTTTTGAATACCAACGAATATAAAATTCCCGCCAATCGAGCCGTACAATACCTTTAATTTACAAGTATCTGGCATTCATACGCTGTACGTCGAGCAACCAGGCAACCCGAATGGACAGCCAGTTTTATTTCTACATGGTACCTTGCGATACTGTACCTGTAAAGCATGCGTGGGATTTGCACAAGAAATTACAGAGTTCAAAGCTGCTTATTGTTGAAGGGTAGGGCATTCTGCCTCTGAACCTGCAATGACATCAAAATTAATTGCAGCAACCGAGGCGTTCAAAGCTTTGTAAGAGTTGCAATAAAGTAAAACTGTACTCTAGGCTCTCAACGAAATTGCATGCTCTATAAAAAACTGTCTTTGATTTTCACTGTGATGGAATAACGAGCCTGTCACTGATTGTCTATAAATCACCACAGTATAATCAAAACTAAAAATGAAATTCTCTTTACTCTCACTTGTACTTTTATCTGTAAATGCCTTGTACATTCGCGATGTTGCTTCCGATCAAGCAGCCGTTCAAGCAGACAAGCAAGCTTTGGCAAACGATGCTGGCTTCCAAAAACTCCAAAATGACAAGAAAACAGCAAACGCGGCAATCAAAGCTGACAAGGCAGCATTGGCAAACAATGCAGACTTTCAAGCACTTGTCCAAGCTCAAAAAACTCTCCACAAAACTGCCAAACAAAACAACATCAAGTTGAGAGGATTGAATGGAAAACCAAGTGGTAATGCCGCTGTTGATGCCGCCTTGAAGACTGTAAATGACTTGAAAGCAAAGTTGGCAAATGATCCAAATTTCCAAAAGTTGCAAACCGACAAGGCAGCTAAAAAGACTGCAGTCAAAGCAGACAAAGCAGCATTGGCTAATAATGCTGGATTCCAAAAGTTGCAAGCTGACTTGAAGAAACTCCATCAAGACAAGAAAGCTGCAAAGGCTGGCACTGTCACTGCTCCAAAATAAATACTGATTTATTTCTATAAACGCAAGCTATTAAAGTGATCTTTCGTTTACTTTTTTAAAGTACGCGTGGCATTGTCCAACTATAAAGAATGTAACTGCTGATGACGGCGCTGCTTTCAGCATTGAAGGCCATATTCCCTTAAACAATGCCAAGAAACCCTCGTTCACAACGATACCCCTAGCAGTGGATATTAAGCCAGTATGTTTAGGAACATCTGATATAATAATTTCATTCCTTACTGGGCCCTGTACTTGCAGCCTCTTTCTGGAATTAGTCTAGTGTACCTGATTACATCAAATAGCATGGTGCATGCTTTGCTAAACATTCCAGCAACTCCTCCGCATATTAAATCTTTCCATCCAGATATATACGGCTTCAATTTCGGATTAGTTTCTTCCAGCGTCGCATACCTCTGCTTTAAAAACCTGTAAGATTCAAATACTAATCCCATTTGCGGAATAATTTGAATTACCGATGGTATAATCCCCCTATAAAACCCTCTATATCCTTCGAGCTTATGGATATCGACAACTGCTCCGTATATACTGTTATATATCGTCATATTTCCTTGAACTGCGAATCTAGTTCGTAATAAATCGAACGGAAATGTAATTAATGTGGCGGTTATTCCTGATGCAGCCCCTGAGGTAAATGTATGCAGGCTTTTAGGTATTGTCGATGAAATAGTATTCTTGGTTAGTAACTGGATACATCCGACTTGAAAAACTCCGTCATTTTGTGGTAGGTATAAAACTGGACTGCACCGTACGATAAATACAGATACTCTGCAGCCAAATTCCCTTTCCATAAAGCCTACATTAGTTCCAAATACTGTTATTCCCTCCTCCTTGACTATTAATTGAGCAGACTGCAGTATGGTTTTGTATTTCCTTTCATTGGAAAACACTTTTTCAGGTTGCAGTTGAAGACTGTATTAGCGGAATGTACCGGATTTTAATTACGTCGAACGGGGATATTACGAACCTTGATATTACTCCTGCAGTTGCGCCGCTAATTGAATGTTGAAATGAAGTCAATTTTCCTTTTTCCATTGACTTTAATTTGGGACAAAAATTCAGGGGTTTGTTTCAAGGAAATCCAAGATAGCAAAACAAATATATTACGAGGCTCTTAATAATTATAATCTAATGAATCGACGGTCAAGGTAGGACTAACGCAGTTGTGCACATTAGTAAGTGTAGGAGACAGAGTTTGTAATTGCGTGTGATGGGCCGTTTCTGAATTTGTAATCTCTTGGTCAACAATAGATAAATCTTGATATACGCGATCCAATTCTATTTGGTGTGACAGCTTCATATTTACCAAAGTATTCTGCCTCTGTTGTAATAGCTTTTTTAAAGACTCCAACTCGGATTCAAAGGAAGCTTCAAGCTTTAGTTTTGACTGGTCAAAGTCTTTAATTGTATGTTCTATTGCGGATATTTCTTTTTGCGTTTTCGGATTATTATTTCTCGCTTGGAAATAATTCGAAGAGCGTTTTTCGTAATCTATTTTTTCTTGGTGGGTTGATTTAAAGTCTGGACAAGAGTGTGATCTGGCAAGTTTTTTATCTTGGGATAAATCCTGAAGTGTCGCGAATGAAATACTGTCTGCATCCATAAATTTTGTAATCATATCTTCGTATTCTACCAAAGTCTTTTGCAGCTTGTCCATTTCCAATTGATGCGCAGTGCCCATTAGAGAAATCTCAGACTGCAGTGCCGCCATTGAAAATTTCAACTGCTTAATCTGTAATGATTTGGAAGAGTGTAGACAGGTGTACAGTTGCTTCAAGTGGAAAAAGTTTTGGTTCAATATTTCAACAAGCTCTTCATTCGACAGCATTTCGGAAGAGTCGGCTATCTTGTACTGGGATATAATGTGGTAAATCTGCGTGATTTTCGATTCTATTCGCAGCTGATTCTTTTGTTCCCAAGATTGGACAGGGTCGAGATTCAACTGACCTGGAATCACCTCATTGAATCGCAGCATTTCCAATATTCCTTCAATCTCCATATCAAAGTAGTCCTTGAGCTTCAAAAGCCGGGTTTTTTCCGATTTTCGCTGTATCTGTGTCTCTACTGGCTCACTATCAATCGCCTTTTGCGCATTTATCAATGCTGTCTGTAAAAATGTAATCTGCTCCTTTAAAAGCTCATTTTCAAGCTGTATAGAATTGGCGGGGAAAATAAAATCTGAAATACTCCCGAATAAATCTTTAAATATGTTCATGGAAGGGCCTGCGATGTGGCATAGAATGAACGCCATATAGCCTATCGTTAGTCGTAATTACTATATAGGATCATTTTCCCCTTGAGCGGCTTCTTCTTTACGACAGCACGGGCCAGTGGTAACAGTGGAGTCAGCGACTGGATCAACGGTTGAAAATTGAACATTAGCAACTCCAGCACATGTCCTTTGGTATGCTTATATGGCTGATTCTGCTTCATTTGCGGGAAAAAGTTAAACCTAAAATGGCCTAACGCAGTCAGCTGTCCTTGTGAGAGGCTCGGTTTAGTTGAAAAATTTCTCCATCTCCCGTTAAATATCATTAAAGTGGATATTCCAGAAACTAATTGGCCCAGCTGGTTGTATGCTCGCAACAAGTGGATTCTTTATCCCTGGTGTTCTTTTACCCTGATCGTGTTTCATTTACAGTAAAGTAATGAGAAAGGCACGGGACTCCGGCCGAATGCCTATTTCGTAATCATATACCCGAAAAAGTAAAAATGCAGATGAATAACAAAGCTTTTGAATAGTAGGACGTAACTGAATCATTGTCCACGTGGAATGTATCTTTACTTTCATATGTTCACGGCCGGACATGACATTTTAATCACCAACCTCGCACAAGAAAATCAACACATGAGATCAATCTGCACTCCAAGCAGGCATCCTACTAATCTGGCAAGAACTGTCGCTGAGATGAAGTTTAGTCAGAGATTTAAACAGGTACAGGTATCAAGAAACAAGTAGAAAATATTCGGAATTTATTTACTTGATATGTACATTTAAAGATGAGCTTATTTGTAATACCGGACACTAATCCCATCACCCTTTGCTCCGCTAACCACCACTTGTGGAAGCAAGTTATCTATCTGTTTTTCTATTCCTTCCTTGCCGACTTTTTGATCAATATCAATTATTTCTGGAGCAATCTGAGCATTGCTAAAGAACGATTCTATTGTTTGCTTCTTTAACTTGTTTAAGCAATTACTCTTCAATCGTTCTATAAAGCTGCCAGATCTATTCCCGCAGTGCTCTGCTATTTTGTTGTCTTTGGTTTGCTTGATGATATATACTTGATCAGTGAGCTTGTTCAACAAGTTGTTTATAGACCAGTTTACAATCTGCAAGGAGTATGGGGATTCGTCGACTATCAGGCAGACTTTTCTAATTGGCATCCTTTTATTTGCAGTGTTAAACTCCCGCAATTTAAATGTTCTCGGAAGTCCATGTGGTCCCCGCTTGAATCATAAGGGTGACACATAATCGGTGTGGGTTTCCTTTCGCAGTCGCCAAAATCCTTAAAAGGTAAAAGCAGAAGAAAGAGTGATATTTGACAAAACAAGTTTGTTCCGCTCGCCTTTAAACTTTTACCACCAAATTTCATAGATTCGGTTTTCACCAGACAATTTAATATAATTATTTAATATGCACATCTGTTGGGGATTTACCCAGACACCCATTGTTACAAAAGCGGAAATAGCAAGAGAACTCTGGCAAATAAAGCTGCACATAAATTATTTACACAGATATTTATTAACATCACAAAGCAAGAACGATGGTGAATAATCCCAGTGCAACCATGGATTTGGATGCGCTGGAGAGTTGGCTCTTTCCATTAGCAGCAGGAGCAGGAGGTGTTGCAGCCCCTCCCTTGTTCTTGTGGTGAGCAGCCTTCTTGTCAGTATGAAGTTGCTTTTGATCAGCTTCCAACTTTTGGAATCCAGCATCGTTGGCAAGGGCAGCCTTGTCAGCAGTAGTAGCGTCTTTGGCAGCCTTCTTGTCGGTTTGCAACTTTTGGAACGCTGCATTTGATGCCAACTTGGTTTGCAAATCAGAAACAGCTTTCATTGCGGCATCAACATCGGCGTTTCCAGATGATTGGCCAGGTTGAAGAGACTTTAAGTTTACACTGTTCTTTTTGGCAGCTTGGTGGAGAGCTTTTTCAGCTTTGTGGAGCGCTTGAACATCTGCATCTCCTTTGAGCGCAGCTTTATCTGCCTTCAAAGTAGCCTTTGCTGCTTTCTTGTCACTTTCCAACTTTTGGAATCCAGCATTGTTTGCCAAAGCAGCTTTGTCTGCCTTTACAGCATCCTTGTCTGTTTTCAGGTCGGCAGCAACTTTCTTCTTGTCATTGACAAAAGTTTGGAATGCTTGGTCGTTGGCGAGGGCCGCCTTGTCGGCAGTGAAAGCATCGTGGGTAGTTTTCCTGTCAGCTTGCAGCTTTTGGAAATCGGCATTTGAAGCGAGTTTGGCTTCCAAATCAGAAATAGTCTTCATTGCAGCGTCAACAGCAGCGTTCCCGGTAGCCTGTCCAGGCTGAAGATCTTTCAAACTGACGTTGTTTTGCTTGGCAGTTTTGTGAAGGGTCTTGTGTGCCTTCTTCAATGCCTGAAAATCTGGGTCTGCCTTGAGTGCAGGAGTGACATCGGCTTTCAAAGTCTGATGGGCAGATTTCTTGTCAGATTCAAGTTTTTGGAAACCAGCGTCATTGGCCAAGGCAGCTTTGTCAGTTTGGACTTTGGCAGCATCAGAAGTGATATCACGGATATAATAAGCGTTTGCAGAGGCGATGGCGAGAGTTAATAAATACAATTGCATGTTGATAACGTATACAATTTTACCTGGTTATTTATACTTGGTTCAGCTTGCGGCTCTTCATTGGGCATTGGAATTCCTCATTGCTTTTTTTTGACAGGGGGAATGGCAGATGCAAGGTTGGCTCAATTTTCAGACGACAATGATGAGGAAATGATGATAAACCATACTGCAGCAACAAAAATGAATGGAGCATTGGAAGCTGGTTCATTTGAGATGCACTTTTTTCCAATAAAAAAGTCCTGTCGAATCCGGTAATGTCCAGGTCTCTGGTTTCTCGTTTGTGGTCCCAGGTGTGAATGAAACATCCATAGCGTAATAGTTCAACATGCCCTCTTGATTCGATGTTGGTTTCAGCCAGAAATACTGCCAAACTCGTAAAACTAAACAAAAATAATATATAATAATTATAAAGCAACTTGATCTAAACGAAGAATAATATCTGATAAAATTGGAATTAATCTAATGTTAATCTTGCTTACTCTTTAATTGGAGAAGACTTTTTGACACCGTAGATTGAATTTTCAGTCGCATGTTTCTGACACAGGATCAATCCGTCATTGATGGCAGCCTTTTCTGGCTTGTTACTCAATGTCAAAAAACAATTGACACATCTGAAGCACTCTTCGTGCCAAATCCATTCATTCAAGGTGAACCCGTCGGTATCTATGTTGGTTTTGCAATTTTGACATACGCTGTACTTTTGAAGTTCTTTTTCATTGTGGGTCGACCCGTTTTCTCTCAAAGTAGTAATTTGTTCCACATTTTCCAAAAATCTGGAAATCCATCTTTCCTTTGGGGAGAAGTCATACTATTATTAGCGATAAAGTACCAATCTAATCGCATGGTGAAGGCAGGATCTGATCAACTCAAGCATTGCATTTGCAAACGCAGTTACACGTGCAATGTTTTCCTGTGGGTCTGGAGAATAGCTTTTAACCAAGACAGAAAACCAATTCAAGAGCGCGGTCAAGAGTTTCTTGCATTGGCCAATTCCAGTGCCTTCTAGATTTTTCACTTGCAGCTCCTCATCCAGAGATGAAATCAAAGTGAGTAAATAGCCAACATGATAAATCAACAGCTTCTGGTGCATTATTTGCACCTTACGGTTCTTCAATGAGGAAGAAACAACAATTTCTGCCACTAATTCCGCATTAATCTCTTCAAAGTTTGCCAATACAGATAAAATCTTTTCAACAATAAGTATGGTATCAGCATGGATTTCAAATTGATCTTATTATTGATAAATTACCTCTTGGACTGAATTTTTCATAGTTGGGGACTTTGATATTGCAGCCCCACAATTGATTGAGCATATAGCATGATGGATGCCAAGTAGCATCCTGTTCATGCACTAGATTTTCCGAAACAAAGGTATTACAGCCTGCACAGCAAGTTCCGTTGATCAGGAAAAAGTGTTGCTCACAATAAATCTTGTCTTCATGTTCCAAATACTGTCCATACGACCTGATTTTCTCTTCGCAGACAACGCAACTAGAATTAATCCCAATTACCAAAAGTGTTCCTCATGGTATTTCCCAGTGGTGGTTGAAATGTAAGGCCCACGTAATGGCTTTGTACACTGGGAACAAAGCAAATCCTTTCTTTTAAAATAATCTAATTCGCAATAAAACTGCGGTGCTCTATTTGGTTCTTGAATACAAAAGTACTGGTCTGCAATGGGTTCTTTACAGTCCTGGCAGTTGAAGCATTCCAAGTGAAATTTGAGGTCCTTTGAGCGCATGTATGGACCTGAAATATCCTTCTTGCAATGAAAACATACTCTATTTGCGTGAACCATTTTTTTGATAAACTTTTTTGAAACATCACCGCTGTTAATATTGGGGGCGGGGACTGAAAGCACGGCCTATGCAATTAAGCCAATTGTTTAGCGAAAGCAAATTTGGTGTTAATATCCGTGAATAATCCAAGTACTGCAATTCCCAGAAGGAGGCTCAACTTGTTTTACTTTTTGAGCAATTAGACTCGCAATTAAACGATTGAACGATTGAACGATAAAGGGTGTAGGAATTAGTTGAGGGCAGGTTGCTTATCAATATCCGAGAGCCAGATGGCAGTTCATCTAATGAGAAATTTTAAAATCCAAAATCTACATAAACTACAATATACTCGTCTCCAAATGCGATCGCATGAGTAATTGATTATTGTTTATGGAAAATTGTATTTGAATGATCGTTTGCTATGGAAAAACTCTCCTGCGCCTCAATTTATGGTGAATTTCATGTAAAAAGTTTCACTATTTATCATGCCTTGGGATCCAACAGCAAGACCTCCAGCATCATACAGAGGACCAGCATTAATTATCGCTTTCATTGCAACAATATTTTACTCGTTTGAAATAATGAGCTCCTCAACATCGGGCTCCTCCACATATATCACCCTTATTCAACTGTTCATGTCAATAGTCGGTGTATGTGCAATACGCATTGAACATTTACTAGCAGTAACTATTTACGTTGTATACTTTGTTTGCAATTTTATTTCCGACACAGCGTTGATTTCGATATTCGAATTTGCACAGCTTGATCAACTGCGATCAGACTTGTACACTCAATGTTTAGCAACGTCGTCCTCGGACGGGAGTTTATCGCAATCCCCAGATCAGTGCCCAGGAATTGTAGAATCTCAAGTGCGATATTACATTTCATACTATGCAATTGTAATTATCGTGGAGGTATTATCTGATTAATAGCAGCTGATTGCTTCGTTAGTTATGTTCATGTATTATCACCGATTAAAACTGCGAATACTTGAAGAGACAATGTATAATGAAGAAATGGCTGCCGCTGCTAATAATCCAACTGTGTACGAGATATGTAGGGACGATGTTGAATTGCTACCTCTTCCTCCATATGCACCACCAGAAGAAAAGCCTCCCAAATACGATACTGCGCAATCTGCAGAAACTCTGGGTGAATCTAGCAATGTCCTTCCGGTAGAGACGGAGGAGCAAGTAGTAGATTTACAAAAGTAAATAATTGTTTTTAACCTTTTGCAATAAACGCACTTTATTACAACTTTGCGTCAGCAGAATGCAATTTACAAACACCACCAGTGAAAACTACTTTGTCACCTACAAAACAAGTGAATGCAATGACAATTTCTTTGCCACCACCAACTTTCCACATTCTGGTTTCCAATTTGTCCCCAGGATAAACTGGCGATGAAAACTTTCCACCAATAGATTTGAACAACTTATCATCGTTTCCAGCAAAGTGTTTTAAAATTGCGGCACTAGCAATACCAAGAGTGCACAATCCGTGCAAGATAGCACCATTCATTCCAATCCGTTTTCCAATGGATGGATCGGCATGTAGCGGATTGTAATCGCCTGATAATCTGTAAAGCAATGCTTGTTCTGGATGTGTTTGATCTACTTGAACTGCATCTGGCTGGCGCGCTGGTGGTTTAATTTCCTGCGCTTTAGGCTTTGGTGGACCTACATTACTGATCAACTACCTCCAAATCCGCCTGCGCCAATAACAAAGGCAGATGAAACCATTTTAATCAATGGCAACCCTTTACCATCGACCAAAGTGGATTCAGTAGCGACAACCATTGATTTGCCTACATCATAAACGCCAGCCAGTTTAGTTTTAAGATTGAATTTCCCACCAGCTTTAGGCAATGGATTCAACACTTCGTAATGCTGTTCCCCATGGACAAGCTTGTTGAGGTTGATTTTAGGCATTCCAGGAATATCCCAAGTCTTTTTGGATTGGGCTGCGTACGAATTGATGTCCAAGTAGGATCCTTTCAAAGGCAATACCAGTGCATAAGTTGGGAATGCGGCAAAGTTCTTGTCCAATTCGTATGTATATTTCAAATCGTGGACACCGATTCCAAGCGCATACAGGATAAGTTCTCGTTGGTTGAAAGTAACTGGTTCGTCTGGATATTGATATCCTACTACTTTGCTTTGATCAAAAGACATTTGGAAAGAATTAGTATGGGGCAACCGAGATATAATCGGCCGTGGCCTGTATTCGGCCACCACTCATCTGGTTGTGTGGTTTCAAGTCAGTAATATATAATAAATACTTTATTTACATATTATACTTCACCAATTTCCCACTCGATAGTATCCGTAGATTCTCTATGTGCTCGTGAACCAGTAGATGTGTAAATATTAGTCGGAAACTTGAGCGAAGTAGAAAACAAGGTATCCAAATTCTTGCTGGTAAAAATGTCTTGCGATATAAAACTAGAATTTTGTTTTTTAGGCTGAAAGAACGCTAGCTTGACCAATCTGTTGAAAACCAGCAACATCATTGACGAATGAATCGCGAGAACAGCTCCAATAAACAACTCGGAGATTGCATAAAACTCTGGTACTAGCGTGGTGTAATTGATCAGGAAGAAGAAAGCCAAGCTGATCCAATCGCAGAAACAGCTTCCAATAATTGCAGTGATGCATTTCATCACCGGTCTATATGAATCTGATCCTAGTAAGGGTTTATGGGTACTGACAAGGTAAACTAAATACACGGCTTGGATATTGTCGTACATCACACCACACACAGTGAAAAGCAACCCAAAATATGATGCGCACTACAATTAGATATGATTTACTGAATGAAGCCAGCTACTGGAAGATTCTAACCGCAGTATGATCACCAGTGCACGCAGAGTCAATACAACCGTTCCAAGAAGGAGTACGCCCGCTTTAAATATATATATTCTCTGCGGTGTAATAATATGCGGTCTGAATATTCCAAAAATATCCAGAATTTGAATGTTAACCATGTAGATGCCAAATGTAACTGCTGACCAAAGAAAAATGACAGTTTCTAGCTCTACAGCGTTGGGATAGTAATATAGATGGAAGGATAACGCCATTTGAAGAATATTTAGTAGCTGTAGTAGAACCATGTGTGGAGTGAATTTCTGTATATGTTTTCTTTTTAAAAGGATTGTGATTGAACTGAGTGTAGTGAGATATCCGATGATTATACAGACATAGTTGAATGCATTCCAAGCTGTTACTAATGTTGCGGATACCATGAGTTCCTTAGGCTATTGGCGTTCTTATATTCATTGGTTCCCATCAAATTCCAGTTCGGGGCTGTTTCAGATAGATCACATCAGTAAGCCGATACCCGAAACAACCAGAAACAAAAAATGCACGACTATCCCAAGCGCTTTGGTTGTTTAAGAATCAGAGTATTATATTCAATACCACAAGTTGGGATGGTTTTGCAAGGGACTTGATTACTGACATGCCCATTGAAAAAAGCAGATTTCTCATGAGCCTTCTGAAATCCGGTATCTAGTAGACATTCATAATCAAAATCTTGAAAAAGGTAAACTCTATTAAGGAAATTCTCTGGCTGACCATTCAATGGTATCGAGCGAAGCTCTTGTAGGATCGTGACTCCTCTTGGGTCTGACCAAAGTGCCGATTGACGAACTATCTCCCACCAAATCAAGTAGCGACGATTCCTGGTTAAAGTACAGCAAGTTACTAAGAGAATCTTTCCTTTCCTGAATACGAGAACTGGTAACCCTCTTCTGTTTTGAAAGTGTCAAGTTTAGCAGCTGGTTGAAAAAGATCAGCATGATTGAAGTATGGATAGAGAGGGCCGCACTGGTAAGTATAACGGTAGTTCTATAAAAAATATTCTTGAGAGTTGAAAAGTTGATGTAAAAGTTTGAGATAACACAAATCCAGTCGATGAATACGCACAAAGCTATAGTAGCGATAGCCTTCTTCATAATATTCATCCCTTGCTTTCCTCGTTTAATTTTGAGCGAGGAAACCAGATTGAATAAGTAAATTGCCTGGCAATTATCGTACAGCACTCCAATGACTGCGTAGCTAATCCCTGCAAAAATGTTTATCTAACTTAGCTGTAATTACCCTGCACAATAAACTACTTGTTGGTATCTGCAAGACAATCGCCGCTATTTCCACGCCTTCAACGATTATCCAGTATCCAATAATTACAATTTTAAACACCGTGACTTTCGATCCGATGAATAAATCAGACCGCATCACACTAAAGATATACAGCACCTGCAAATTCACTTGATATATGCCCATAATCACTGTTGCCCAGAATAGCATCAGCACCCGAAACCCATCCTTGTGCGCAGTTATATAAAGAGCAATCGACAAGCAGATTTGTGCAATATTTACAATTAATAGACAAATAATGTAGTTTGTGTACTGGTGCATCTTTTTCTGGATTAAAATAATCGCAACCGAATACAATATTAACAGAGTCGCGATTAATATCCAGAACCAGCAGAATATGGTATAAAATACAAACAGAGTCTCGTCCATATTATTGAAGCGGATTCTTTAAGCCTATTTCTGTTTTATTGAACAGGCTTCAAAGGGCTTGACACAAACACATTAGTTCCCGAATGATCTACACAAGCCTAATCCCAACCATGTGCTCCAGTAGTCGAAATACGAGCGGTAGGCTTGAGTCTTATTGGTATAGTATTTATTAAATATCCCATTTGATGGTATCCATCGTCCCATAATTATTTTCAGAATATTTTACAGTTTTTGGGTAAATATATGGAGGTCGAGTGTAGCTAAAGCAATCTGTTTTAATGGCAAACATATCCGTCTGTGGTTTGGTGATCGAATGGGTTTCTTTTATAGTTGTCTTTTTTAGAAATGCCAGAGTGACCAACTGATTGAACACCATAAGCATGATTGACGAATGAATGGCAAACGAACTTGCGGTGAAATTAGCTAATGGGTGCAGCAGTCTGTGTTTTAGTGGAGTGTAATTCATCAACAGGAATGAAACCAATCCTAGCCAATCTACGAGCAAACAAGCGATGATGGGAATGATTGAGTTTCGCAATACTGCAAAATCTTTGTTCCCTCTATCAACTTGTTCAGAATAGATGAGCCATGTAAGAAAGATAGTTTGGCAGTTGTCGTAGATTATTGCAAGCAGCGAAAATGCCAATCCAAAGTAATCTGAAATTACTCGGATATTGGTTTCCGATAGTGATTGGCCAGAGATGATAATCACACGCAATGCAACAGTTGCGAGCCCAAACACGATGAGAAAGTACTTGGCTATCTTGATAGTCAAAGGGCTGATTATTGATGTCATTACAGAAAAAATCCGCAAGACCTGCAGATTAACCAGCACTATTCCCCACGATGACAGGAACCAGCACAAACTGATATAAGCCTCCTTCTTTGCGGTTGGTATAAATATCTCTGCAGTCAGTCCAAGCTGAACCAAATTGATTACTTGAAGAGCAATCATGTAAGGCGAGTACTTTTGTATGACTTTTCTTTGCAAGAGATGGTTGATGGTATATAGACTGTACCCAATGGCGAGCGCTACAGCAGTATTCGAAAGTACTTTCCAAAACAAGTGATTGTCAAACATGGTGAAATGGTGCAACGATACGAATTTATATCTAACAGGTTGTTGAGAAATCCGGGCTCCTGTCAAAGGGGGTAGGATGACAAAAGGGAAAACACTCCTGAGTGGAATGACAGGGAGTTACCCATCAGTTGATGACATGATTGATATCATAGTGCGTGGGATGATTCAATGGTCTTAATACGAACTCGGCGGCAATTAGTTTATCTGAGCTGAAATACAACCAATACATCCGCAAGCACTTGGAATTAAATGCAGACCCAGACATTTCTTTGAAATATTCACATTTATTACACTTCCCAATGAATGGAGTTTAGAGTTCCGAAAGCAGATTTCCGTCTGACTGGTTCAGGATAATTCATTGTCAAAGAATTATCAGATTTCTTGCACATCTTTTCAAATATATTCGTGTGCTGTGCTCCGGTATAAATGATATCAAGCGAACTCTTCTCTGACGTTTTCTTGGTTTTGAACAGTGCTAGATCAACTAGCTGGATAAAAACCATCAACATAAAAGAACAATGAATTGAGATTGCAGAGGCAGTGAAGTTCGACAGTGCAAAATAGTATCGATCCTTCATCCCTGTAAATTGGTTGAATAGCTGCGATGTAACGCCAAGCCAGTCAATTAGACTGCAGATGAGAATGACAAAGACCGCTCGTTTGGTAGAGTTGGAAATATTTACTCCTTGCAGTTGTTTTTCAGAGTGAATGATCAAAGTCAGCACGACAGCCTGTATATTGTCATAAACCAAACAGACCAGGATAAATCCCAAAGTAAAATATCCAGCCAGCTACAATTAATGAAATATTACTGGATTGATATAATTTGTTTGTGGTATATTGAAGATAATTATTGTTGATCGCATAGCAACTGGGATCATTCCTAAACCAAAAAAGAACACTGCTGCCATCTGTATCCTTGAATCAGTAACAGATGCGGGGCAAAGCACAGAAAATAGCTTTAGCACCTTTAAATTTATAAATACGGCGCCAATGGTTACCAATACCCACAGTATCAAAATTATTTCAATCTTTATGCGGCTAAAGAAGGATAAATCCGCTGTCAAAACTACCTGAGCTATACTGAATATTTGCAGCGCAATCATGTATGGTGTATAGGATTGGATGTGTTTTAGTTTGAGTAAAATTGATATTGTGTAAATGCCAAAGAGAGCAGAGAATCCAACGGTGATATAACTGGCGATATTTACAATCTGATCTATATTTATTCCCATCTAATTGGATATTTCTAGCTGCTCTGTTTTAAATAGGTGTGCCTCAACAAGCCCACATCCTGAAACACTCGTGTCAGATGAAAAGCTGCAAAATCCATGAACTTGCCAAGGAAAACTGGTAGAACTGTTTCTCCTCCCGCTGTAATTGTAATTATATTATAAAGCCCTTCTTAACCGATAGAGTTTATTTCACGTATTGGAACCAGGTATTACAAATAGTGTAGACAAGCTAACGAGCCAGACCAGATTCGGGCGGAGTGAACTGCCACTCGATTTCAAATGCATTGTCAGGAATCTGGGTTTCTTGCACAACTTGCTGAATTTCTTCCTCGTCTTGTTTTGAGTTACAAATTGATGAGTTTATCCCGCCATTCGGTCTGCTAATGTTTGTCGTAATACCTTTATTGAACGAATACGGCGTGCTTTGGTTGGCTATTCCAAGTGTCGGTATGTGTATCCTCCTGCTGAATGCCAGCGTTACCAATTGATTAAAAACCATCAGCATTATTGTAGAATGAATTGCAAGCGCAGATGAAGCCATCAATGACGAAAGATTGTAGTAATTTGCGTCAACTAAATCCGTATAATTGATTACCAAAAATATTGCGACAGCAATGTAGTCAATTACACAACAAGAAATAATCACTAGAATAGAATTCCGCAGTATTGTTTTTTCTTCTACGTTTGGGAATAGCTGCTGTGAATAAACCATGGTAGTTAGGCACACTGCTTGGATATTATCGTATAATATCCCAACAAAGGTGTAGCTAAGCGCGCATACAGAGGTAAACTAGATTAACATAGATTACTGTATGAAGGAAATTATCTGTTTCTCCTGCATTCAACACCCACACCAGAGTACGAAAAGTCAAAACAACCATTCCAAAAAATACCGCGAGAACCTTGGCTGTATTAATTCTGTCCACAGTGATTACAGTTGGCTTAAATATTCCAAAAATTCCAAGCACTTGTAAATTGAGATAGTATATGCACATTGTAACCAGCGTCCAAAGGAACACGACCAATTCAAATTTCCAAAGAGGTGAATCAAACAAGTAATCCACCGAGCATATAATCTGTACAATATTGGTGATCTGCAGCAATATCAAATATGGTGTATAGATTATTATCTGTTTCCGTCTAAACAATATTGAATATAGTGACCATACGACGGACAAGGCTGCAATCGTTTCAAAAGATATACAGATTACTCCCCAGGCAAATAGCGGGTCGTTATCTTGGAATGGCATACCTAATTCCACGAAAAACGGATTATTATTATTTACACTCTTTCAGGTGGCTTTTCTCCATCTGTGGAGCATTAATGATAATCTCTTTGCCGATCGTTCACGCGACTACTTTACCGCAGTCTGACTTTCCGAATTAAAGAAACGTTCTACAAACGTGAGATATGCAACTGACCTCTACTCTGTATTACCACGTTTTTCCTGGTTAGCTCGGCCGTATGACTGGTAATAGACAATCCAAAAGATATAAAAACTAGCAAGATCTATGCTTCCTTATCTCATGCACCATTCACTCTTCTTTGGGCTAGCAGCAGCACACGGTGTTAAAAATGTCATACACGTCATGTTGGAAAACAGATCCTTTGACACTGTGTTTGGGTTTTTAAACCACACCAGCGATATTGAAAACTTGGTAGGTAAAGCTCCAATTTGCAATTACGTTAATGTCAACGATCAGACTTCTGGCAAGGCTTGCACTGCACCAAATCTTCCATCTACTTCAAAATATGATCCTGACCACCAGTACTATGAAACTACCAATGAAATCTATGGAACTAACGATCCTACTGCTGCTCTTCCACCTGTTGCGCCGATGAATGGATTTGTACAACAAGCTAGAATTGGCGCGCTGAGTGGTGCACCTATTCAAGACTTGCAACAAGTCATGGCATCATTTGATCCAGCAAACATCCCAATCCAAACGACTTTGGCAAAACAATTCACTATTTTTGACAAATGGTTTGCTGCCGTTCCAGGTTCAAATTTATTAACGCAAAGGTCCTACTCAACCCAATAGAGTATCTGCTCATTGCGCTACCTCAAATGGATGGTACGACAACAGCAAGGTCATTTCTGGAAATGGCTGCAGATCAATTTTCCAAGATTTGTCTGATGCAGGTTTAACTTGGAAAGCATACTACCAAGAAAACCCACCGTCTATTGACTGTCTAAGCAATCTTCGCTTCAACAGCAACATCCAATCATTCTCCAACTTTAAATCTGATGCTAAAGCAGGAAACCTTCCATCTTACACCTTCCTGGAGCCAACATATGGAACTCTGCCTCAAAACAAGAATTCTTACACTGATGGCCATTCTGGATCTTCTCCATATTCTAACGCTGAAGCATTTATTAAGCAAATTTATGAAACCCTTAGAGCTTCTCCGCAATGGAGTTCAAGTTTGCTTTTGATTACTTATGATGAACACGGTAAGAAATCTGTTAATTTAGGTGGTTTCCATGACCATGTTCCTCCACCAAAGGCTCCAAACCCAGACGGTATTACCGTTAACGATCCAAACCACAGCGGAGTAGTTTACAGCTTTGATAGACTCGGGGTTAGAGTTCCAGTAACCATTGTCTCTCCATGGATCCCAAAAGGCCAGGTTATTCATGAGCCAAACGGCCCTCAATCTGACAGTCAATTCACCCATGCATCCATTCCGGCTACTTTGAGATCAATCTTTAAATTGACCTCCCCTGCACTGACCAAGCGTGAATCTTGGGCTGGTAATTTTGAATCATACTTGTTGGACACTCCTAGAACCGATTGCCCAATGACTTTGCCATCGGTCGTTCAATTCTAATAGAAAAATTGAATTCATTTTAAAAAAGTTAATCATTCTGATGAATTGAGCTAATGGATATCTTTAGTTTGTTCACAACCTACAATTCCTAATATTCATGATGCAATTATTACTCATTCAGAGTGAGTTCTTGCCATTGGATTTGGTGCCATTCAGCACTCGATTCGACTTACATTGGCGGTAAAATTCATCCTTCCATTGTGCCCCCATATTAGAATATGCTCTCTGGTGTGCGAGTTACCAGCCGCCGTTTTAGACTTTTGCAACAAATTTGGACCAATCAAATTGCACCACTAATTATAAAACTCAATTGTTTTTTACCTTTTCACAATGAAGCCCGTCTTGCTGATTAGCACTGCACTTGCCCAAGGATTTATCCAAGCGTCAGCCATCTGCTCCAAGGATGCAATTATATCCACCAACGATGAGCTGCTGCCAATCTTGAATCAGCTTGTGAAAACATCAGTATTTCGATACTACAAAGTAGCAGAACCTTAACGTAGGCAAATCTGCACAAGGAATGCAAGTTTTGGAGGGAAGACCAATTATGCAACCTTAAAGATTGCACAGTTCGTGAAGCCCAAGAAGATGAAGTCCCGCCTGAATGGAAAAAGGAAGCGCTATCATTTGTCGATTACACCCCTTCGCAGTCATTCCAATTCGTAAAAAAGTGTCAGGATATTGACGAATCAGATTTCTGTGTCTTGGAAGACCTATCAGATTCAGGTCAGCTTTACTAATGCAGATGGAGTATATATTAATTTGTTGAAGAATCAGGAAAGGTATACTGGATACGCTGGAGAGAGTGCCGCAAGGGTTTGGTCTTCAATTTACAATGAGAATTGTTTTGATGTTACATCCAATCCACTTACATATCTAGACCTGTGTGTGGAAAAACAGACGTTTTTTAAACTTATTTCTGGCCTCCACACTTCCATTTCACTCCACATCTGCAATGAATGGCTCGATAGAACCACTGGCGAATGGTTCAGAAGCGAGGAGTGTTATAGGAACAGAGTAGGCGACTTTCCACATAGAATAGAAAACTTGAATTTCATTTGGGCAGTTATGGTTAGAGCAGTATCTAAACTTACACCGTATCTTGCCAATCATCCATTCTGCGAGGGGAGTGGCGACGAAGCAATTGTAGTTGTAATTAAATGATTAAAATAGAAAAACGTCGACAAAGTGATCGAAGCAGTCAATTCGTGCCCGATGACTTTTGATGAGACAATTCTGTTTGCCAATGAATATGAAGTATCTCTTGCTAACACAGACTTTCAAACACGACTTTAAGCAACAGTTTAGGAATATTTCAGAAATAATGGATTGCGTTGGCTGTGAAAAATGTAGATTATGGGGAAAGATTCAAATTACTGGCTTGGGAACTGCTCTGAAAGTCTTGTTTTCGCTGGATCAAGAGTAATTTCTATTTAATCTAGTCCCAGAGATTTCAAACTTACTCGCGCCGAATTGGTAGCCTTAATGAATGGATTCCATCGATTGTCTGAATCAATCCAAATTGTGCAAGATTTCCAGAAATTAGAAAGGAAAATAATCAATGAAAGTGAAAACAAACTTCTTGATGAAGAGCAGTTTATTAAGCATATGCAGTTTGGTGGGTTTGTGCGTGGGTATACGTGGTACGCTGGCTTCTTTATCTTGATATATGGATTTTACGTGGTGGTGAAGAAAGGTATTCAGATGGAGCGTTTACACGCTAAAGGCGAGAGGTCTGAAGAAGCAAAGTTGCGTCTCGAACAAGAACTACAACGACTTGAAAAGGAGCAAAAGAAACTAAAGAAAAAGACTGAATAAATGTATTTTAAAGTTGGATTACGGCATTTCCTGCGCATTCTCCACAATGTATTCTGATACTCTCTTTCTTTACCACGACAATATCTTTTTTGCTTTCTTGTAAATTAATCTTGTTGACTTTTTGCAGAAGGTGTTGCCGTTCTTGATGGTACTTTTGAATCATATCTGGCAATGCTTCTAATTCAGCTTACATTAGTAAGAGATACCTTGCAGCAGCACGGTAAGCCGTCTTTCATTATCGAGCTCTTTTTGCAAATGCCGTATAGTAGTTTGATTCTGGTCTATTGTTTTTTGTAAGCTATCTATTGCCCCTTGCGAAGATTTTGTGTTTGCAATTTGTACTTTCAGGTGATCATTTTCTAATTTCAAAGACATCATTTGTTGAGTCAAATTGGCTACTATTGCTTGTTTTTCCTTTACCACGGCTGCATAATTGATATCAAGGTCCAGTAATTTAGATTTCTAAGTAAGAGTTAAAATACAAGCAGTTCGATGGATTCTTCTTTCGGACTTTCTTCTGTTGGTTCATTTGTGGTGGTAGAAGTAGGGACAGTTATAGTGTCTGGTTGATTTTCAGAAACACTGTTGCTCGGAGCGACAGCAGCAGGCGAGATTAAACTTGGGGAAGTCTGATTGCCCATTTGGTACATTTGGGGTTGAGGAACAGAACTGGTGCCTCGAGTAGCACTAAAAGAGTTTCTCCTTCCATCCTTCTCTTTCTCGGTTCTAGATATATAATACTTTAATTTACTAACTTCATCCATGAGTTCTTGCTTTTCGTTCTGTGTTGAAATAATCTTTTGTCGCAATTCCGACAATTGCTTAAATAAATCTTGGTTTTCATTCTTTAGTTTGATTTCGTCCTGTTTTGAAAGGTTAAATGAGTCTTGAGTGGATTGTTGCTGTTTTGTAACATCCTGAACTTTTTGCTTTAGCAGCTGAATAGTTTCCTGCTGCGTTGTCAAAGTAGAATTGCGTGACTGTAATTCAGCAGAATTCTTTTCGGAAGTTTCTGATACTTGAGCTGCCAGTTTGGCAATCACGGACTCGTTCTCAGCTAGCCGCTCTTCCTTAGAAGTCAAAGTTTCAGCCAGTGTCTCTAGTGCTGTGTCTCTATCCTGCAGTTCACCAGAGATTCGTAAAAAATCAGTTTCTAGTTGCTCGTTGCTTGATTTCAACTGTTGATTATCCTCTTCCAATGCAGAGCATTTTGCTTGTAACTGCTGATTTACAATTTCTAATTCATGATACTTTCCTTCGTATACATCTGATTTTGCAGAATGATTTACTTCTTTGGACTGTAATTGCTGATTCTTGAGTAGTACTTGCTTCAACTCCTTCAGTTGCTGGTCGATTTTTAATTCCAATGAAGCTTGAATTTGCTTGTGCTTTATAATATTTTGCTGTAGCTCTTCATTTTCTTTCTTGTGATGCTCGTTTTCGCCAGATAGCTGGCTTAACTGGTCCGAAACATGGGAGTTTTCATTTCTAAGTTGATTGATTTCATTCAACAACACATCGCGCTCGTTATTACTTTGATTTTGTGCGGGATAATATCGCTGTGGGTCTGTTTCTTGATAATACTCTTGTATGCTACTTTCCTTATACTGTTGCAATGGCGTATCTGGATAGTATGGCAGTTGCGGGTCCAACTGCTGCTGTCTTGTTTCTGGATAATATTGTTGGGGAGTATATTGTTGAACTAGTATTTTAGGAGACGTTGTGTGCGCAGTGCCAATAGGCGACTTGATAGGAGAATTTGGGTATAATATTGGAGTACTAGGTGTCTTATCCTGTGTAACCGGCTGTTCAATCTCAACTGGCTTCACTTGATCTGCAAGTTCAATTGCTTCCGATTCCTTCTTTTTCTTTTGGTAGCTTTTGAATTTACTCTTTGCGAATTCTAGTCTCTGCTGCTTTTCCTTTTCGTCCATTTTTAGATTCGACCAAAGACAAAAGGAATGAGTGAAAAAACATTCGGAGCACTTGTTCTAAAATCTCTCCGAATGGTCCCAGAAGCTGGTTTTAATCAAATTGTTGAAGGCGAATTGTCTTTATATATCAAGGAAATCAAAGATGTTTCTAGAGTGAGGGTCGCTGGCCATCCCTCAATTGAAATAGATAAAACAATAAAAAAGCAATCAACGGAAATAGAAATCAGTTTCTACAAACAAATCACTGATTTCAATCTATTTCCCCAGCTGTACAATATCGATGGGAACGAAATAGAAATAGAAAGCATCAGCGCAGGAATGACGAATATACTGGACTTGAAATTAGGCAGGGTTTGCTATGGTAAAGACGCCGATGAAGCAAAGAAAGAGCGGATGATTAGGCAAGCCAAAGAAACCACGCTGTTGGAGACTGGGATGCGATTAAGGTAGGATTGGCGCTAAAACATAGCGGGATGGTTGTAACTAGTAACAATAAGCATTACCACTTTATTAAGGAATACGGAAAACAACTCACACCAACCACACTACCAGTCGCATTCAAGATATTTATAAAATCAAGAAAAATCAAAGAGCTATTATTGAATAGACTTGAAGAAATTATATCTATTGTTAATAATATGGATTTGGCTTGTTTTGGATGCTCGCTGTTGATATGCCACGATGATGATCAATTGAAGATGAAGCTGATTGACTTTGCACATTCGTGGTGGGAAAAGGATGATAATCTTATTGACGCATTAAATAGCTTTAAAGATTATGCTACAAAGTTGGAATTCCAATAAACATCTATTTTGTGGAATTTGAGTAGCATTGCACCAACAACGCAATATGGCAGACGAATAGATTGCATCTAATGAAGATTTACTGCTTATATATTAATCAAAATCGTTTTTCCTGGTCATGTCGCTTTTCCTGGTCACCGCCAAATATTTGGACATTGGTAACTGAAGCAGAAGTAACAGAGGCAGACTGTTTTCCTTTGCTAGCTCTTGAAATTACATGGGCGATTTTAAAGTTCAGGAGAGATAATACAGCAAGTGGTAAACATTGGTATGGAATAGTGTTGTTGAATGCAACGTCGTTTCCCAACAGAGCAGTGGAATATTTAATGTAGAAAACTGCCGCGTACATGATAAATGCCATTATCTGCCCAGGAATGTAGAACTTTAATTTCGGATCCAAATCATTTATACTGGCTGTGGTCGAGAAATTCGATTTGATTCTATATGCGACCACAATTGGGACTACAGTGTTGTAGGTAAATATAAACAAATACCAATAAATAATCTAGGTTAATTTTGGTTACAAATTTGCTCCACGTAGCTACAAAGTTGAACAAACTGTCAGGATAAACTCCTGGACCCATTTCAAGAATAAATTCAATGTATCCAGAGCCATACAGTAATAAATGAATAAACGCCAAGCCTAGCCCGTTAATCCTTTGCGCCAATACTTTTTGCTCTCTAAACAGAATATCGGAAATCAAGAATGAAGTCATCAAACAGCTTAGCAAAGTAGCTACCCCAGCACAAATAAACGACATTTCAGAAAGAATGGCATCTGTTGCCGTATCGTTGACTAGTAGAGCCCAGTAAATGATAAACAGCAAAAAGTACAGGATGTACATCACTTGCTCTGCAATCATTACTTTGTGTGCGTACAGAAACTGATGTGAAATTTTGATTTTCCTGCAAGTTAGATACAGCACACAAAATGGTGGAATGAATGAGCCTAAAAATACCAAAAGTGCGAAAATATCACTCACAGTATTGAAGTGAGGGACAACGTCTTCCATTGGGACATAATAGCTCCAGGAAAAGTATACGGTTGCGTTCTGCATTTGAAATACTTGAGCGCTTATTGCTCCTAAACTTGGTGAACTGATTGCAGATAATGTCGATGGTAGTGTGGTTGATTCCAGAGATCCGGTGCATCCAGCCTCCGAATAGAAAGTAAATACTCCATTCGTCGAGCATTTATAGTGATCATCGTAGCATACCAAATCGTTTTGTTTGAAATACGCTGCCTTGTAGCCATTTAGAATGGAAGGATCGTCAAAATCCGATGACAGCAAATAGCAATATTTGTAATCATTAGACGCCTTTGAAATCGAATCTAGGCCGTAACCCTCAGTGTACATTAGACTGTATCCACTTTGATATGGCTTTGATTCAGCATAATTTGCTGTTGCGATGCACGTCTTTCCAGGTATTGACACATATACATCACCTATATCGCCAACAGATGCTTCGTACGAATGAAATTTAAAGAATGGTGGCCAGGTTTCGTTTAATGAAGCAGACCAGTGTGTGTAAGAATATGTGTGATTGGTTTCAAATACATACGCAACATCCACTGGTCCTTGGCAGTCATTCGTAAAGTATTGCCCTTCTGTAACCAAATCTGCTCTACTTGCTGAAAATAACGCAATTAGGCTGCTGAGCATTGGAATGTTAAAATATGTATTGCGTCACCAAGTGTAAATTCTTTGTGTTGCATTGTTGGTCATTACTTTGAGCTGAAATGCAAGCCTATCAATGGGAAACACTTGAAATGTAAGATCAACTAATTTATTCGTAATCTGGCGTTTTCCCTGGTACCAACATGGCAATATTGTTACCGTTCAACAGCATATTATCTAAATGATTCTTTTTCATTCCGTCTTCAGTTCTCTCATATTCTGTCACATCAGTCAAAACCATATTAACAAAATCATCAAATCCTAACAGTGTTCCAACGAATTCCCTTTCTGATTTCATCAATACCCATATTTGAGATCCGATACATTTATCTACAAGTTCTGCGGTTAAAATAACTTACCAAGGGGAAGTATTTGGGACATTAGATTTTAAAAAACTTTTTTTGAAATGAAGACAAAGAGTAAAAATAAGATTGAAAAAAAGAATGGCAAGCGGGTCTATCAAGTGAATAAACTGGCAGCAGAGCTGGAAAAAGAGACAAACGAAATATATCAGCTCAATAACGCAATAGTAAACAAAGAAATCAAGCGAAAAGAAATAGAGTCGAAAAAAGCAATTGTAAATGAGCTAACTAAACGGGAAACACTCAAGAAGGAGCGCAAAAAGAGAGCGAATGCAGATTTGGACTCTGCGTTAGAATTATTTAACAACTTGTAATAAATTAGTTTGCATCAGTGAAAAATTATCGACATGGAGCTGGTCTCACGCAGCTTCCGTCTCATTAAATCATATTACCATCATCTGCAATACTAATTCAACTGGAGCAATCCATTTGTTGCCAACAGCAAGAGAGAGATTGCAACAATTGAGAAATTTTTTTCAAGAAAAAAAAGTCTAGCAAAACGGTTTATTTTCCCTTGCCAATGTAGTAACCAACTGCGAATACCGCCAAGGATAGGGTAATCTTTGACAGGATTACCTTTCTGATTGAGTTGTTAATTCTAATCACCCACAATGGACGCAACTTGTGGAACAATAATTTCTTTAGTAATCTGAACACAATCGAGTTTTGATCACCAGATATCTGTGGATATCTAATGAGGTTTCCTAAATCATGAGATATATCTCTAATCAAAACAGCCTGAGGACGCGTGAATGCATTGTAAGAATGCTTTCCGTGGTAGCTCCCCATCCCACTTTGGCCTACACCTCCAAATGGAAGATCTTCGATCGCAGCATTCATTAAGCAATCGTTAGCCATAACGTGTCCAGCATTTACCCTTTCGATAACCCTTTCAATAGTTTTTCTGTTCTTTGAGAATGGATGAACAGAAAGTGGAGTAGGGCCGAATTTGTTTACTAATTCAATTGCTAATCTCAAAAAGTATATACCTTCATCTACAGAATCAATTTCAATGATTGGGATAATTGGTCCAAATAGCTCTTGAGACATGATTGGATTGCTTTTTGGATCTTTGCCAACTCCAGTCAAAATAGTAGGAGGCACATACAAGGACTCTTTGTCCCATTCTCCGCCAAGCTCTTCAACCGTCCCTTTTACTTTCAATTGGTCTTGAACAAGTGTGTTTAATCTGTTGAAATGGTTTTCAGATATAATATGGCAAAAGTGCTCTGATTCCTTTGGATCTCCTAAGAGGGTGGTGACTGCTTCCTTGTAGTGCTTGACAAAATCCTTGGCAACTTTCTTGTGCACCATAACTGATATTAATACTAGTTACCATAATCTGGAGCGATACAGGTTTGCCCAGCATTGATAGTTTTACCCCAAGCAACACGGGTGGCAGCAATTTTAGGGTCAACAGTGTCATCGATAATGACTGGACATTTCCCTCCTAATTCAAGCAAAACCGGAGTAAGATGTTTAGAAGCAGCCTGCATGACAATCTTTCCAACATGAGTATTTCCAGTATAACAAATGAAATCAAATCGTTGCTTCAAAAGAGCTGTAGATTCAGGAACTGCACCTTCAACAACTTGTACAGCTTTTGAATCCAAGTATTTTGGGATTAATTTGGCAATCAACGCTGAAGTATGGATACTGACTTCAGATACTTTTACCACAGCTGCATTACCACCACCAATTGCGCCAACTAATGGCAATAACGCTAATTGGACTGGATAGTTCCATGCTCCGATAATCAAAACAACACCGTGTGGTTGTCGACGTACTTGAGCTGTGTCTGCGGCAAACACAAATGGATCTGTTGGTGGTCGTTCATGGGCCATGTATTCGTCTAATCTTTCAACCATATCAACAATTCCATTTGAAACGATGCTTAATTCCATCAGCATTGACTGAGTAGAAGATTTATTCAGATCAAGCTTCAAGGCTTCCAGTAATGCAGCTTCTTCCTTTGTGATGAGGTCATATAATGCATATAGCTGCTTGATTCGGAAATTCTTGTCTCGGGTGAATCCGGCATCATAGTTTTTGCGGAGTGTAGCTACTGTATCTTGGATTTTCTGCTCCATACCTCCAAAATTTATGAGGAAAGTCCAACAGCATTGCGCCACCAAGCAGCATTTGCGGGCCTTCAGTCCATTCCAATGCGGAATTACGACCAATCAAACGAATTTTTGAATGCTATAATACTGGATATTTCAAAGACGGCAAGTTTGGGAAAAGAATAGGATATTATAAGCCAAATTCAAAAGAATTCCATTTAAATACATATATTCAACTTCAATTCACTATTTCGGGTGAATCGAAGGTAAAGTGGTTGGATGGCCGATAGTTAGTCCAAGATTGACATGGTTATCATTCTTGCTATCATTCGGTAATAAAGGCAGCGGCATGTACTCCTGGTATTAAAGAGCACTACCTTGACTTTGCTCTCTTTGCGTCTGGGTTGACCCTTCGTCGTATCAATCAATAAAGGAAGGGCGGTGGTCTTCTCTTGTTTGATAGACGGCAACTATGTTAACTCCTGTTTACTTTTTGCAACTGAATCTGCTTGCCAAAAGAGTTGCTTTTAGTGTATTCCTTCTTTTTTATTCTTCGGACTCTAGTATTACCCATCCCAACAGGAAATCTTTCATCTTGCTGTTTGATTTTTGCATAATAAGCAGAGTTATTCGCTGTGCTTGTCGATGTACTGGATACTATTGAATGAGAGTCCGAATTGTCTATTTCCGGTTTGTCATGATTTGTGCTTGCATGGTGTAGCTGGACATGCTGCGGGGCAAGTTGCACATGGGAATGGTGTTTGGCAAGTTTTTTTACTTCTTTGTCGTCATGTTCCTGTGCAGCTTCTTTTTTTTCAATCTGTTTTGGCGGTTTATCTGCAGTAGTTTCTGCAACCACTGTTTGCTCTGAATTTAGCATCTTTTCTTTCTTGATATAATTAGAATTAGTATGGGGGATTTCCTTTGGCTCAGAGTAAGTCTAGATAAGCAATGGTTACTTTTTTTAGTGATGCGGGCCTTGTCGCTTTGACTTCTGCGGGTTCGTTATACTCTTTGAAAAACTGGTGCTTGAGTGCTTCCCGCGATGTGATTCTGATATCCGGGTCATATAACAAAAGCGATGTCAAAAGATCAATACATTCCTTGGTTACATTGGGGAGCAATGCTGGGAGACCCGTGCCTTCCTTTGGCGCAAAATTGTATTCTGGGGCGATTCCTTTGGAGCTTACATTAGCGCGAATTTACCCCAGCATTTTCTTCAACAGTTTCTGAGAAGGTGTGCCTAATACTCCGTGTATCCTATGAAGTTGGTCCAGCTCGTTAGAGCCCGGGAAAAGAGGTGCTTTTGTGATAATTTCATATAGCACGCATCCTGCTCCCCATAAATCCATCTTAAAGGTATAGATCCCATCACAAAGTAGACATTCAGGAGATCGGTACCATCTCGTAGCAATGTATTCGGTATATGGCTGTTTTGAGTGGATCCCTCTACACGATCCAAAGTCAGCTAGTTTGATTGTGTTGTCTTTAATTAGTATATTTTCAGGTTTAATATCTCTATGGAAGATTCCTTTACTAACATCAGATAAAAGCAACCTGTGCATGTAGTCTATTCCTTTACAAATCTGGTAAAAGTAATTCTTTGCTCTGTTTTCTGTCATTACGGTGTTCTTTCTGGATATCAATTCGTACAAATTGCAATCCATTAATTCAAAATTTAGTGCCAATACTCCATGTTTTTGATCGCTATCGTTATCTTTCACTTACAAAATCACTTCTATCAGCTGAATAACGTGAGTGTGGGGATTTAATCTCCTTAGAGCCTGTATCTCTCGCAAATTCTGAATCTCTTCAAATGTACTATTGAATCTCTTTCTAAATCTCTTCATTGCATATATTTTCCCATTTGCCTTGTGTTTTACTTTTAAAACCTCTGAAAATGTTCCTTCACCCAGCTTCTGGGTCATGCGAAAATCTAAGTTAGACTAGTAAAAATGCCTTCAAACTTTGATTGCTCTGCCATTTCAACAGGTTTGTGCAAGTGACTGATGTATGTTTGCAATAATTGAGCAAGGTGTTGTCTGCACCCGACGTCATTTTCTTAACAATCCCTTCCAAGATAATATCCAATCACATTGAGGTGACGGAAGTAGAGTGTTAAAGCTAGCGAGTATTACATTTTATTTCAATCAGAATTGCTTATCACCCAACGGCATACGTGTTTTATGATATCTGGGCCTCGGAAAGCTACGAGCTATGGAATGCGGAATTGCAAGTCTGCTGCAGATATTGCTTCCATATAAGTTGGCTGTCTGACTCACCAAGAGTAATGCTTGAGTTTCCAACCGCCTGGCAATTCGCTGTATAATAAAGATCAGCCGCGTAATTGCCAATAATATAGCTCGATTGTTTCCTGTTACCGTACGAACCAGTATTCATCAAATGGAGAGCTCACAAGCCCTAGCCACCAATTTTCTTTAAAGAAAAAGTCTGCAATCAAACTATCGGCAAATATGGGTCAAACATTATCAGAACCAGTTGTAGAAAAGCACACGACAAGCGGGAAGGATAAAAGGATTAGCTGGGCCGCCAGCGAAATGCAGGGCTGGAGAATCAGTACTCTTATTTTAACAAATAGCCATGGAAGACGCCCATACCACCCTCACAGATCTTGAACAAGACAACAAACATATATCTTTCTTTGCTGTTTTCGATGGTCATGGTGGTTCACATGCCGCCAAGTTCAGCGGAAAGAATTTGCATTTAAATATTGTAAAAACACTACAGTTCAAGGAAGGAAAATATCAAGAAGCGTTGAAACAAGGATTTCTAGATACTGATGTAGAACTAAGAGCTGGTACGTTATTATTTACCCGCAGACCCAACTCATGAGCGTGAGCCTTCCGGTTGTACAGCTGTCGCTACACTTATAACAGATGACCATACCATTTATTGCGCAAATGCTGGAGATTCCAGAGCTGTACTATCAAATTCAGGAATTGCAGTTCCGCTTTCATTTGATCACAAACCGTCCAATCAAGGTACTTTTGTTTAATGAAGGCGAATACAGTCGTATAGTTGCAGCTGGTGGATTTGTCGAATTCGGGAGAGTTAACGGTATTTGGTTTTTGATCAAGGCAATCTTGCTCTTTCCAGAGCGATCGGAGATTTTGAGTTTAAAGCAAATCCAGATAAATCTCCAGAGGAGCAAGCAGTAACCTGCAACCCAGATATATTGGAAAGAGTGCACCACGAAGGCGACGAATTCTTTGTTATTGCATGTGATGGTACGTTCAGCTTTATTTAGGTATTTGGGATTGTATGACTTCTCAGCAAGTGATTGATTTTGTTGGGCAAAAACTCTCGCTTGGAATGGGTCTGGGAGAAATCTGCGAAGCCATGTCAGATAATTGCTTGGCAACAGATCCAATGGCTGGTATAGGATGCGATAATATGACGGTTATTATTTGCGCTATATTGGCTGGACAAACTGAAGAAGAATGGGCAGCAAAGGTAGTAAACCGTTATCGCGAAACTGCTCCGGTAACTAATATTCCTGTCGAAGGTGTCAATTAATGTTGGATATTAAACAATTTTTGCTCTCACTTGTAATTTCTTTTCCATTTTTCGTGCTCTTGGAATCCCGATTTTCGTCTATTTGTTTTGCCGAATGGATGGGGGTTGAAACTCCTGGTGTTTGACAATGGCATTCAGCAAAAATTTGAGATGGAAATGCAAGGAAAGTCATCGAGTAAAAACAGCCTCCCCGCTGAATTGATCAAGTACATGAAACAAAGTTCAATCATCTCGTCTGTATTCGAACATCAATCATCAGTCGTACGTGGCGCCTTCCCTTTTCAGAAGACCCGTACAACATTCTTGCTTTTTACGAGCGATGCCTGCAAAACATCGAACAGATATCGAATACATTGAAATAGTGGAGGTGCTGTACGACTATGTCCCAACCGAAGATGGGATGTTGGCCCTGAAACAAGGAGACTTGATTTATGTCCATTCCAAAGATAATTCAGGATGGTGGAATGGGACAGTAGATAATACGTCTGGTAAGCAGATATATAACTGTAGGCTGGTTCCCTTCCACATGGATTAAAGGCGTTGAAATGGTGATAATTTGTTAATATTTAGCCGGAAATGGAAGAGGTCAGCAAACAACTGGAAGAATTAATTGCGGATGATGACAAGGAAGCAGACGAAGACAAGGATACTGTCAAAGAAGTAAATATTGGCCTAAATTAGCTTCCTGAATTCTGGAGAAAGAAGAGAACAGCTTCTGGACAAACTTATTACTACAATACCAACACCAACCAGACTACATACAACCTCAATGAAGTCAATGCGGTAAGTGATTTGCAGTCTTTGAATCTCCTTTTATTTATTTTACATTTTATTTGGCAGTGCTTATTTTTTAGCCATTAAAGAAGCGTGCAAGCTTAATATGGAAAGATAATGAGGTTGTGGCAAATCAAGATATCAAGGCTTTGCCAACACCAAAGAGCACTCAGTGGATTGCCGGACCGCAAACCCTATTAGAGAAGGGGGCAAGTGTTAGCTGGGAAGTTTTGATCAACAACATCTTGCAATCAATTTCCGATTTAAACTTTTCTGCTAAAAACGGGATCAAGCAAAATTATACTTCACAGTCCGCGCAAATCATCACAGCTGTACGTGACATGTTGTCCTGCTCTGGGACTGTATCTGTAGATTCTCCAACCATCAAGCAAAATAGAGCGCTTGCTACTTACCACAAGAGCATCATGGCTTCAATGTCACGGATGATTTTGGCTGCCAAAGTTGCATCTGGGATTTGGCCGCCACCAGACGCAGTTAGAGCTTTAAGGCACCATGCTGGACAAGTTTTATTGTCAGTCAGAAACTTTGTATCTACTGCTCAAGATTTGAACTTGCTCTTAGAATCTGCCCCTAATGTTCCAGTCGAAGAATTTGATATTAAAGGGAATGATTTATCGCAAGCTGAATTGCTATCCAATGTAGAGCAAACCAACGAGGTGGTGATGAATTCTGTTGCCAACCTGATTACTAAAATTACGAGAGATAAGGCACTATCCACACACATGATTGATTTGGTAAAAAAGACTGTTGCAGAAGTTGGACAATTGCTGTCATTCATGGAAGAGATTGATTTTGAAGATGCCAATGAAGGCAGCTCGAGCGAAGAATATAGCCAAAAGAAGCAAGTGCTTTACACTACACTCAATGCACTTGTTTCCGCAGCCCATACCGGTGAAGACGGGTTTGCCCCAGCAAATGCCGTAAACTCAATATTGGATAATTCTACTGCATTACTAAAGGCAGTAGAAGAGTTTGTCACTTTGTCCAAAGTATTGATTGATCAATCCAGCCACCACTTTGAAAAGAAATTACACGAAGAAAATGAAAACTCTGATTTGCTGCTGTTGCAAAAGCGTGCACAGGAACTAAGCTTTTTGGAATACGGACAAGGTGCAGCTAGCGCAACCTCTCAGTCGTCGAAGCCAAGCTCGCCATCTCCATGGAGTAGAGAAAGAACTACTTCTGGTGAAACTGAAAGAAAAGGCAGTGTCAGATACTCTGGCGGCTCCTTCAATACCAGTCGCAACTCAACGGACAATAACTCTTCTTATGACACCAATGTAACCCTAATTAACAATTAGAGCATTCGTCCTTGGATTTTGAAGAATGAAGTAAATTACGACTTGTCCTTTAACAAAGAAGGTGCTGTGAATGGAGGGACATTCCTTGCTTTGGTTGAAAGACTTACCGTCCATGATCAGCCAATTGGTAGAATTAACCTAATTGTAGATCCAATCTTTTTGAATTCCTTTTTGATGACGTTCCACTGTTTTGGAACAGGCCAACAACTGCTTCAATGCCTTAAAGATAGATTTAATCTCGAACCGCCTCAAGGCATCACTTCTGAAGAATTCAAAATATGGACCGACAAGAAGCTGAATCCCATCCAACAAAGAGTTTGTAACACGCTGAAAACTTGGATTGAGAGCTATTGGATTAATCGGTTTGACGAAGCTTGCTTGGACGATGTTCATGATTTTGCTGCTGGAAAGATAATGGAAAGCCAGCCGGTGCTCGCTACTCAAATCCTCGGCTTAGTCACCACCATGGTAATACATTTTAATTGTTAGATTAATAGCGATGTTTATGGAACACCATTTATGTCTTCTAAAACCAAAAAGATTATCAAACCTGAAGAATATCAACCGCCAATATTGCCAAAGAATCTAAAGAGATTTTCAGTATTAGATTTGGATCCGTTAGAAGTTGCCAGACAACTGACCATCCTCTATTCCAGTATTTTCATCAAGATTCAACCTGTAGAGCTGATGAATCAAGAATTTGCAAAAAAGTACTCGAACATCGCTGTAAATGTAAGAGCAATGTCGGACGTGTCCAACAAAATCACTGGCTGGATAATCAGCTGCATTGTGCAAGAAGAAAATGTCAAGAATCGTGCAGCTATTCTAAAGTTTTTCGTCAAAGTTGCTTGTGTAAGTTTATTATTAAGTATAGAAATTACTAGCTTTGAACAACTTCCATGCCCTCTTTGCGGTCCAGAGTGCGTTTTCGTCATCAACTGTCAGCAGATTGAATAGAACCTGGTCCATTTTATCTGAAAAAACGATGGTCCTGTTCCACTCTATCAATCAAGCGACCGACATAAACAGAAACTATGCTGAATACAGGCAATTGTTGAAACGTGCAACTTTACCCGCCATCCCATTCTTGGGTCTTTTCCTCACTGACCTGACATTCACTGATGATGGCAACGCTAATACCAGAAACAATGGAAGATTGATTAATTTCGACAAGTATGCGAAAACCGCCAGAATTATCAAAGAGTTGACAAACTACCAGGTTCCGTATGCTATCACCGAAGTTGCAGAAATACAAGACTTTTTGCGACAGGTAATGTACGAGCATGGGAACAGAGACCCTCAGGAATTATATGACATCTCTCTTCGTTTGGAGCCTCGCACTCCAACCAACACTGATAATCCAGAACTTATCCTGGAACACAAAATCGAAATGCTTCTCCAAGCAGGTATGTTATAGAATAAAGTTGTCCATTTTTGAATCAATCATTTCTTTCGATGCTGTACTTACAGGCAGCATTCTTGAACTCATCAATAGCGAATGACGTGTTTTTTCAACAGAGCGGTGGGGGTAAAATAGCCGCTATGCCGATTGACGATTAACAACTGGCGGATGACCTCCCAAATTAATTAATGAGTGCCTTTCTGCCAACAAATCGTGGCGCTCTTTTTGTGGCTTTTCATCCTCCTTTTTCTGTTGTCAAGGTGCTTTCAAACAATTAATGCAGCCTCCACGACGAACAGACTTGGAGTACATTGAAGTCGTACGCAGTTTACACGACTATACAGCGACAGAAGCCAGTGTTTTAAATCTAAAAGCCGGTGATATAATTTACGTGCATTCAAAAGATTCCTCTGGATGGTGGAGCGGAACAGTTGGGAATGAAAGAGGTAATTAAAATTAATTATTAGGTATGAATGATTAATTTACATACAGGATGGTTTCCATCGAATTGGATTGCGGCTATTGAGACAGTATTAATATATCTTACCTAGACCGAATCACCCAGTGCAAATATAGAGGATGTAACTAAAGAATTGGAAGAAACACCGCCAGTATCCCCAGCGAATACCACTCTTGACAGGGACAACAAAGCACCAGAACAGCTACCTCAATTCTGGCGAAAGAAAGAGACGCCGTCAGGACAAGTATATTACTACAACACGCAAACTAATCAAACCACGTACAATCTGGAGCAAGTAATGGCGGTAAGTAGTTTCAGCATTAAAATTTGCGGACAGATTTAATCGTAGACATCTGTAAAAAAGAGAGTCAGTTTAATTTGGAAGCAGAATGGTGTAGTTGCTAATCACGAAGGAAAACCACTACCTTCCGCACCGCAATCAGCTTCCTGGGTACCTGGACCAAAATCTTTACTTACTGATGTAGCAGAAATCAACTGGGAAATTTTAATCAACAATATTTTAAAATCCATTTCTGATTTGAATTATTCAGCAAAGAATGATATTAAATCGAATTATGTACAGCAATCAGGACAAATCGTAAGGGCAATAAGAGATATGCTTGGCTGCTCAGGAACCATTTCGTCCGAGTCGGTTATTATTCAATCAAATAGGGCGTTGGCGCAATATCATCAGAACATCATGGCTTCATTGTCAAAGATTATTTTGGCGGCAAAAGTTGCGGCTGGTTTATGGCCTCCTCCAGATGCAGTGCACAGTATGAGATATCAAGCCGGACAAGTATTATTGGCTGTCAGACATTTTGTAGCTGTTGCTCAGGATTTGGGTATCACTCTTGGCACATTACCCGAAGACGCAGCTGATGAGTTTGACGTTAAAGGGAATGAGCTTTCAGACACCGAAATGGTAACGCGGCTAGATCAAAATTGCGAAATCATTATGAATTCAATAGCAACTCTAGTTACAAAAATCACTAGGGACAGGGCACTGTCTACTGGATTAATCGACATGGTTAGAAAGACGGTAACCGAAATTGGACAACTGCTTTCAATTATTGAAGATATACGGTTTGATACTTCGTTGGACGTTGACAATTTGGTTGCTGATTTTATGCAAAAGAAGGGCAATCTGTACACCGTATTGAACGACTTGGTAAGTGCATCAAGCACCGGAGAGGATGGGTTTGCACCTGCAAATGCCTTGGGGTTGATGTTGGAAAGTGCAACTTCAGTTCTCGAATCTGTTGAAGACATTGTGGTTGCAGCAAAGTTGCTAATCGATCACAAAGAATTGATCCTCCAAAAATCGCTTCAAAGTGAAAACGAAAAGGCCGAAGATTCTGATTTACTGGTTCTGCAGAAGCGTGCTCAAGCTTTGAACTTTTTGGATAACAGAAATAGCCAAAGCAGTGCTCACTCGATTACATCGGGCCAATATCCTCCAAGCTCAGTATCGCCCGGTGGAAATTGGAGCAGAGATGGCAGGACGCTATCCGCAGAGTCTCGATTGAATAGCGGTGCTCCTACGCAAGAGCAATATGCATCCTATAGAAAAGGATCCATCACAGGCATACAAAGCGGCAGAAGGGTCTCACAAGAAGCAATGAATTCTCCTCAAGATATGGGGAGTGCTTCCAAATTGTCGCAGTTCTTTGGTGAAGAGCCTGTCAGCCAATCTGCTCGTGTATCTGAAGTAATTATTTTTAATGTAGAATATGAGACCGTGGTTCTTGCGAAAAGAAACTACCTATGACTTATCTTACAATATGGAAGGAGCAGTTAATGGTGGTACATTCCCAGCATTAGTAGAACGTTTAACAGTTCACGATCAGCCAGTTGGTGATTTGATAGTTAATTTAGACCCTGGCTTTGCTCAGGCATTTTTGATGACTTTCCATTTGTTTGGCAATTCAGAAACGCTGTTCCGCTGCTTGCAGAGCAGATTTCTCCTCGACCCTCCACAAGGCTTGACTCCAGAAGAGCTAAATATTTGGGTTGAAAAGAAGCTGACACCTGTTCAGAGAGGTGTGTGTAATGCGCTGAAAATGTGGATTGAGCAATACTGGTTGGAAAGTAGCGATGACAGCTGTTTGGACGACATTCATGCTTTTGCCTCTGGAGCAATGATGGAATATCAACCGCAAGCAGCTACAAAAATTTTAGAATTGGTTTCTAAAAAGGTTACTACCGATGTATATGGGACTGCTGCTGTCACTCCAAAATTAAAAAGAGCAAATCCACAAGATTACCAAGCTCCAATTCTCCCAAAGAATTTGAAGCGATTCACCCTCACTGATTTAGATCCGCTCGAAGTTGCAAGACAGTTAACTATACTCGAAGCAAATATTTTCATGAAGATTCAACCTGTGGAACTGATGAAGCAAGAATGGTCGAGAAAAAACGGACCCTCTTTGGCCATTAATGTTCGTGGTATGACTGCCATGGCAACCAAAATTACCGGATGGGTAATTTGCACTATTCTTCAGGAAGCTGATTTGAAAAGAAGAGCTTTCATCCTGAAATTCTTTATTAAAGTAGCCGAGGTATGTCCTTTTTAACTTAGCGCTGTTTGATAATGAACAACTTTAATACCTTGTTAGCCATACAGTCGGCATTCAATTCCTCTACTATCAGTAGACTAAAGAAAACTTGGGAAGTAAGCCCTTCTTAACGATAGCTATTGTCTTCCAAGACTCGCGGGGCATTTGAAGTATTGAAGAAAGCTACGGATCACTCGAGGAACTATGCAGATTATAGGCAAGCCTTGAAACGGTCTGCGCTACCCACTCTTCCATTCCTTGGGCTGTTCTTGACCGATTTGACTTTCACAGAAGATGGTAACCCTGACATGCGCAATAATGGCAAACTGATCAATTTCGACAAATATTCTCGTATATCTAAAATTATATCAGATTTAACGAGATACCAAGTTCCCTACCCAATCACCGAAGTTCCTGAAATTCAAGATTACCTACAGCAATCTATTCAGGATAGAGGAACAAGAGATGTCCAAGATTTATATGAGCTCTCGCTTCGTCTTGAGCCTAGAGATGAAAGAGCCAGTGCTGGAAGTGGAGGTCCTGAAGAGGTTAATCGTGAACTAGAAGCAAAGATTGAGATGCTTCAAAAAGCCGGTATGCTGTAATTGCTTTTCTGTTGAAATAAATAGAGTTTTATACATTCATCGTCGTGGTTTGTTGTAATTCAAGGGTCGACTACAGCCAAGGAATGAAACTTAAAGGAATTGGCAGCCTTGTCTAATTGTGCAGTAGTCTCCATGCTTAATAAATCGTTTACGGCATTCTTGTTGGCTTGCTCCAAAAAGCTTCGATTATCAAATTGCCGTCTGTAATTACTCTCGTCGCACTTGCGTATATTGTAAATTCAATATCAAATGAGAGGATATATTGCAGAGTTTTGTGATTGCTTTTACAAAAAATTCCAATGTCTTGGTTTGACCCAAATCAAATCAAATCCAGCATCGGCAGCATAGCTCAGAATTTGGGGAATATTATAGACGATCCTGATAAAGAGCTGAAGCAGCTGTCTGACGATTTGCACACAAAACAGCAAGAATTGGAAGAAACGCAAAAGGAATTGCAACACTATAAAGCAAGAGAAGAGGAATTAAATAATTTACTTGCAAAATTAAAAACACACGCAGCCCAAAAGATTAAAAAGTTGGTGCTGGCCAACGAAGAGCTTAGTGCGCAAGTCAACCCGGATACCAGTTTGGGGGAAATAATACATGAAAACACTCTTTTGAAAGAACAAAATCAGCTATTCCAGGATAAGCTAGCTGGAATGGAAAGCGGTTCATCTGAAACTGAGCAGCTGAAGATTAGGGTACAAAAATTAGAGTGGGAAAACCAGGAGTTAGAAACCGAGTCGATTAGGTTGCAACAGCTACTTGCGGACAATGCTAATGAATCAGATAAAGCGGTGGATAATTCGGAATTGCTGGATAGAGTTGACTACTTGACAAATCGAGTACAGAGTTTGAATCAAGAAAACCAAGAATTGATCGAACAGTTTGAATTGGAACGTAAAGAGTATGTCGAACAGTTTGAATTGGAACGTAAAGAGTATGTCGAGCAGTTCAAAGAAGATAAATCGGTTGCAGAACTGAAATCAAAGATTTCGGAATTGGAATCAGCAAAATCTGGTAACCTTCAAAAACTAGAGCAAGAAAATCTGGATTTGAATGAAAGAATAACTTTACTGGAGTTGGAATTACAGGACGTTAATATCACTGGTGGAGATTCTTTGCATTTGCAACACGAAAATGCAGAGCTGAACGAAAGAATCGCTACACTGGAAGCGGAAATTCACACGTCTTCTCAAACGAACAACGATGTATTGCTAGATGCAGCTAATCAAGAAAAAATTGCTCTAAACGACATGTTGAAAAATCTTGAGGCAGACTTGGAAAAAGCAAGAATTGCAAAGTCCAAAGAAGCTGAATCTTACAGGAGTGAGATTGAAAAATTAAGTGAAAACATATTCAGTCTCAACGAAACTATAATTACTTTGGAGGCTGAAATCCAAGGTATGGAAGTGAATGGAGACAATACAGAGATACTGTCTTTAAAGCAGCAATTGGAACAACTGAATAATGAGTTGAAGAACAAGGATAACGAAATATACCAACAAAAAGAATCAAGTCAGAAGGCGCTTTCTGAAATCAGCCAGCTGCAGCAGGAACTTCAGGATACTAAAGGCGTGTTGGATAGATATGAAGCAGAGACAGACAACTTGCAAGATGAACTTGAAAAATCCAACCAATTAGTGGCAAAGCTTAATACAGAATTGAAGGGAATGAAATTAGAACCCACAACTGCTGTCAGTCAAGATGCGACGGAAAAATTAAGTGCCGAATTAAGCGAAATGAACGCCAGATATCAGAATGCGGAGCAAAGGATTGCACAATACAAAGAATTGGAAAATCTGAATAAAGCACTGCAGCTAAAGAATCAAGAATCACAGACTGAAATAGATTCTCTTAAATCCGGGTTGATTCAAGCCCAAGACGAGATGCAATCTTTAAAAAACAACATTGAATATTCCCAGCAAGATCCTGAACAAATATCGGATTTGACTAAACAGATATCTAGATTGCAACTAATCAATGATAAGCTGAACGAAGGAAAGTTAACAGCAGAATCGCAGGCTGCAGACAGTGGAACTAAATTGCAAAAAGTACTTTTGGAAATGGATCAAGTACAGGAAGCCTCAAGAGAAGAAGTACTTGCGATTACGCAAATGCTTGATCAAGTCCAGCAAGAGTTGGATCTCGCAAGATCATCAGCAGACAAGCAAATTCAACAACTGGGCTCTAATCAAGCTTTGGAAGTTTCCAGTCTCAATGAAAAATGTGCATACCTAGAAAGCGAGGTTGCTCGGCTGGCTGGAGTTGAATCGATAGCAAGCAAACTCCAGCAGCAGATTCATGCCTTGGAAGAAACATCTGGCCATTATGCCAATGAAATTACCAAATTATCCAAAGAAAATGCAATTCTTGATAGTACAAGGTTTGAACAGGAAAATCAAATTCATTTGTTGAGCCAAAATGAAGGTGTGGTTACATTTAATATAGAACATTTGAAATCATCGAAAGTGGAGATAGAAAACTACATGGTAAAGTGTGAACAGCTCCAAAAGGAATTAATCGGCAGTAAAGGTATCCATTTTTAATGCAAGACCTGGAACAGCAAGTAATCAGCTTGCAATCTCAGGTTGAGGACTACAAAATCCAATGTAGTGAACTATCCTCCAAACTAAACTCGCATACTGTAAATGCCGATGAATTCAACACACTACAGTCAGCAATTGAGCAGTATAAGCAACAAATTCACCAACTAAATACACAGCTTGCTAGCAAAGAAACAGAACAGCCACAAGAAATAGTCAATTTGCAATCAGAGTTGAACGAATATAAATTGCAATGCGTTCAATTAAATAGTTCGCTGGCGGAACTCAACTCGTTGGTTGAAAATTTGTCGCAAGAAAATTCTGCCTTGGATCTGGAAAGAACATCCCTTGCAGACAAACTGTCTCAATTCAAACTTGTAGTTGGTGCAAAGATGAAGGCAGAAATAGAAGAATCTGAACGATTGCGAAATCTCTTGAATCATGTTAGCCAAGAAAAAGATACCCTTGAAATGCAACTTGCTGAAAATCTATCATCTCACCAAGCTACAAGTGATGAACTGCTTGAAATTGAGCGTTTGAATCAATATATTGGTTCATTGACAGAAAAAGGACAAAAAGACGCAAATGAAGTTGCCAGATTGCGTGAATTTTTGATTGAAATTGAGGACAACTCAACTAGAGAAGCTCTACAGATGCAAGCCACGATCGATGAATATCGCCATCAAATTGAAAGCTTGGAGCGCGAACGAGAACAATGGGAATCAGTAGCTGCACAAGATCAGGAAATTAGGGAATCAGAGAACGATCTTTTGATTGATACCAAACGCCAACTCGTAGAAGCAATGGCGCAGATTACAAATCTGCAAAACAAAGCAGAGCATGATGCCAAATCTATTGAAAACCTGCAATTAGTTTTGCAACAATTTGAAACAAGTAAAATCAATTAATGAAAGCAAAGGAATCTGAAATAGATGAAGCACTACGCTCTTTAAAGAATTCTTTGACTGTACTTGAAGTTACGTCCAAACAATTTGAGGAACGAGCAGTCTTTGCAGAGGTAATAGGGCTTTTGACATAGAATGAATTGGAACACTTGCAAACAAGTATTCAGGAGACTCAAAAACTAAAGCAAGAGCTGGAACAAAAAACTCTACTGGTGGGACAACTCCGACATGACGTTGTACAACTACAGTCGCATCTATCAGAGGCAATGAGAAGAATGAAAAATGGCTCCGATGAAGATTCTGTCGACAGGTAGTTTATTGTTCATATTAGAAAACTAGTGTCAAATCTCATTATTGGATTCATGACTGCTCCTCACGGCGATCGCAAGAGATATGAAATCTTGTCTTTAATGTCTTTGATTCTCAAACTTAACGATGAGGAAAAAGCAAAAGTTGGTCTAATCAGACAAGCAGGGGTACCTAGTCCAAGACAATCCCAGACTGGCCAGGCTGAAAATTTCATGGATATGTGGATTACATTCCTGGTGTCGGAAACAAATAAGGACGCTCCAATGCTGAATAGCCCTGGTGCCCTTCCGAGCCCCCAAACTCCAGCTGCCAAGGAGCAGACCGATACCTCGACCAATGAAGCAAAGAAAGGATGGCTGTGGTAACCTCTCTATAATAAACACACTACTATTTAAATTCACTATTGGGATTAATGTAGGGAACTCTACTATTTTATCCTTTTTTTATCTATATCCACTGGCTCTTGGTATACCCATAATATCTACTGTAATTATCACATAACTCTCCACATAGTGCTGCAGAGCATTCACTAGAATTCACCTTTCATATTTGTCTTATATTAATAACTAATAATGCTTACTGTTATTTGAAATTGATCAACGTGCTTATCAAGATACGAAATAGATACGCAAAAACCTTTTAATAACTTGAGCACTAAAGGCAAAAGAGTTTATTATCTATTTTCTAGCTGAAAGCGATTTTTGGATATGGGTCATGATATCTTCAGCCATTTGCGCTCCTCTAACAAATGTATAATGAGGGAAACGCAAGCCAGATGCAACTGTAGCAATCCAAACAGCGTGCTTGTCAATACAACAGATTCTACGTTAATATAAAGTACGTTTCATGACAACCGCCGTATCCAGTCCCAATAGATTGAATAGAAGTGAATGGAATAATTCTTTGTTGAGTTTTGGTACAGCAACCAACGCCAAAGCAGCCAGATTCGCTGTCGATACCAATAGATTCGTTTCGTACTTTGGTGGTATAACGAGCAGTTACACAGAAGCAACCAAGAAATTTGTCTTCTGCGGTAAAGTTGAGTTCATCGGTATTCATTTGAGGTTGTACTTTGACTTGATTAGTATTCATTTGAAAGTTGAAGGTTAAAACGCGCAATTCATCTTGTTTATACTGTAATATGATTGGTTGTATAGTTGTATTTGAACCAATCATTTCACAGACCGATCAATCATTATTGGTATTTTGCGTGATAGGATTTCCGCATTGTACAAAGCACGTTGGCATATATCTCGGTTTATGGCCAACCCCTAGCATCAAAATCAACATAGGAAGAGTATGTAACAGTGTACCGATTAGACTTGCCTGCAGCATGGAAACGTACAAACTACTAAGCATGAAAGGCAAAACCCAGAAACACTAACAATGCTAGCAATTATCAGTTAAATGGAAAGTAAGCGCACCATACCTACAATGCTACAAATGCACGCAAGAGTGTAATGTAGTCCAGCAGAATGGTTAATCTTTTCTGCTGGACTACACTAAGGACACTATCAAAGGTGATTGTTGATCGCCTAATTGCTGATTCAAGTCTTTTCTTCAGCATGTGAAATTGATCAAATAAATCCAAGCCCCTGCCATAGTGGCTAGAGACAAAGTAAGAAAAAAAGTTGTAATGCTGCGTGCTCTAGCGTCGAAAAAAATTGCAGCAGCGACGGGATTGGTCGGTGTAACCTCATATTTATATTTCAAAGATAATAACAGCAAGGAAATTACGTCTGCACTTGCAACATCACGACTTTCTGCAGAAGCGTTGGCTAAAACGGTTGAAAGTACAACTTGGCTGCCTCCAAGCCGTCTAGAGATGCTTCAAAAGCTTAAAGGGATTTCAGCAGACGGGAAAAAATTAAACGATGAAGAACAAGAGTTTGATCTTTTGATTATTGGTGGGGGAGCTACAGGTGCTGGCTGCGCTTTGGATGCAGCAACTAGAGGATTGAAAACCGCTTTGGTGGAAAGAGACGATTTTGCATCAGGTAGATTTTTATTTATTCAGGAACTTCTTCACGAAGCACAAAATTGATTCATGGTGGTGTCAGATACCTTGAAAAGGCATTTTTGGAGCTGGATTATGAACAATACAAGCTTGTAAGAGAAGCTCTACATGAAAGAGGTATTTCCCAATTAACGCAGGCTCTTTTATGCATATCGCGCCATACCTTGCTCACGAATTGCCAATTATGCTGCCTTTGACGATCTGGTGGAAAATTCCATACTATTGGGTTGGGGCAAAGGTATATGATTTACTTGCTGGAAGCAAAGGGCTTACCCATTCTTATTTCTTGACGAAAACAAGGGCATTGGAAGCGTTTCCAATGTTACAAAAGGATAAAATCAAGGGGGCAATTATTTATTACGATGGTACAATAGATTTAATGTAAAGGAGCTCATAATGATTCTAGAATGAATGTCGCTATTGCGTTAACAGCTGCGCAACACGGTGCAACGATCGCCAATCATGTTGAAGTGGTTCAGTTGCACAAAAAACCTCGAGTAACTCTCAAAGGTCAAAAAGGATTTGGCGATGAAGAGATTTGTGCAGCTACAGTCCGTGACACCCTTACTGGAGAAACATGGACAGTCAAAACAAAGGGTGTGATTAATGCAACCGGCCCATTTTGCGATGGAATCAGAAAATTGGATACTGGAATTGAAACAAAGGAGATTGTTGCGCCATCTGCTGGGGTTCATGTTGTCTTGCCTTCATATTTTTCGCCAAGGAACATGGGATTGATTGATCCAAACACCAGCGACGGCCGTGTTATCTTCTTTTTACCTTGGCAAGGCTCGGTAATCGCAGGAACTACTGATTCTCCCACCACCGTTGAACAAAACCCTGTACCAGGAGACGCAGATGTCAACTGGATTTTGAAGGAGGTCGGAAATTATTTATCACCTGGTAATTGATTAATTAACAAGATATCAAGCTGCGTCGTGGAGATGTTCAAGCTGCATGGTCCGGAATCCGACCTCTTGTTCGCGATCCAGCTGCTAAAAATACAGAGTCTTTGGTCAGAAATCATATGCTCAACGTATCACCTTCCGGCCTGGTAACAATGGCTGGTGGAAAGTGGACAACTTATCGTGCAATGGCTGAAGAAACTATTGATAAGGCAATCGAAGTTTTTGGTAATCGGGTCTTGATTTAGATTTAACCCCCACTGGACCTTGCGTTACTACCGACACCAAATTGATTGGAAGCCATCACTGGTCTCCAAATATGTTTATTAAGCTGATTCAACACTTTGGATTGGAAACAGAGGTGGCTGTATATTAATTTAGGTTGCTCAACATCTGGCAGAAAACTATGGAGATAGAGCGTGGGCAGTTGCCGCTTTAGCGTCACAAACTGGGTCCAGATGGCCAATATATGGTACCAGGCTAGCAATGGGATATCCATACATTGAAGCTGAGGTTCGATATGCCTGTCAGCGTGAATATGCTTGTACGGTGGAAGACGTTATCGCAAGGAGAACTAGATTAAGTTTCTTGAATGCAAAGGCTGCGCAGGAAGCGATTCCCCGTATCATCGAAATTATGGCGTCTGAACTTCATTGGGATGGTGCGAGAAAAAAGAAGGAGTTGGCAGATGCCCAAAAGTTTTTGTTATCAATGGGTCTGTCAATCAAGGACACTACTGAGTTTCCTGCCGATGGAAAGAAGCCGGCAATTCAAATCACCGAGGACCACGCTAGATTCTTTGCAAGAACACACTTTATGCCTCATGAAATAGCGAAATATAGGGAAATTTTCAATTCTTTGGATTACGACAAGGATGGATCAATTTCGCAAAAAGATTTTGGAAGAGCCTTATCTACACTAGGAGTCAAAATGAACTCTAACGATTTATATAATATGATTTCTGAAGTGGATCTCAACAAGTCTGGATCTGTAGAATTTAACGAATTTTTGGAAGTTCTGGCAGCCGTCAAGGATATCCGCTCAAGGTCTAAATTTGCCAGGATTGTTGCTGAATACCAGGACAGAACCCAGTTCCCAGCAGATCGCAGTGGTGGTGGTATTTAATAACCGTTAATAAACTGAAATCTCCATTTTGAATCATCCTGCTGCATTTTTCACTTTCCAATCATGTCATCTTTCCCAGCATATTTCATTGGTACAATTTGCGCAGTTGGGGGATCAATCGGGTATGCAAAGAGTCAATCAATCGCATCATTAATTGCTGGAGTTTCATTTGGTTTGCTGTACACCATTTCGGGATATCTCTTGTCCACAAACAGCACCTTTGGATACAAACTTGCAACTATCACTTCAGTTCTATTACTAGGCGCAATGGGGCCAAAGGCTTTGAAGACTGCCAAGCCAGTATCGGTTGTATTATCAGTATTGGCTATTATCGGATTAGCATACTACGGAAACACTTGGGCTTCAAAATAAAGCACGATTAATGTAATATATTAAACACCTTGGATTTGCTCTTGCAGTTTCTTGCCGTAATAAGCGGTTCCAACCAAACCGACGATTGCAAGGGTGATTGGCGGGATTTTCCTGGTTCTGATAGCTCTTGGGACCATTGCACCAAATAAAAGCGCAGAAGTCCCCGTTGCTAGCTCCACACCATGCTCCTTGTTCTTGTCAAGCAAATATCTAACTATGAATGGCGAATTACCCTGAAGTTGCGTATAGTGTTCCAAATGCAAGCCCAGCAATTAAAGATGGCCGGGATTTGGTTCTAGCGAATCCAGCGACTCCTCCAAGAGCACCTATATTATCTCATTAATACATATTCCAGAGAATGCAAAAGCCAAGTGAGAGATTCCAGGCATTTTTTGCAAATTTTAGAGTGTGTTATTTGGCAGATATAGTTTATTAGTTTGTCTAATCAGTACTGGGCAGCTAGTTTGAATATCCTATGTGTACCGGATGCAAGTAAACTTCCTACGATCGGCCCTACCCAAAATATCCAATGGTTATCCCAATGAAACGCTACCAACGATGCTCCAAATGACCTTGCCGGATTTACAGAAGTGCCGTCGATAGCGGCTCCAGCTAGATGAACGGCGAATAGCGCAAACCCAATCAAAGTAGGTATAAATCCTGGGTCGATCCTACCATCGATTACAGTAGTAACTGCTGTAAGTACAAAAGCAAACGTCATTAGTATTTCGGCAAGTAAAGCTGATAACACAGAATTATTTTGCGATACTGCATTGAAACTAGTCAGCGGTGTCTGAACTACTAATCGAGTAAGAATTGAGCCAAGACACGATCCAATACATTGAGCAACGATATATGCAATTGCTTGCACTCTAGGAAACTTTCCTGCAGCTGCTAACGCGATGGTGACTGATGGGTTCAAATGTCCCCCAGAAACCCTTGCAACCATCATCATAGATATCATCAATGATAGCCCAAACCCAGTTGCAATCATCAATATTTTCGACGCAGGATCTGATGACTTTGATGCTGCTTGAGCTGAAGTTAATGCGAGAAAGATAAACACTGTCATTCCTACAAATTCTCCAAACGTTGCGACAACCATGGCTTTCATAGTTCCTTTAGTTGAAACAGGATATTCTTGCTCGGGATATTCTTGTTCTTCGACAGGGCTTTTGGTAATCGATGGTTCTGAATTGATGTCGATTGTTTGTTCGCTAGTCATACCTTTATATCTAATATTTTTATCATTTGCTTTGGATTGAGACATTTTCCAGTATTCAATTTTGGCGAATTTGATTAGTATGGTTAATACCATGTTGTGGTAACATGATCGCAGCCTGACCAATCGTTTCGCGACGACAAACATTTATGCAAACCCACAACAAGCAAGCACATCCATATTTGTCACATTACAGCCATTAAACTTGGAAAGAGATTACTTGACCCGTAAATATGAATTATTTTATTAAACAGCCAACTTGAAAATCTTGTGTGTGCCTGAAGCAAGCAATCCACCAATAATAGGTCCAGCCCAGAATACCCAGTGATTATCCCAATGTGAAGTTACAACGGAAGCCCCAAAGGTACGAGCTGGATTAACAGATGTGCCGTCAATAGGAATTCCAGATAAATGGATGGCGAAAACAGAGAACCCAATCAAAGTTGGTGCAAATCCGGGGTCTACTTTTCCATCAACTGCAGTTGTGAACACAGTCAATACCAACACGAATGTCAACAAGATTTCAGCCAGAAATGCAGAACCCACAGCAGTTCCAGGTGCTACTTCGTTATATGCTACTAAAGATCCTTGAGTAACCAAGTGGGCCAACAGAGCACCAGCAGTAGCCCCAAGACACTGAGCAACGATATAAAAGATTGCCTTGGTCAACGAGATTAATCCAGCAGAGGCTAATGCAACTGTTACAGCAGGGTTCAAATGTCCCCCAGACACTCTTGCAACCATCATGATAGAAACCATCAATGATAATCCAAAGCCAGCGGCAATCATCAAGATTTTAGCGGAAGCGTCCATCCCTGTAGCACCTTGGGCTGCAGTTAAGGCAAGGAAAATAAAGAATGTCATGCCAACAAATTCTCCAAATATAGCCCCCACTAGAGTGGATGTATTTTCTTTTTTCGCTGCAGTGCTGACTGGTTCAACGTTGATATCAATTGTTTTTTCACTGGCCATTTTGGTAATCCTGGTTCTTTCTGGGTTTTTATACCCGTTGTTCTTTGGTTGAAAGTACCGAGTTCCCAGCACCAGCTCCTGCAAAACCATTAGTCATTCGTTCGAATTAGCATATGATAAGAGCTGAATCTCTTGTGGATATGCTAAACACCAAGTGCGTTTATTCTGGATAAATGGTTTTATTTGAACAAGTTGGATCTACTGGAAAAGAATAGAGTGCGGTGCTGTTTGCTTCCGAAAAGTGCCATCATAGAATACACCAGATATTCATTGCAAATCATATTCTTGACCATATAGCGTATATGGCGAAATAGTGCCAATCACTTGAAGAATCATTCTATGGAATTAGCAGACGCTTGCAAATTCAGGATGTAATAAACTACAGCATCAAGCAAATTGTCGTTGGAATAACTTGATCTAATGAATCATTTGCCCATGACTATGATTGCTGTTACGCACAGACGACAACTATCAAAACCAGTCTAGTCTGCCAAGTGCGTATTGATTATTAATGCGCATATAGAGCCTTGTTATATCTATTTGCTTTCAGAGTGCTTGACGGTAAAGCCAATTGCTTTTCACCACTATTTTTGATGATGTGATGTGTCAGTTCCCGACACTTTTGAATAGCGCGGTAACTGACGACAATAATTCAAACTGCGATTAAAAGTACCAAGAAGACATCCGCAACAACCTAAAGACAAAACCAAGGACCAGCCATTCCAATTCTTTGAGTAGTTTCAATCCAAGCCATTATTAATTTCGAGTTGGGGGGACCCGAGGCGTTGACGTGGAAAACTAGTCATTCGAAACAATTGAAATATAAAAAGGTAAACAAAATACTGATCATCAGCATGCCATTCAATATCACAATTTCTAAAAAGTCTAATGAAAATATTAGAAAAGTTATCAGAGAATTCCACAATGGAGAATCGGTGGGAGAGGAAATCAAGACTGCTAGAGTCGGGAGATTTCTGATATCCGTACAATCATTTTGATTATATATCTTGTATATTTGTATATAATAAATACCACTTTTGTATTTTATTTAAAGACGAGCAATGTTAAAGAATGATCTACTGCAGCTTTATTAATCCGATAATACAGGGCCAACCAAGAATGCCCCAGACATGGCAGTTGGTGCAGTTGGCAATTCAACAACATTATTCCCAATCACCTGCACGCCTGTAAGCTTAATCTTGATTTTCTGATTCGCTAACGACGGATCAATGGTCCATTCAGTATAATTTAGCGGGTGGTTAGGGCCAAGTAATGTGTCATTAGCAAACGGAGTCGCGGCTGTCAAAACTCTGGTAATTTTCACTCCTTGCGAATTGTAGATATCAACATGGAAATTGGTAGGCTGGAATCCAGTCGGAAGTACCTCAAATCTAATCCTATAGTTCTTATTTGGCAGCCAGTATGATCCTTGTAGCGGTGAATACAATGTAATTTGTTGAATAGCTGGTAATGGCTGCGTGTTCTTGAAAACCAGTATAGGTGAAGAGCCCTTCACTAAATCCCCGTTGGCATCGATGGCACTCATTGAGAGAGAGTAATATCCTGACTGAAAGTTGGATAGATTGTCTATTGTAATTGAATGAGTTTCAGCTACAAAATGCCCGTCATTCTTTGATACTGACGGCAATAAATCAACAGACTGTCCAGTAGCAAATCCATAAGTCATCATCAATGTTTGCAACCCATTTGGAAATACTTTACTCTTGTCTTTTGGGGGAAAGGTGTTTTGTCCGTTATATTGACAATGTCCCCCCAAATTGACTGCATTCGGTACTAGTGTACCACCGCCATCAGTTTGCAAGGCACAAGTATCCCATTCCCATCGGAAAGTCTATGTTTAGTTTGTATTTACTATTGACTGGGCTGTAGTTACATCGATTTCTGAAAAGGCAATGTATGTATCTGCTGTGATAAAGAAATCTGAGACTGCACCAGTAGCAGCGAAAGCATTAGCAACCAATGCCAGGAATTTCATTTAATTTACTGCAAGTTTCAAAGCGCCTTTCGTTTCTCAAAGAAATGTGGCTTAAACGAGCCCACAAAGTTTTGGAAATCATTATATTTAAGAAATACACGTATTATGGCTTTACAGGACCTAGGGTTAGAATCAACTTGCCGATAAAAAATATCCCAGAAGTAGTGGTAGGTGGGGACGGTAAAGCAACCACTTTGCCTCCAATATCCTGCACACCAGTAATTCTAAGCTTAAACTGTCTATTCGCCATATCACTAGTGACATTCCACAAAGTATAGTTCAACATATGATTGGAGCCTAATAAATCATCGTTTGCTAACGGCAATACGTTTTCAAGAACACGCTGGACGAGTGTTCCTGTAGGTGATAGTAAATCGACATGGAAATGGTCAGGCTGGTACCCACCCGGTGCAATTTCAAATCTTATCCTGTACTGCGAGTTGGCTAACCAGTAAGACCCAGTTAAAGGCGAATACAAATTGATTTTTTGAGCTGGCGGCAGTGGATCAGTGTTTTTAAAAGCATAGATGGGCGATTGTCCCTTAACTACATTTCCATCTGTGTCCTGGGCAGCTAACTGAAGAGTATAATAGCCAGATGGATATTGCTTAGGGTTTGTTAGAGTTAGAGAGTGTGTGATAGCGATAAAGTTCCCGTTGTTGTTTGGAACTGATGGCAATAGATTGATCTGTGTCCCACTCGCGAATCCAGCAGTCAATGAAAGTGTAGTAAATCCACTAGAAAATATGGCGTTATTTGCAGTTGGGGGAGCTGTATCAACGCCATTGTATTGGCATTTGCCGTCTGTTCCAACTGTAGCCCCATTAACACGGTTACCATTTAGTACTTGTCCCGCACAAGTATCCCAAGACCACGTAAATTGTATTTGGCTTGTATGCAATACGTCAATAGCTATATTAATCGTAATCTACTCGCATATGGTTGGTATCCGATAGCACTGACGTAGAAATTGTATGTTGGATGGCTGGGATCGTTTAGAGCTTGAACTAGCGATAACAAATAACAGATTCTCATGATTTTATCAAATTTATTTTCCCAGTTGCTCTTATTTCTTTATATTTGTGGCTTGTATATCGGACTGTTGGTTTCCATACTCCGCGCAAAGAGAGAGTCCTGGAAGGATAAATTAAAAGGTAGGGGTGGAGTTTATCATCGGCTTGCGTTCCATTCCTGTGTGGATTGCTACAATTACCTCAGATTAACCCATCGAGTAGATTCTTTTTAGCGACTATGGTATATCAGTGCCCCATTCGTGTCTTTTAATAATATCAATCAATCTGGATAAACTTTTTCTTTTATCAAGTTGAAATATCCATTTATGAAATCCAAATAAATGATTCAATACCAAAACGCGATTCAAATCGAAAATACTATTTATTGCTTCTTTTTCTGTTCTCTAAACAATAAATAAATATGAGGCTTTAAAAATGCAGATACTTGGTCCATTCCCTATAATCAAAACTAATTACCTTGCCAAAAACCAACCACCCAACAATACCAGTTTTGATTACATAATAAAAAGGAATTACACTTAAAATTCCTCTGTTTTCAGTAACGGTCCACAACCCAAGCAACCCGAGATACAATCCCCATTCTTTAAGTTCTTCCAAATCATCAGTACCATAAGCAGACAAAAATGCGAACACTGGATAGTAAAACGCTAATATTCCTGTTGAAACTGGAGCGAATATTTCAAAAAATATGGAAATTGAAAACAAAAAGTAAGTTACCAGGCAAATATACACCTTGTTGATTCTTGTAACATGTTCCAGTGTAACTAGTAGAGGGATGCGGGATAAATGGTGATTGGCTTGGTTGAGATAAGGTTGTAATTGCTCCATTGTAGATTTTTTTGGATAGTTTTTTGGTGTTGAAGGTTTCATAAAACTCTTGCGACCCAATCAAATTTCAGTGGCCAAGCAATTGAAACTATTCGCATCACCTATAGTTTGTCCGCAAATGAATAACGGATAGATAGTATATCCCTAGCTATAATTTACAATTGCTCTTTGCCAAGCAGACATGTGATTACGGGTTTATTTGCCGATGTGAGCTCAATTTGACAAGTGACTAGCAAGATCCAATAAATCTTGTAAACTACATTGAAAATGTCGTTTGACACTGATCCTTCCAACGTTGGCATTCAAGTATCCACTCGGAAACCTGATATTCCAAGCGCAAAGCCAACAGACAATCATCTCTTGCAAATTCAAGTCAATTAGCACCATATTAAATGCGATTATTCTGAAAAGAATATTCCCGTATCAAGCCAGGTCTCAGTCTAGAAGAGCTCCAAACTTGCAAAAGTTTGCTTTTTCCAAATCTAAAACTTGAAATGGCACAGTAAAATCAAACTAAGTAAAGGGAAATGTATCTGGACCCACAAATCAGGAACTGGGTGTTTATACCAATCATGCTAGTGATGATACTAGTAGGGATATTAAGACACAACGGGATGCAGCTTTTACAATCTCCTCCAAAACCAGATATCAAGCAACTACGAGAATCCGCTTGTCTATTACGGGTACGAACATTTAGATCGCTAGCTGCAAGCTTACCAACACAAGCCTATGAAGGACGTAAACAATATTTTGTAAAAAATATGCACTCGTATTTAAAAAATCCCAATGCTGACGCTCCAAATCCAATGGGGGATCCAGGACAGATGGAAGGTACAATGGAAATGTAATTTTAATTAATATCAGGATGAAGAAGAATATGATGATGATTGTACCACAAACATTGATTATGTCTTGGATTTCATTCTTCTTTTCTGGATTCATTCTTAGTAATTATTGATTAATAAGCTAAACTGCCATTCCCGTTGACACTTAGATTCAAAGCCATGTTACAAAGCGGTATCGAAACACAGGATATGGATGTAACCTGGGTATCCTCGTTATCTTGGTATTTCTTGAACTTGTTTGGCCTCAACTCTGTTTACACGCTCCTACTTGGAGATTCATCAAGTATATTTTATTAATAGTAGCTGCTTCTGGTTCAATGGATATGATGCAGATGCAACAAATGAGTGGTAGCAATCCAATGGCACAACCATCTGAGGCTATAAAGACATTTAAAAGCGAGGCTGAATTCCTCGAGTTGCACAAACACCAGTTCAGATATGAAGGGATTGAAGATTTGATATTGGAAAAGTTTGGGAAAACACAAAAGAAATTCAAATAAACCTCGGATAATATTGGAATTAAACTGTTCACGTTGTTATTTCTGAATTTCATTTATTGCGCTGATGGTATTCCGAGTAGTCAGTTCCGATACCTTGTGATTGCGATATTTACTGCCAATTATGAACACGTTCTGCAAATATCAGAGAAAAACGTTTTATTTTTGGATGCATTCAGGTAGAGATGCAGTGGATTGTACTTGAAGTAATGTTTTGATACCAATCTTGCCTTGTTCATTTGGAATTCATCGCCCCTTGAACTTGCCTCTTGGTATTCGCTTAGTTGTGGCTCGAATTGGCTGATACGCGATAATTGATTAGAGCGGTTAGAGTTGCTAATCCGCCTAAATCGCACTCAACTTCTATCTCGTGCACCCCTCAGTGCACTGATGTGAATATGTTGGCCGTCATTTAACAACCACTATTATGCCGACCTGCCATGATTCCCAACTGGCCCAATTAGATGCGGATAGCAATTGCCCAAACGTTAGCACTAGAACTGGCAAACGCTCAGCTTCCATTCAGTATGCGGTTTCTCCGCTGTCGTCTGTAAAATACTGAAAGGGTTGCACGAGGAAAATGATTGGCTGAAAAGCGTCCATTTTTCACCTGAGATCTGGGTTTAAAAATGACCTAGAAAATTCTTGCTGAATTGATGAACGTCACTCCCAGAACAAAGATTGACGGTGCTCACCAACAAGGTGTGTATGTCAAGGCTGGCGCCAAACTATCAAGTTCAAAATCAATCTTTTTATACAAGAGATTCTACTTTTTCATTGCATTCTGCATTCCATTCCTTGCTTCCGACTGGATCCCATCTACCTCGAGCATCGGCATTTTCAAACAACGCATTGTCAATTCATTCGCTGCATTAGCTTACCTCCCATCAGGTTTGCAATTCGTTTCACTGCTTTTGGTCGCATTCATTGGTTACACTTTGTCAACCATTGGTCGTCCATACCTCAGATTTGCTTACAACTGTTTCATTAAACCATTTTTAAAAAAGAAGAGTACTGGAATTGATTCTGACGAACACCAAAGTCGTCTTGAAGAATTTTATGAAGGACAGGCTGATGTTTACGATGTTACTCGCAGAAGGTGATCATTGGTTAATTGCTAGATTGCTTCGTGGAAGAAGCACCATGTTGAAACTGTGTGCTGCTCAACTGCGCCAACTTTATCCTTGTGATTTCACTTCGGTCTTTAAAGGTGATAGAAATGGTTTATATACCAACGAAAAGGGCGAGCCAATGTCTCCTCCGTTATCTCCTGCTTTCTTGTCTTGCGCTGGAAAGAGATTTGCCTGGATCGATATCGGTGGTGGTACTGGTGAAAACATTGAAAGGATGAACCAGTTCTTCCCAATCTCCAACTTTGACAGAGTGTACCTCGTTGATATTACTCCTTCTTTGTGCGAAATTGCTCGCAAGAGATTCGAAAGACTTGGATGGACCAATGTTAAAGTTTTGTGCATGGATGCTTCCAAATTCGAAGTCCCTGCTGAAGATGGCGATGATCTCGATATTGCGTTGATTACCATGTCCTACTCGCTGACTATGATTGAAACCTACTATCCTATTGTTGATAGAATTGCTCAAGTTTTGGCTCCTACTGGTATCTTTGGCGTAGCTGATTTCTATGTATCTCCTAAACGCTCTGCTGACCCAACTCGTCAGCTTGGATGGTTCATGAGATGGTTCTGGGCCATCTGGTTCGATTCTGATAATGTTTACCTTTCTCCTGGCCGTCGTGAATATCTTGAACACAAATTCAAAACTGTCAAAACACTTAATTCCCTTAATAACTTTATCAAGCCATTTGTAAAAATCCCATACTATGTTTGGATTGGTGCTCAAAAAGGTGTTCTGCTTGTTAATTATAGCTGCTCTTCCATCGCTTGCTAATTTCTCTCTTGACGGTACTGGTAACCCAGAAGGTGTTCCTGAAATTCCTGATGATGTATCTGTGGTATCCGATGATATGGATGTTGAAACCACTGCTGTTGAAAAGAAAGAAGAATTGCACGTATCTAGCAACCACGTTCACGGACAAGGCTTAAGATGGAGACAGTCGTTCGACCCTAAACTCATTGACCGATTCAGCACTTATATTTACGCTTTCGCTTGGGAAGATCCTAGGGTTGATTTGCAGTTCTTGGACTTGAAACCTGAAGATCATATGTTTGTAATTACATCCGGTGGATGTAACGTTTTAGAGTATGCCATCAAAGCTGGCCCACAAAGAATCCACTCTGTTGATTTGAACCCTTGCCAAAACCACATGCTCGAATTGAAACTCGCAGCCCTTACCTCTCTCTGCTATGAAGATTACTGGAAACTTTTGGGCGAAGGTTTCGTCAAGGATTTCCAAATTTTACTCGATACTCACTTGTCTCCAAACCTTTCTCCGTATGCTTATGATTTCTGGAAGAAAACTGGCAACTTTAAAAACTTGTTTAAAACCGGGTGTTCTGGTCTCGCTGTTCGTGTATTCAACTTTGTGATTAAACTGCGCAGATTGCAACCGATTGTCGAGCGCATGTGTACCGCTGAAACTATTGAAGAACAAAACAGAATTTGGACAGAAGAACTACGTCCTCATTTGTTGAACAAATGGTTAATTCGCATATTGAACAACGACAGATTCTTGTGGGGAGCTTTGGGTGTACCGCCAGCACAAATGCAAATGCTATTGGAAGAAGGTACGCTTTAAATTAACTGTAGGCTCTGCTCATGAGTACTGTGTAAACACCTTTGACCCTGTCATTGCAAAGTCCCACTTGAGAGATGACAACTACTTTTTCTACATGCCGCTCATGCTCAAATACAACAAGGCAGCCACTGGAAACCCAGCTTATCTTACCGAAGAAGGGTACAACCTTTTACTTGCTGAACCCCACCGTATCGATGCTATCAAGATCCACACTGATTACATTATCAATGTTTTGAAGACTATTAAGGATGGCGAACTCACCAAAGTTATTCTTATGGACCACCTTGATTGGTTCTCTGAAGAAGATGCTAAAGCTGAAATTGCAGCAGTCCACCAAAAGATGGCTGCTGGAGGTTATGTATTTTGGAGATCTGCAGGTAAGGCGCCTTGGTATAACGTCTTGTTTGAACAACAAGGATTTAAAGTCAAGGTTTGCCAAGTGCGTGAAGGAGAAACTATGTTCATTGACAGAGTCAATATGTATGCTAGTTTCTGGATGGGTATTAAACAATAATATAATCCTTGCATTAAACTTTTTTCGCACAAGACCAGCTTTCGATGCGGGAAAAAGTCGAAACACGATTGCTTTGCAGAACCTTGCTCCCGCCAATCCAAAAAATTTACATTCTTTTCTTTTTGATTATGCAAACTACTTTTTTCCAGTTGCAAAGCCAGAGCTCTTTTTGATTGACACTTTCTCTCCTTGTCTGTGTTTTTCACATGATAAAACGGCAAATTTTTATACTGTGACGTTGTCAGCTTTTTACTTTGCGAATGAATTCACTATTATCCCGAGTTCGCCAGACTGCACCAGCAGAACCGTGGCAATCAATCCCTCAGCCAGTCCCGCTACTGAACGTTGTAGCTCAACCAATTACGCCGGGTTCCTCCTCTATTAGATATGTTTCAACAGGAATCACACAAGAAGCAGAAGCGCTGCTATCACAACTCCCAGCACCGCTTTATATTTGCGCTTTTGCAGGTTTCGGAAGAAGTGGAAAGAGTTATACAGCCTCGTTGATGCGATATCACATAACCGGAAACAAAGATTACAAGGTAATTTATACTCACAGTAGTTTGTTTCGGCACCCGGAAACGTACCGATCACCCACGGTATTGATATGATGGTATTTGAGAATCCAAATGGACCAGGACATGTGGTGTTTTTGGATTGCGAAGGCGGGGCTAATCACAACCAAACCGCTTTACCATTTGTTATTGGACTGGCTGCTAGATTAGCCGCTCGAATTTATGTGTTTGAGAGAGGATGTTTCACAACTGCTGGTTTGGATACAGTTATGCAAGTAATCAACATGGGTCATGCAACTACCACTGGAAAGCCAACCAACATTACACAATCTGTGGTTTTAGTTGAAAACATGACCATCAATGGAGAAATCCCAAATGAAGATCTTCTCAACGATCTTTTGAATGAAGTCGATGGAGACGAAACCACAAACAGAGTCAGGAGCCTCATTAAACAAAAATTCTCTTTGGAGTTCAACAAGTTACCTTTTGATATGGGCGAAAACCAAGTTATCCATGCAGAAATCTGCAAAGAAATGTCGGGCATCCTCCTGGAAAATTTGATTCCATTTGAAGTTGGCGGTCTTGATGGTGACGGACCATTGGTTGTACAAATGGTTAACGAGTTGATTTCACAAATCCGTGGAGGTGGTAACAGGTGATTTAAAAGCTAATTTAGATTCAACATGATTACTGCAACAGAAGCATTGGTAAGCAATATGGCGTCTGAGGCATCAAACACTGTGTGGGTTGAATTTGTAGCCAAGGTTCGCAAAGCAGGAAACCACCCTGTGCAAGTTACTGGAAGAAAGCACCTTCGTACAATCATGAGAGAAGTGGAAGGTATTGCAACCGCATCGCAAAACGAATTGGAGGGATTTATTGCAAGACTGGAACCAGCTGAGGCTGCAGTGATTGGAAGACAGATCTGGGAAAGAAATTATCACAACTTCCAAGCTGATCTTCGCGCGGCATATCAAAGAAAGGCTGACGAATTGGCAAAGTATTCTCAATGGACAGATAGAGTAAACAGGTGGGTGCGCGAAATTGTAATTCAAGTGATGACAGCCATCAGACAGTTTATCAGATTCGCCAGATTTTCAGCTACACTTATTTTGATGAGTAATTACTATATGTGGAAGAATGGAATTAATCTTGTTACTTCGATGGCTTCTGGTGCCGTCCAAGGTGTTTTTGCATGATATTAATAAATTTAAATGAATTTAGTTGGTGCAGCGTTTCTCAGATGGAAGCTCGTGTTATCAATTGAGACCAACTCTTTATTAAAAGGTAGCATGCAACGCCTTATCCAGTAGTCCTTCAATGTTCTTGATGATCCGTTCATAGTTGTTGTCCTTTTCCAAGAATGAATTTTTCTTCAAGATTGATAAATCAGGGCCGAAAGCAATATCAGATTTGGTTTCCAATTCAGGCGAGACCAGCAAATGTACCAGAGTGTTTTCAGAGTAACTAGTAGTGGTTGGATTGAAAGCGCTAATAATTGACTCGGCAAAGTAAGACAGCCAGGAGCCTTTACCCAAGGCGTTGTCTCTGATTTCAGTCTTGATCAAACCAGGATTGAGGCCATATACGTTGGCGTTTGGTAGTGATTTGGCAAAGTGGGTGACAAAGGAATCATTGGCAACGACGGTATTCATATGAGCGTTCATCAAATTGTAGTTCTTTTCTGAATTCAAATCGTCAACGTTTTCAAGGGAAATTTCTTTACCTGGGTAGCCCATCAAGAACAATCTTGGCTTGGCATTTCTATCCGATCGGCTTGCACCAAACTTTTTTGTTGCAAAGTATTTCAGAATAGAAAACCTGGATAAACAGGAAACAGCCATATCGATTTCAATACCTTCTTTTGTTTCTACACGTTTGCCAGATGGCATGATCCCGTTTGTGAACACTGCGATATCGTATTTGCTGAGATCGATATCGCTTGGTAATTTTGCAGCATCGCGCATAAGAGTCAAATCCTTTTGAATGAATTTCGCCTTTTCCAAGTCTTGATCTGGCTTTCTTCTGCCAACAACAGTAACAGCAGATCCGCGTTTTAAACTGGAGATTGCAAGGGCTTTTCCAATTCCTGCTGTACCGCCTACAATCAAAATGTTTTTGTTTTTGAATAGAGAGTCTAGCTGATTTGAAGGGAGTTTGGTGATCTTTTCAGGTTGAGGGCCAAATAAGAAGTTCATGGGAAAATTTAGTCTGCACTTTTCATGCGCTATAAATATTAGCCACCTGGTCGGGTATTCAAAATACCCGGTTTTATAAATGCAAATAGACCGTACTGTTTCAAACCCAACCACTTAATGCATAAAGCTGCGCTATTTGTTAACATACTGCGCCACGCTGATATAAGAACAAAAAAAACAGAATTCTTTTTCATGTTTTAATTACCATTGTTGTTTTTGCCGTGGTTGACCTTTCATAGCGTCCTCCTTCCTTCTAACAATGGGAGATCAATTCAGGTATAATCGCGGCATAGTACATTACTGACTAATGACCGTTTCATGAACCGGATACATTTCTTGAGTATTATCCCCGTTTCTCTTTGGAGACTGGAGTCCTTCACTCGAATGCGAGTTCGATATACCTTTGCAATGAACATTTTGAAGAGAAATCAAAAGTACAGTATTTAATGTGAGCGGCAACCAGTTTGTTTGAAATCTTGTCATTCACCAATTACTAGGACAGTGAATGTCACCTTGGATTGGACTCTGGTCAGTATCTACAGACTCATCTTCGTTAGAATTTAGATTCCAGTCCCGAAATTTATCCCTTTCAGCCACGTTTTGAAAGAAAACACAACGGAAATTGGAGCGTCTCTAGTTTAATAATAAACAGGTCCGTTTCGAATCTAAACAATGCGGTATTTTATTGCGATCACAGCCATATAATTTTTAATTTTTTTACACTTGAATTAGCCAAGAAATCCTTGGTTTTGACACCCACATGGTGGTAAACGGAATGATTCACCGTCCAGTCACAGCCATATCATTGAAGAAAAAAAATATAAAAGGAAGACCAAAATTGCAGAGGTAATTATTTATAAAATGGCTCCTGTACAAAAAGAATATTTATCAAACGATGCTGTCATGACTACTACAACTACTCCTGAACAATTTGACTTTGAACAGTTGAATGATGGAATCATCTGCTAATAGGGTTTATCCAATCCGTAAAAATCTATTTATTATTTATTACCAATAAACCCTATTTATTTACCGCTAATTATCGCTTGTGATTAAACTTTTTTCATGACAGAGGCAAATCTAACTGCAAAGTGGAATGGCAAGGAATACAAACTGGATTTCCAGCAAGATCAATCAATTAAAGAATTAAAGGAATACCTGTACGAAATAACCCAAGTCTCTCCCACTAAACAAAAGCTCATTGGATTGGTAAAAGGGAAACTTCCACCCGACAATACATTGATCAAAGACTTGAAATTAAAGCCAAATCATCACTTCATCCTAATGGGAACAGTAGATGAAGATATAATTAAAGACCTCAGCGATATGGATGTCCTGAACGATTTGGATATCGACTACAGATCATCCAATACTAACAATCCAATCAAAGAGCCTGCAAATCAACTCGCTCTACAAAAAACAATTTCGCAAGTACTCTTTAGATAATGTAGACCAAAATTCATCTAATCAACCAACCAAAACCAGGGAAGCGATTACTTGTGCTTGATTTGGATTACACTTTATTTGATTGCAAGAGCCAAGCTAATCATATTATGCAATTAGCTAGACCAGGGTTGCACCAAATGCTAGCTGTCCTCAATCCTTACTACGAATATTGTATTTGGTCTCAGACTAACTGGAGATGGCTGGAAGCTAAAATTACAGAATTAGGGATGCTGACCCATCCAGAATATCAAATTAGTTTTGTAATGGACATTTCAACAATGTTTACAATTACCGGAAAGAAAAAGAGACACCAAGTATTTGGGATTAATGGCAGGTTAAAGCACTAGAGATTATATGGAACAAGCTACCACAATTCAGTGTACATAATACAATCCATGTTGACGATCTATCCAGAAACTTTGCATTCAACCCGCAATCAGTACGTATTTTTAATTCAGGGATTAAAAATCACTCCATTCAAGAACGCGCTTGCTAATACTGGTGATACAGAGTTGTGGAAACTGTGCAAGTATCTGCTTCAGTTGACCATGGTTGATGACTTCAAGACCATGGATCACCGCAATTGGAAGGAATTTGATGGCCCAGCTCCACAGTGATGTAATATAAACAAATATACTCTCAAGATTGTGGTCGTGGTTTGGCATTTAACTACTAACCACATTTAATCACGTGCAAATATTTGACTTTTTGACAAGGGTGAGAATTTTTATCCTAATGCTCGATATTACAATATTTCATGAAAAACAAGAGGGACAGCTGTGTGCGCAGCATGCAATAAATAACCTGCTCCAAGGAAGTTACTTTACAGCTGTCGATTTATCTTCAATAGCACAACAACTAGACCAGGAAGAACTGCAAACACTCGACCCTCAAGCAAATTTCCAATCAAATAACTATGACGACAGCGGATTCTTTTCAGTTCAAGTTGTAGCAAGAGCACTCCAGGTATTCAACCTCGAGCTACTCCCGTTCGCCAGTTCAGACCCAATAGCCAAGCAAGCGAATACAAACCCAGAAACACAGTCGGCGTATATATGTAACCTGGATCAACACTGGTTTGCAATAAGAAAATTTGGAAATGCAAACACGAGGTTCTATAATTTGAACAGCGTGTTCCCTGAACCAAAGCATATAACCGAGACTTACTTGGGAATGTTTTTATTACAAATCAAGACTGAAGGGTACTCTATTTTCATTGTCAACGGTGATCTACCAACCAGCGAAGCTGATCAATTCGCAATGATGAATCCTATTCCAGCCAAAGTCCAGCAGTACGATAGTGAAAATGACTTGGAGAGGGCGATACAGATGAGTATGGGGCAGGATGATGATGATTTGCAAAGGGCGATAAAGGAGAGCATGATGGATGCAGGCAACGATGAAGAATCTCTTGCCCTTGCCATGTCTGCAAGCTTAAAAGACCAAAACCATATTCCAGCTACACCAGCTAGTACTATCGTATCAAAACAGCCTACTGAAAGTCTGCCTGAGCTTCCAATGGACGAAATGCGAAGAAAAAGACTGGAGAGATTTGGCCAATAAATCTGCTTTATTTAGATTTTTCTAATCTACCGAGTATCTGCCGGTACAACAGGATATTAATAACCAACCACAATCCAATCGCCCAGGCAAACAAGATCCCTACATCTCTGCCCATATAATTACACTGAGAACCTAATAATAAACACCGTAATCCTTTGACAGAGTAATGCATAGGTAACACAAAAGTAATATCAGTTACACTGTTCATCACGATCGGATCAAGGATAGCTGCAGATGTGGCCAACTGCAAAATGAGAAACAACGACATGATCATTCCAAAATTATTGTACCCAACAAGAGTTGCAGTCAGACAGTTAATTTGCAAGTACGCTACTGTACTTAGCCATATGAATAAGAAAATTGCGATTGGCTCTTTACCGCCAGGGAAATCAGTTCCACGGTTCAAGATTGTAAGCATAAGGAATATACTACCCGAGGCGACAAATGTAAGAAAGAATGGAAATATGTTGCAATAGAATTGGTATCGGAGTATGAATCTTGTATCGCTGTACGATTCCTTTATGTTGTTGAAGCCCATTTCAAAGTACTTGAATGTAATTGATGTAATGGTCAAACATGCGATCCAGAGGACTACCCCGACAATATACGTACTGAAATTTTGACCGTAGACGTTAATTGGATGAATATTGTGAATATACACTGTAATGAACGAGTCCAGGATCTTTGGAGATACGAGTAGGTCATTGTATCCATTAGGAGACTTTTCAGCAAAAGCGACAAACTCATTTGCCAAGCCTTGAGAAATGGCTGTGAATGTACCAACTACCAGCTTTGATAGCAGAGAAGTTACAGTTTGCTGTCTTGCCTGATCAAAGCCAAACATGATCGACATTGATCCGCTGGCATTCGAGTCCAGATGTGAAGTAGTATTAACGGTATTTAGCAGCAGTGTCTGGCTGAAATTCTGTGGAATGTAAATGTACCCCCAATAATCACCGTGTTCCAATCTAGTGTTCAAGTCATCTAAAGTAATAAACGGACTAATTGGCTGCCAATTCAATAGACTAGATGCTGATGAATCTGGTGAAAACAAAATGTAAGAAACAGCTTCACCCAAGGTGTGGTTTTTTGTTAGAGCCAATATCTTGTCTTTTTTATCAGCGTAATTTGTGAAATCAAAGCCTGCATCTGCATTCAGCACTGCTACTGGGACGTTTGACATTCGCGATGCTGGATCCCACAGAGTGCTCAAGTACAGGAATGCGTACAGGAAACACACTACGGATACCAGGACAGCAATCGCGACAGTCAAACTAAGCTGTAAAATATTTGGTGTGACGTATTTGAAAGATTTTGGTGTTTCAGTCCCTACAGAAGTTGACACTGTTGTTTTTTCTGTGGAGGAAATCTTTGTTTCTGTTTCCGACATACTATTTCCAAATTAACCGTCACCATATGGTTTTATATCTACTTGGCCGACAGTGTTTCAAAAGTTCGGTCGAAAAAATCCGACTCTGATTAAGTTCAATATTCCGCCTACTAAACCGCTACGTCTTGCGGCCAGCAATAAAGCAATATGAAATCGCCAATATCGATTAATCTTGCAATTTCATTTCAAGAAAAAAAATGGATTTGCAACAGCTTCACCACACAACATTACGATTTTGGCTGTCGAGAATAAATAGCAATGAAAAGGTAGAGTTTTGTATGCTTGATGGCAACAAAATTGATGGCGTCTTGCGGGAAATCAACTCTGATCAGACCCTGCTGAACGTATCCGACCTAACTACTCCAATGGGCATGTACAGCGAAGCGCAGCTGCGAATGTCGGATATAAAGTATATTAGTTTCGAGAAATAAACAATTTGTATACTGCTGCCAGCAAATCAGAGTTGCCAAATAGCTATTCTTTCGCTACCAAACGCACAATTGATTAAATGTAATCCACAGTGCGAATTCAGTTAAAATCACTTGTTCTTTCTCACGCGTCAACAAATGATCAGAGATGAGTTGGACGATTTCAGCAGAGATTTATTAGAAAGAGAAAAGAGTTTTAGATTGAAAAATAAGCAGATTACATCCAAAGTCACACAGGCTTTGCAGAATGTGGAAAGCGTAGTGGTAAGTATTTCCTGATTCAAGAAAGAAGGAAAGCAAAACTTGGAGAGACCTAAAACAGCACCTAAAATCGAAATAGAGTAGATGGCGACTAAACTAGTTTTGAATTAAAGAAGCGTCCAAGTACCGCCTCGATAAGTAAACAGCGAACACTGGTTGACTTTGGCTCAGAGTTACCAAATGTATCCGAAGAGTCTCTCGGCACTGAAGCAACTACAAGATTCCTCAAAGCCAAATTAATTGTAGTCCAACAAGAGTTGGACAGATTAACAGTCGAAAAACAGCAGCGAGTAACCAACATTAACATAGACAACAACCATAACATCACTGCAGGAAAAGCTGAAGCTTAATGAAATGGATAGGCAAAAAGATTTGAAAAAGATTGCCGCGTTAGAAACGTCAAGCGAAAGATTGCAGAAACAGAATACTGGGCTACAGGAAGAACTAATTGCCTGTAAAACAGAGATTAGTAATTTGAACAGACAGGCTTCGCAGAGTTCGAGGCAAACAAAGAGCTCTGAGCAGGATGTGCATGCAAAGGATATCAAGTTGAATCGATTGGCAGATGAAGTTGAGCGGTTGAGGAATTCCATGAATCTGATGGAAGCTGATTTTAAGGAAAAGTTGCAGGTTGGGAAACAGACTGCTGAGGAACTATTTTGTGACAATAAGCGGTTACAAAAGCAAAAGAGTGATTTGATCCTTGGCTTAAAAAAACAGAATCAGCTCATTGAGGTTCTGAAAAGACAAAAGGTAATTTGTTCTTAGATAGATGCACACCGAAGCTGCAAAGATTCTACAGTTCACAGAGCAAGAATTCTTGAAATCTCTAAATCCGGAATAAAAAGAACCAGTCTTTATTAAAAACTACTTTTTTTATTCTAGTTTACATATGCTTAAAGGGCAAGAACAACTGCAGCCATGATTGCGGCAACAGAGAATCCGGAAGCTAATCCAGAAGCGACTAATGGGCCTTGACCGCCATAAGCAGCTCCTTGGGTAGTAGCAACTACTGGAATGTCTTGGTCGCATGGGGTGGTGGTAGCAACAACCGGAATGTCTTGGTCACATGGAGTAGTAGTGACTTCTGGAAGGTCTTCTTCGCAGTCTTCATCTTCATCAGTAGGAGTTGGGACTGGGACCTTTGGAATGTCACCACTGCTTCCATAACCAGCTGGAGTAGTTGGGACCTTTGGAATGTTACCTGGGTAGTTTGGTTGAGCTGGGACCTTTGGAATATCTTTTGGTGGATAAGTTGGGGTCTTTGGAGTAGTTGGGTAGTTTGGAGTAGCTGGAACTTCTTGGCAGTTAGCATCGTAGACCCAGTTGTGGTAGTTGTCTGGTGGTGATGGGATTTTGGAGCTGTCGTCGCTGGATGGGTAGCCAGGAGAAGCTGGGGTGGTTGGAACAGTTGGGTAACCACCTTCAGTAGTAGTTTGAACAACTGGAATATCTTGAGTGGTAGTTTCAGCACATGGAGTGGTGGTTGGAACAGTCTTTGGAACATCCTTGGTGGTGGTTTCAGCACATGGAGTAGTAGTTGGAACAGTCTTTGGAACATCCTTGGTGGTGGTTTCGCACGGAGTAGTGGTTGGAACAACCTTTGGGACATCCTTGGTGGTGGTTTCGCACGGAGTAGTGGTTGGAACAGCCTTTGGAACATCCTTGGTGGTGGTTTCGCATGGAGTAGTGGTTGGAGCTGGTGGAGGAGGTGGAGGAGTAGTGGTTGGAGCTGGCTTTGGAAGGTCTTGAGTAGTAGTTTCTACTGTAACGTCATATTGGCGAACGTTAATTCTCTTTGCAGCAAGAGCGGCTGAAGCAAGGAAAGCTAATTGAGTGAATTGCATTTCTGTCTATAATGGATGAACTCGAAAAAGTGCTTGGAGTCTTTAAATATGAACGAGGCCCTGATTGTGGTGGTCGATTTCCATATTGAGAACGACGCGGGACTTTTGAAACAACGAAATTAAAATCAAATGAGAATGCCCAATTAGATATCCGATGAGTGCTGAATGCAAATAAAGGCGAGGGTGATTTCGTAGCTCATCTTCTAGTTTGCAGTTGTCGCCTTGTGTTTTTCCAAATCCTTTGATTGCTTCGTTCAGGAAGGACACAAAAGGTCGGGTCCCCAACCGTGTGAGCCCAAACGTAAACGGCATCAAATGAGAGAAACGAGGCGAATTCAACCAGTTCAAGTTGCATTGACAAGGCGAAAGAAAAGTGAACTGCTTTAATATTCCTTACTTTGTGCGGCTCTGGCAGCTTTGTACCTTTTCGGCCAAGCTCGTTAATTGTGACCAAAGACGGTCGGGCAGCAATGTGATGGACATTCCAACAAAATAGACAGTTTTCTGGACTTGCAGTAATGATAATGTGAGGGAGATTTACTTTGGAGTGCACATTGCGTTCGTTAAAGTCATTCCAGGCGGTCCGCCAAGCCAGATACAAATAAGACTTTATAAACCAGCTAGTAACTCAAATATGTGTATTATTGAGACTCCTGGGCCGATTCAACTGATGCATTATAGGTGAATTTTTTCTAGAATATTTTTTCACATCATGAACAGACTAGCCAGGTTCAACTTTATCTTAAGACGCAACCTTTCGGATGCACTGAAAAAGGACATTGAATCAGTAATTAATTTTAATGTAGTCCGTCAGGAGCAACCCGGTAGTAGTTTACATGAAAGGAAACAAGGAACAACCAATGTGCGGTTTCAGCAGAGCCGTAGTCCAAATCCTTGAATTACAAAAAGTAGAAACTTACAAGACATTTGATATTTTGCAAGATCAAGAATTAAGAGGTGGAATCAAAGAATTTACCAGCTGGCCGACAATTCCACAAGTATTTATTGATGGCGAATTCGTTGGCGGCTGTGATATTATGATTAATATGCATCAATCTGGCGAATTGGAAGATTTATTGATCAAGAAAGGTATCGTTAAAGAATAAAAATAATCCACTTCTAATACTTACAACCTGCCTCCTGGCTGCCATGTTATATCTTATTTTTCTTTTTTCCAATCACAAGTTGCAATCATGGACCCAAATAGATTACTAAAAGATTGGATCGATATTTCAAAGCATGGAGATATAAAGAAGCTCAAGGACGCAATCAATCTCGTCAATCAATGGTTGTCAACAACACACGATTCCGCAATCTCACGTCCACTATTCCAAAACATCCCCGAGCTTTGCGCAGCTCTATTTGGATCGCTAAACACTAAAAAAGGGCTATTCCACTCACAGATAAAAGATTTACCAGTAAACATTTTCAAACCTCAGAATATCTTTATTTTGAAATTAATTTATTTCCAGTATGATAATTCGCTTTCATTTTACATCTCGCCTGAAATACTGCCAGTACGTATTGTTAATGTAGGAAGCAACGAGAAAGATACTGGCTTCTGCGGATCTCGCAAACCTCTCCCCAATGTACAAGGGCAATCTATTAACAAGGGACAAGGAGAACCGCATCATGTTTAATATGATTGAATACTACTTGTTTTGTTTTAGTCAATGTCCAACTTTTCTTGAATCTACTATATTGGATTCAAATATCAAACCGCAATTCCAATCAATTTTGAACCCGAATTATTCAGAATTGCTAAAGCAGTACCTCGGTTTCTTTATTCCTAAAAAGCAAGTGGATTTCATGCAGACTCCAGTCAAGAATCAGCCAAAGCAAGTACCCGTTCAATTGGATAATTCCTGCATCTTCAAGTGCACGGCGATCGATTCTCTGTCATCCGCACTTAAAACAAGTCAGTTCTTTATTGAAGCCTTGATTGAAGAACTGCTGTGCCAAAATGACTTTGAAACTGTAGGGTTGAATTCGACCAAAATTACGAATTATGCAAAACCAAATTCGTATCAAATCGAATGCATCAATATCATTTCCAAATACTTGGTGTCGTTGGATCTAAAGTACATCAACGACCAAAGAATGTCTTTAGAGCAGGATAATTTAAATGAACACATCAAAGTATATAGTTACAAAGCATTCTCTGTCAAATTCTACAGATTCTTGTACATGGCATTCTTGCACTGGCCAAACGATGTTTCTATTGGAGGGGTGATTTCTAATTTATTGTAGATTGTAGATTGTTGGATATCTTGGGCATTTCCATGGAGGGCTACTAAAAGTAGGTTCACAGACGATTGGTAACTAGATTTAATCAAAGGTCTCTCTTTGTCACTGACAACTTTTTGTTTTATACAAAGATATTCCAATTGTTTTTGGCTCGCTCCCAAAAGTTTGATTTCTATTCGTCTGCCAGACCTCAAAAACCAGTTTCCCACACTTTGAAAGCTCTTCCAGCAGGTGCAAAGAAGGATGATTTCTTGTCGATTACCGAAAAAGTCATTGATTGTTACGCGGACGATAGTCTCGTTGCATTGTTGAAAGCAATGGAAACAGCGCTGCTATCTCTGGACAATTACTCGACCGGAATTGTTCCTAAAACAGCAATGAGTGCAACTCCGTCCCGTACTTTTGGTACTCCAAGAATGGGGTCAATTAAGGAACATTCTGGCGATGTTGCTTATCAATATAGAAACAGCGGGCCAAAGACTCGTGTGCATATCATTTCATTACATACCAAGTACGAGTATACTCCATTGTTTGAAGAAATACCACAATCCGACGACTTGATCCTGCCAGCGATACTAAGAACAAGATTGTTTGAAACTTTGGAGAGATTAAAACACAAGAAATCCCAACATCAATCGAAACCGCCTTCTCCTGACAATTTATTTGAAAAGATATCCCAGTTCTTTAGCGAAACAAAAGAAATATCTGCAGATCAGCTGGTTTTGATTGACAAGACCATTTTGCGGTTGGAACAAACAAAGGCTATCCTAACGAGGACATGGCAGCTGCCAGAATACGAGCAGCCAATCTTGAAGAAAACAACAAGCGATTTGATTCATCTGGAAGAAACTGAACTCAACGAAATCGAACCTGGTGTCTACGAACCACAAAGATTCCAAACTGTCCTGACTTATAGAGGCAGAGAACAGGTAAAATTCATTTAAAAAGATTAAACATGGTGTGCGTAAATCGGATTCAAAACAGATACAATTGCTAAAGTCAAAGAAATCTCTTGAGCTGGTAAAATCAAACGAATTTGCTAGCCTTGTATATTTGTTTAATTACCTTGCTCAGCTGTTTGATGAAAAAGTAAGTTTGGCTAATGTAGTATGGTGAATTTAAGGCGCAGAATGAATTGGCTTGGCTGCCTAATGCTGGTTTATGGTGGTTGAGGAATTTTGCAGCTACTAATAACCTCATTCCGACGTTATTAGCTATATTTGTTACGTTGGTTTATAAAATCCTTTTTTAAAAGAGGTTTATTTTACAGTTAATTCACGATCATAGTGAGAGTAGTTTCTTTTTCTTTTTGGCGAAACTGATCTGTCTCTTCTTTCGTAACTTTTTTCAGATGATCGATCTCTTCTTTCAGGCGATCGGTCCCTTGTTTCAGGCGATCTGTCTCTTCTTTCAGGCGATCTGTCTCTTCTTTCAGATGATCTATCTCTTCTTTCAAGCGATCGGTCTCTTGTTTCTGGCGAGTATGATCGATCCCTCTTGCGATCCTCCTTCTTTTTTTCCTTCCTTTGACGTTTTCTCTCCTCCTTTTCCTTTCGTTTCTGCAACTCCTTTAACCGCAACGGATTCTTTAACATGGCCTCCAAAGTCAGCTGTTCCTGTCTCCTAAACTCCAACAATGGATCATCTCTGACCTTATTTTGAAAATCTCTCTGAGAGTTTGCCAGCATACCGTAAACAGAATTACCAGCTGGTTTATCAACCTAATATTAATATGAATTACTTGATTTACGCTTGGCTGATCGACTTTATCAATGCGTTTCTTTCCCAGCAAGAATGCCTCTTTTTCTTGTTCAACAAAATCGTTTTGCTGAGATGGACCAGAGGCATACATCCATTCTAACCGAATATTCTTTTGCCTTCCTTTACTGGTATCATGCAGCCCCAAGAGCTCATCTCTGTCTCGTTCTTCTTGAATTTCCTTTCGTAGCTGCTCAAGCTTTCTCTTTTCCTTTTCAACCTCTTGTTCTCGCTTCCAAACAATTTCCTGGTTCTTGTATGTATTTGGATGCCATGATTTCTTCAAGTTCAAATCGCCTCCTCCCATTTTGATAAACTTTTCAACGATTTTTCGACTCACTTTCCGCGTGGCTTGGGTGGCTTTTGAGATATAAAAACCGTTTTTTCTTTTTTAATTCTTGTTGGTGCATAGATTTACTTTGCAAGTTTGGCAACGGAGCATAGGTACTGGATTTCCCTTTACCCTGTTGTGTATATTCCTGGCCAACGCATCACAGAGTAATAATCAGTCTAGGTTTTGATTCCCCTCGGGTCGAGTCTCAATCTATTTTGAAGCTTTTTATATTCTATATCTCTCTGGAATTACCGCTTGCGTATTGACAGTTGAGAGAAACCATAAAAAGTACATTTTTTGATATGTTCATTGGGGGCTGTCGCGTGCATTCAAGGTTGTCTTGCACGACGATTTTTCTTGGTGAGATCTTGCGGACCTGCATCAAACATTGAAATTCATTGTTTATTAAGAATAGTAAGTTGGATAGTTCTTTACAATTTCTTCTCTAGACAATCTTCTAACTCTGTTTCTAAGAAAAGTAATTTTGTCATCAACAGACATCTTTCCAGTCAAGTCAACAAAGTGGTCAGCAAGCCAGTTATAGTCCTTGACCATCAAATGACACCAAATCAACCAGTAATCACAGTCCCTGAAAATAACAACTCTTTCGGACTTGTATTTTTCTACATTTTGAAAGAAATGCTCTGGATGATCTTGCCAGTGTCTGATTGAATTAAGATGGTGAGAAGTATGGTACCCGTCATTGAAGGCAGTAGCGTTGTACACGGATTCTATGACAGTCAAAGCGGTTTTATGGTCATTCGTAGCATCATCTTGGGCTAAAAAGGAATGCTGAGTCCAGTTTCCAGTCATCATACCAATTCTACATTAGAAATAGTTACCTGGAAAAGTTCAAAGGAACAAACCATGCAAAAATAACAGACCGCGGATCGCAAACAAAAAAGAAGGAAAAGATAAACATGATGGTCAAGTATTCCCCAACAAATACATTAATCCCCCAGTTCAATTTACCCTTCTTGTAGAAATAAACTGGCAACTCCATTCCAATCAAAAAGTAGAACCGAAAGAAATAAATAGCAAAGTGAACCCAATTATCCCTGTCATACCAAATAGTTGATGACAAATCATCAGGCCCGTTATCTTCAATATGATGATGCTTGACATGATGGTAATAAAAAGTGCTCCAGGTTTGTCCGTAGAAAGGACAGAGGATGTAGTGAATAATGAAATCCGGAATACCGTTCTTTGAAGTTTTCTTGTGCGATACACAGTGTAGCATTAGAATAAAAGGCGGAATAGTAACTACCATCATTACAGTATGCAAAATAGCATGTAACCAATTGAATCTGTAGAGTAGCAGTAAAGTTGACGGGATTACTACTGCAAAAGTGAAAATAATGTGAGAGATGAATATAGTGTCTCTAGGATCGTTCAAGAACCCTTGTGTCCAGCGTACGTACGATTGAAGTAACGGTTGGAGTGCGGCTGGTACTTGTTTGTTTGCAAACCAAGAGAAGGCTCTGTTGAATTCAGAGTCTACCGGCAGCTTGTATTTGGGATCTAGGTTGTTGTCTAGCTTGCGGTTAGCATAGCTAAGAATGGTAGAGTCTCGAAGCGGTTCTCTTACTGTCATTGAATTTTTTGACTTTTGAAAGAGAATTTATACTAGTCACGTGATTTGGTATAATTTTGATTAGGATTTGAATCATGGTGAGTCTTTGTTTAATTTAACCATACCTGCTGCTTTGGTTCTGCTAGAACGCGCTAGTTGGACTTTGAACTTGCTGGATCAGAAAGAATCTTTTATTAGCTCGAATCCTTGGCGATACAAATCTTTCAGCTCATTCGTCTCGATATACTTTTTGTACTCTTCATCGTTCCTAATGCAATCGCTTTTACTACAATCAGAAACACCTTACAATATAAAATCAACATCCTTAATTGAAGATAGATTAGACTTTATCAACTCCCGCTTTTGATTGTATTTTTGAGTCCGCCTTTTGTTGATTGAATATAAAAACGATTGAGTTTTCGGGTATTGTCTTTGGCTTGGTTTGTAGTGCGTGTTTACATCAAGGATTTTAAACTCGTAATGCTCTGAATCTGTCCCGTTTTCTTCAATTGCTCGTGAAGTGTCAGAATTGGATGGCCCAGGACTGTTCACGCTGTCAAATAACTGACCGTTTGATTTAACGATAAATTCAGTTTCCAAGAGAGGTTTGTAATACAGTAGCAATGGACATTTATCAAAAATCTTTTTGAAATTACTAATCTGTTGCGATGATTGCGGGTTAAACTCTCCAAATACTCTATTACTGTAACTCTTTACATTATAATAAAATTCTTTTCGTTCGTAAACCAAATGTAAAATATCAATCAATAGAATGTAAGTCTTCCAAGAATCGAAATCAATCACCGGTTGTTTCTTTTTATGCTTGACTGATTTCAATCCAATTGTAGCCAATTCCGTCAATAGAGCTGATTTAATTGGTGTATTTGCCAAGTACATTTTCAAATCCATAAACTCTTCAAGCAAGCGTTGTTTATAATCTTTGTGATACTTTTTGTAGATCAAGAGCAAGGCCATTGGGCTGAGATATCTCTGGATATCATCAATCTTGTAAATTAAAAAAGCACCTTCAAGTCGCACACCTGGCAATAAGTGTCTTGTTGATGAGATACACTCTCGCATAGATCACAGAAAACCAATTCCTTTTCGCAATTGCTGCATTTCAATGTCGGGGTTATTTTTGGAGATGGTTTGCACTTCATCTGGACAACTTATTTCCTCAGGTGCAAATATTATAGACTTTTATTGAGATCCAAACAAAACACAATATTTCGGTTTAAGTCTTACTCGAGTGTCTATTTTCCCGACAGATTGCACGGCTGCGGATGGTATTTCATATGCGTGGTTGCAGAAATGACGGATAATCTATTGTTATCTAGAAATTTGAACAGTATTAATATTCAACAGTACTAAATTCGAGCAGTGTAAAATTGTCTACAGCTGAAATGATAAATATCTGGACAACTAGATATTCTTTAACGCATGCGATTATTATTACCACCTCAGATATACTGTCTGTTCATAGCACGTTTCCGTTTTATGATTCTATGTGACCTGGGTTTCGACCAATCAGATCCCACGTTTAAAACAAGTATAAATTCAAAAAGTTTGAAAAAAATGTCCTTTATGCAAGAAAAAAAGCCTTTACGGATCCTTTTCGCAACTGAATATCTACCACCATACGTTTCCGGAATTGCTAATCGCTGCAAAAACTGGATTCAAGGATACAAGGACCAAGGACACCAAGTTACGGTTTTCTCTTGCAAAGGAACAGATTGCGATGTAGTCGTACCATCATTGTCAAACCCATTCTATAATCATCAAAGGTTCTTTTTATTAACTCGAGAACTTTTATTTTACCTCCATTTTCACTTGTTTACGATTTACTGAATTTCATGAAACCTGTAGAATACGACATTGCTCATATTGTTGCACCGCTGTGTCTTTCATTCCTGCCACTCCTACCTCTAATGTGGCTCAGAGGTGTCAAAATCTATGTTTCCTACCATGTTTACCTTGAATATTACCGTGATTTATATTTCGGAAAGATTCTGTTTAGAAAATTGTTCAACTGGATTACAGACATTCTATTTCCATTGGCTTACTACTTGCCGCTCAGCTTCTTTGCCGACTGTGTTGGAATCCCATCCAAAACCGCTGATTCTTATATCTTTGATTATTCTCACAGAGTACATATTTTGAAATCTGGATTAGACACAAAAATATTCCATCCGGATGCAAAGAATTACCAAGGGGATGTTTTAGATTTGAAATCAATGTCGACTGATGGACCTGTGATGATTTACTGTGGAAGATTGGCTGTTGAAAAATCCATTGATTTCCTTGTTGAAGCACTTGAAGTATTGGATACAGCTACTCTTGTCCTTGTTGGCGACGGGCCAGTTAGAAAAGAACTGGAACAGTTGGCAGGGAGAATAGTCGGAAAGGAAAATGTCTATACTGGACACGAAGCTGTAAAAAGTTACTAATGTAGATAAATGGAAGGTATAGAGTCATTTTTACTGGAATGATCCGCAATGAAAAGATTGTTGCTAGCTATTACGCACAATCTGATATTTTCGTAAGTGCTTCAGGATCCGAAACATTTGGATTCACAGTTGCTGAAGCGATGGCTTGTGGTACACCGTCATGCATAGTACGTTCTGGCGCATTCACTACAGTATACAAAATGATTGATAATTGGATGTTTGACACGGGGAATACCGAGCAATTCTGCCAAATCATACGTGATATCTACAAGAATAATAGTAATAGGCAGTTATCCAGACGTGTCGGAATGCAATTCAGCATTGAATCTTCTGTTAATGATTTATTAGATACTTATTACTGGATCGTTGGAGGGTGCCAAGAAGAATAAAGTAGAAATTCATTTTTTATTACTGGTATCATTTATTACATGGAAGCTTAACCAATATGGGCTAGTCGGCATTCTGTGTTTGTGTAGCACAAGTGTTTTCAGATTCCGTTTGCTTAATGAGCAAGCTTATCTCTTTTTTCGCCTCGGCTTTTGAAAGTGATGCACTGGCGTCTTGGATCGAACCTTCTCTCGATTTGCCATCTGCAGAGGGAGATCTTGCGGAATTAACCTCTTTTTTAGGAGTGCTGGTTTCCATTTGGATGTTTGTTTCTCTTTTAGAATTTCCACTATGTTCCCTGCCGCTATTTTCGCGTAATGACCGCACATGTGAACGAGGTTTCACTGACGAACGCTGCGACGCAAACGACTGGGGTAAATACGATTTTTGGGAGTGCATCCCTCCCATTCTCCTTGACAAGTGTTTTTTGATCGTATCAGTCAATACCCTTTTAAGGTGAACGAGAATTGCCAAACGCGTGCAATTCAAAGTCATTGAAAACCCTTCTTGACCAAAACACAGACATAATAGTGATAGCCATGCGAAAAGCAACGACACCACTCGAATTCTGCCTTTGGCCGCGATTCCCCTTTTCAACGATTTCAATTCATTATCCACTTGCCGACTTAGGGTAACGTGCCGATAGATATACTGCAAGGTTTCAAGAAAATCAACAAAGAGGAACCAGCACATTTGATAGTACAGGATATACTACATTGAAAACGTTTTACCTTTTCCACCCAGGCTTTGTAGATTGACGCGGCAGAATTGATAATCCCGATTAGCAGCGGAATGATGCTAATCCCAAACAAAACGTACATAAACAGCCTAGCAGTATTGATTTTAGTGACGCTTATCCGTTGATCAAAAATTGTAAAATCTTGCAGTATAACCGAGTTGATCACGAAAATCCCTAAACCAACCGTGCAATGCAAAATCATTGCTGTAATTGCATATACCGGCAGAGTGACATTGAGAATCACTAGTATCATTTTGAATAGGGCCAGTAGAAACGCGGAAAACAAAAGCAGGATATAGTGGAGTTTGTCGTTGCGATACCTATACATGCCATACCCACAAACAATAACATTGATTCCCAACAATACCGCTTGCAAGTAGATCAGAGCAACATTTAGCATGTCCATTTGTAAAGGATTTTTACAGCTGGGTTGACGTCAGGCAAAAACTTACGGTATCGAAAGGATTATCAAGTGTTGGTTTATTACTTTAATACATCCGAAAAGTGATCTAGAAGACTTGATTGGGTATAAAAGTCATAGCATTGCTGTAGCATATCACAACTGAAAATCCGGCTTGGAATACTGTGCTGATTTCCTCCTTGCGTCGATTTCAGTCAGCATCTTGGAGCTCTTTGATGGTGTCATTCTATATTCCTCTGGAGAAAACTGCTTTCCGACTGCATCTTCCTTTAAACTTTTCCGTCTATCGGTATATGTATGCGCTCGTTTTATTTCCTCTAATCTTGGGAAAGATTGGTCACGCTGTTTAATATTTGAGTGCCTTCGGGTTTCACCTTGATTAATATTGGCTTTTCGTTCTTCTTCTTGAATCAGCTCTTCTAATTTAGCAAGTACGGATTTATTTGATCTATTTTCTTCCTTGGTATTTGATCTCCTCACTTGATCTTCCCTAGATAAACACCCTGGTTCCTTGTATGACTTTGAACTTTCCTGATACGATTTATAAGATTGAGTGCCATCATTAAATGATCTTGACGGTTCGTATCCGGAACTCGCTGACTTTGGCAGGTATGACTGGTGGGAATATATTCCAGACATCTTTTTTGGCTTAAGTAGCTTTCGAGATATTCTTTGGATTAATTTCTTGATAACAACAAGCAACGATACTCGCAAACAATTGAAAGCCATTGCGCAATCGGATAGTTGCTGATTTGAAAAAACAAGCAGAATAAAGCTACACCAAGAGAGCACAAATGCCAATATAAAAATCCAGATCCGCCCTGGCAATTCCTTTTGCAATACAGTGTATTCCATTGCCGAGGTTTTAGTGCTTCGATAGTAAACAGCAACATACTGAATAGTTTCCAAGATATTAATTCCCAATTCCCAAATTAAGCGAGAGTAAAACAAGTACTAATATAAGCAAATATCACATTATGTATCCAAGTCCGCGACAGTGAGGCTACTATGAAATACACGTCTACTATGGCAGGAAGCATCCCCAGCACGTAAAAGATGTATAATACCAATCGGGATGCCCTGATTTTCTCGATACTGATGGTTTTATCAAACTTGTTGAATATTTCTAATATAACCGAATTCAAAACAAAGATTCCCAGCAATACAGTCCAGTGCAAAATAAACATCAAAATTTGCAGTATCGGACTTTTTAAAGATATCGATATGATACAGATCTTCAATACTAAAAGCAGTAGCGATACGAAAAGATAAGCGATATCCTTTGATTGGGCTTTTATGCCGTCGCCTCCAAAAAACTGCTTTGATCCAACGACCAAACACAATAATATTGAAATTCCGATTGCAATATATTCTACATACAGCAAGATATCCGGGCCTGTATCCATTATTGAAAGATAGCAAAGTTTAAAATGCTGACGTCAGTCTTTTTTATTCTATAAACTGAGTTCTGTTGCTTTGAAGGTGGATTCTTGAACTTTGGGCGGAGTGAGGCCAGAGAATGTCAGCACACACAACTGCTTCATCATCATTTGCATTCCGCAGTAGTGGATGCCTGAAAGACCTACCGCAATTTGCGCATAAACCATTTGTTTGAAACCGTCCGACTCCATAATTAGAATTCCTTCAAAGACTACACCGATCCAGTCGATTGCCATTATAAATAGTATTACTGCTGTAGCTTTCCGAAATTCCAAAATTACGCGCTCCTTTGCATTGAATCGGTTCCTCCCATATGCCAAATTCAATAGATACATTGATTGGACATTATCGTACACCACTACTATGACTGTCCACACCATCATTATATACGCTTTAATCATTTTGTAAGGCTGGGGTAAATATGGAGTCATGGCAACATTGGCTAAACACGGCACAATCACTATAACGTAGAGTATTAGCGTGGCAGTGTTCGCGGCTCTGGTCCAGTGGTCTGATATATTTGGATTGATGTACTTGTAAATTTTCAATATACGCAATCCAGTTACCAGGATCCCCAGCAGCATAGTTACAGCCAGCGCATCCACAATCTTATTCAGGGTAACACTGAACCTATAGTAATTACAATAAAACATATTGAGGCATTGTATAAGATTCAACATTTGAAACACTGTTAGCTGCCATGTAAAGATCTGTTTCTTTGGATTTACGAATATATTTGCAATCATTCCAACGCTCAGTGCAAATGAACCTGCTATTACCAGAAAAGCCAACATTTCCAAGGGAGAGCTCCATCCCAACTGTGTATTTGGCATGTTGGCTAGATAAAAGGTAACAATGGTGATTTCACAATGCCTTATCAATGGATAATAAATATTTAATAAAAAGGCATCTCTCCTGCTGCTCCATCTGGCTATATCGCGTGCAACATTGAGAAATAGGGAAATCCAACTGGTATTTATTATGTAGCGGTTCCAGATATGTCATCGAGCGAAGTGCAAGACACTACAAAGCCGCATGAAACCTGCATATTTCCAACCAACAAAAGCAGATAGAGTTCCTTTATCATTATTTGCATGAGAGATAAATGAAGTCCGGTGCACGCAATTCCAATTTCTGAAAACAGCATCGTGTTTTGCAGAGTTTGGCTGGACTGTAAAATTCCCAGGATTATCCCTATCCAGTCAATAATGATTATAATAAAGAGAAAGGAAGATGCCCTTCTAAACTCGTTCACCACCTCCCTTCTTTTATGCATAAAATTTCTGGCAAATACCTTGAAAATTAGATAGACTGATTGGCAATTGTCGTATAGAACTACGCTAATAAACCAAACCGTAACCAGAGCAAGTTTCAGAATCCGCAGCTGCGGAAATAGATGTGGGCTAATGGCATATAGGAGTGAAAAAATTGATGCTATCAGACAATAAGTTTGGCCGATGCGTTTAAATACTTTGAGGATAAATTGTGCCCTTGCAGAATTTAGATTTTCGTATATCTGCAATATCATCAAAGTAATCGTAAAGATCCCAAGCACCATTAAACACACAAAGAAATCCTGCAGCCTTTCCATGATTATGCTGTACCTGTAATAATGGCTATATGTAACATTTATGCATTGAATTAAATTTAGTATCTGAAAGATAGTGAATGGAATGGTGAATGTCTTTTTTGAATCGGCTGAATACAATAGAACTAGCATTACAATGCTGATAACAAATGATAAAGCCAATAGGGATGCTGATAGAATATATAGCGGCTGATTTAAATTCATTACTGATGTGGTCATTGTGAAAATTAGTTACTAACCAGCGGTTTCAATTACGTGTTTATTATTAAACAATGGTCACAAAACACCACCGCCAATGCTTTGGAATTGCGAATACCCGTCGTCAAATTCTTCTTCTTCTGTAATCTTTTTCTGCCAGAGCTGCCCAATTAGTTCTGATGCTCTCGTAGACTTTCTTTGTAAATCACTCGACTTGCTCCCAACCTGATTAAGAACTTTGAACATCAACTGTATAGTGGAATAGTGTATTCCGATTATTGACGTTGCGAGAATACCGAGGACGCTGAAATCTGTTAGGCTAACAGTCACGAAATTTTGAATGATATACAAGATCAAGGCAATAATATCCATTACTATCATTGATACTATCAAGAAATTGGCTCTTCTGAAAGCTGTGCGGCTATCATTAATTGTGCCAACTGAACTATAAACCAGCCAGATAAGATAGATACCTTGTGCGGTGTTATATATAATTACAAATAGAGAGAATACAATCACTGCGAAAATTTGGATATTAGATATCAGCGTGCCGTTCAAAACAAGCTGGATAACCGACGGAATCATGGCAATCACATAAAGTATAGTAAAAAATATTCCAATCGCTTGCACCTTCTTATCTGTAATATCCTGATTTACTTTTTGATATATTTTCAAAATTCGCAGGTTCGTAACAGCTACACCAAATATTAACGTGTTTACCAGCATATCCACTGTTCTCCCAACTGCATTTGAAGTGAAAAAATAATAATGATAGAATGTATAAAATAGCATACTGATATTGATGATTTGAAAGAAAATTAATTGATTGGTGAATATCGGTCGTTTGGCTGCCGTGTTGATTGCCCCAATAGATAGCACGCTGATAAAAAATGAAATTAGGATTGATATTACGGCAAGGTAATCCAATAGGGTATGTATCTGGATCTTGTTATGAAGCATGGCAATCGATAAAGTTTTATAAAGTGCAATGACGTCAAAATCATTGCCAAACAATGAGTCTTGAAAGCGAGCTGCAAAATCGAATCAATAGTATTATTTTAATCCTGATTTATACTTGTGGAGCTGCAAAGGAACTATCCCGTTTTTTCCGCGTTAGTATAGCCGAGATACCAAAGATAAGAGCCAATAGCAAGCTAAAAAGTATTATGGATTTATTTTAGATTTGTATCTGGTGCGAGGCTTTGAAACTGCGAATAATTGTCGTCAAACTCTTCTTCTTCCTGGATTGTTTTCCTTTTCAAGATATTCGCAACCCATCTGGCCAAGGTATTACTAGTGACAATTTCTACGCTTTTTTGATTCATTTTTGCAACCTGAATATCATTGATTTGTCTGTACATTACTTGTATGGTTGAAAAATGAATACAGGTCAGCCCTGTTGGTATCATATCCAGTATTACGGTAGTGTCATGGTCCAATATTGCAAAACTCGAGATAGCGTAACATAATGTCCCTGATATATCCAATACTATCATTACCAGTATCAATATTTTGGCTTTCAGATATGCCGAAGTCTGCTGGATCTTCTCATTCGTATTCGTCCTCGATGTTTTGACAATCAAATAAATTCCCTGAGAAATATTGTAAATCACAACCGAAACAGCCAGTGCTAATACCACAATCACGTTGATCTTGTTCAAGATTTCGATGGGAGCAATTGTCACAATTATTGTAATGATTACGTTGCTAAAGTACAGAGCCAGCAAGTAGCCTATTCCGAATTTAATGTAAATACCGTATTTATGTTGATTCCCTGATTCGTAAAACCGAAGAACCCACAAATTCACAATTGCAACGGCCAGCAGCATGGTCCCTTCGCAAATCTGCACCACGCAGCTCATCTGTATGGTGTAATTGTATATGTAATTATGCGCGATAAAGAATAATAATGCGATGCTGATTATTTGAAAAAATAAAAGCTGTATACTAAGAGCTGTCATTTTTTCTGCAGTGCATATCCTTGTAATCATATACACACTAAAGAAATACGAGAATACAAATATAAACAAACATATATATCCCAGCGCACTACTAGTTAGCAATTGTATATTTGGCATGAGAAAAAAAGTAAAAGTGAGGATGACGTATCATACAATGAAAATCAGGCTTTATTATGTGATAATTAAAAAACTCCATTAGCTACACTTTGAAATTGTGAGTATTCGTCATCTACTTGCTCCTCTTCTTTGATTTTCTTTTTCCACAACTGGCCAACCCAGTTTGCGAGCGCACCAGGCGGTTTCGGCGTGCATTGCGCACTTAGTTCGTTTATCTGTTTAAACATTAGTTGCAGAGTAGAGTAGTGTATACCTATCAGACTGGTAGCCAGCTCTATCAGCAAATAGTTTGTGGGTCTGCCAAGATGGGCGAATTGTGCCAGAACAAAGATTATTATTGCGGCTATATCCAACACTATTAAAAATACTATTATAAAATTTGCTTTTCGGAATTCTACAAGCAGTTTTGCTTTTTCCTTTGTTGAATTCTTGTTGTAAACGAATGAAATCAGGTAAATTCCCTGAGCTGTATTATATATTACAACGAGGACTGAAAATGCTAGAATTGTGAGGCTGCTTGCTCTTAGTGAGGAATTTGAATTTATGCTGTACGCGATTAGCAGGAACACTATTGGCAGCGCATATAAAATTGAAAACAGCCAGTATCCAATTCTTAACAGTTTGTCCGTGATGTGCGTATTCACTTTTTTGTATAGCCTAAGGATCCTTATATTTGTGACTGCTATGCCAAAAATCAAAGTTGGTTGCAGGAATGCAACTAGAATCCCCGGGATAAATCCACTACAATAGTAGTTATTGTAATACTCTGCAAACAGCATGCAGATATTGATGGTTTGAAAAATCAAAAGTTGGTGAGCAAATGAACTCAACTTTCCATGTACAAAAATATCCCCTAATGAATAGATACTGTATCCGTACGATATCAACATTGATATTGCCGCTGTGTATTCCAATGGAGAACTTATCTGCAGCCGGTTATGAAGCATTATATGAAAATTTGCAAGCAATTTCGTGACATCACCTCACAATGCAATTATATTAACCGCTCTCAATAAACGCAACTCAGATCTACTCATGCTCTCATTTACATTCAATCGACGCGTACAAGGAATTGTAATTGAAGGTTCGAACTGAATTCCATTAATTATATTTTAAACACCTTCTTTGACTGCTTGTTCATGTGTTAATCCGCTTTCTTTAACAGGAGAGTGTGTCATATCGCCTTTTTTCATTGTCTGCGGGATGGAATGAGGAATCCTCTCAGGACTTGGATGTTGTGAACCTACATTAATTCTCACTTTACCGACGTTTTCTGGGTCACTCTTTCCTGCCTTTGACATTGCATAATCACCGGAATCAAAGTATTTACGATCTCCACCCTACAATTAGATTAATTATACCTATGTTAATAATAGCTACTTTTATGCGCTGTCCTAATGGCTTTTTTTGTGGGGGTAACCTTCCGTATTTCTCATAGAACTGTCTGTCTTGTTCCGAAAGTGTTGACGGGTCAACCTGCATCGAGATTTTCGTTTGAGATTAATTTGTTCCAACTTCAGCTCAACAAGCGCCACATTACCACACCTGAACATGCTCTGAAACTGGGACCACATATCGCTGCAGTTATATATAGCTATTTAACCACTTAAAATTCAATCGCGGATCGAACAGCGAGAGTTGCCAACATGCTGGTTGTACTTTCCTGGCCATCTACTTGGAGTTGGGAGCCATTTTCAACTTTCCCCAAAACTCAATGTCCTCGGCTTATGGAAAAATTAAGCAGCAATTGAGCACCATAGATCACTTATTTCCAGTTACGGATACATTGAAAACCAAAGACCAGGTTGAGATTATCCAGATACTGCCGCAGCATATTGATCAACTGCACGCTCTTTTAAATGCAATAATTAGAGAAGGGAAAACGTATCCATTTGAAGAAGAGCTGGATAGAGACCAATTCATACAATATTTTTCTCCAGGATTTGTTTGCATCAATGGCGATAGAGTATTGGGTGCGTTTTACGTGAAGCCAAACTTTCCTGGAAGGTGTTCTCATATCTGCAACGGAGGATTTATTGTGGAGCCAGACACTAGGGGATTAGGCGTGGCCAAAGTGATGTGTAAAGCATTTCTGAAGATTGCACCAGCCTTAGGATACAAAGCATCCATGTTTAATTTGGTATTTGAAAACAATATTGGCTCAGTCAAAGTATGGGACAGCTTTGGGTTTAAAGTCATTGGACGAGTGCCTAAAGCGGGCAGGTTGGAAGGGTGCGACGAATACGTGGATGCTCTCCAATATTATTATGAATTTGAATAAAGAGATTTCGCTAAATGTGTTCCAACAAAGCCTAGACTAAAATGCGAGATGAATCTGATCTTTAGATAATCTGTTTATATAACGATTGGCACAATCTGAGGCTAATCGAACTTTGCAGAAATTGGTACTTTGAAATTTCTTTGAAATCTCCAAAAAATGTCAAGCAAATTGGATTTATTTCTCCAGAAAGTAAAGGATGCAATTACAAACGAAGATGGAGATGTGCTGGGATCGCTCTTATCAATCAATGATTCAACTAAAGCCATAAAATTTCCTCCAACCATCAAAAAAGTAGTTTGTTGTTAATCTAGATTGATAATTTGCAGAGATATGTCGGGATCAGGATACCTGGACCTTGGAATGAAGTGGTATTTCACCACCTGCAGGTAATTTCCAATTTGGATGAAGATTTCAAGACCATAGCGACACTACAAAATGCAGTTGCAATTAATCTACACGCCATCGTAACTTCAATGACTAGATGGTGCTTGCCAGTTATTTTTACAGTAAATAGAGAACTATACGACTCTAGTTGGAGGGCCGAATTGAAAGGAGCAAACGTAATGGAAGAGCATACGAGAACAATGAACAAGGCATTCAGCATATGTGCAACAGATAGATTTTCTAGCCCACAAGAGTCCAGAAAATGGGGGGTGTACTATATAGTCAATCTGCTGTTCAAGACCTACTTCAAAATATCTTCAATTAATCTATGCGCGAATATATTAAAATCAATAGGCGCTGCAGATTTACCGCCGCTGGAACAATATCCAAAGAGTGATCAAGCTACATTCAAGTATTACACAGGGATATTGGCTTTTTATGATGAAAAATACTCCCAATCATCGTTGGACTTGACGTACTCTTCTTTAACTCTAGGTATTCTCTCCAACTTACCTTTTCCTGCCCTAAGCTTAAAGATGCAAATATCACGAGGATTTTGCAGTATCTGATACCAATTCAGATCCTCCTTGGCTCATTCCCAAAGTTTGACATTCCAGACCAATTGGAAATTTATATACCAATCATTAAAGCAATCAAGTCTGGCAATCTAAAGGAGTTTGATTTGTTGCTGAAGAAATCATTGAAAAAACTGGTGGATCTGAATGTCTTTTTGATTGTGGAGAGGTGTAGGCTGTTGGTTGTGCGACAGTTGTTTAGAAAGATTTGGCTGTTTTTGGATAAATCCAATAGACTTACTGTGGATGCTCTCAGTCATGGCATTAGTGTCGCGCTGGAAAGGACAGTAGAAGACGATGAAGTGTATTGCTTCATAGTGAACTTGATAGACATGGGGTTGATGAAAGGATATGTTTCGTTTGAAAAAAAGACTATTGTGCTCTCAAACAAGGATCCCTTCCCGCTACCAGTCAAGATTGATTAACTCTGGCGAGGATGAAATTATATTTGAATAAAGGAACTAATCTGTCCAACCATTTTTATATTCTTGGAATAGTGAAGGTACTTTACTCGCAATAAATATTTACGCGTAAAATGAGACGAAGAAAGAGTAATCTATGGGACTCTTTACTCCCGGCAGCCAAAGAACAAGTCAAACTAGTGGAAGAAGAAGATTCGCACATATTTGCTGATCGCAACCTCACAATTCAGCGGAATTTGGAAGTGCTAGAGAAAAAATCAGTTCAAGGTGTTTTAGGAATGAAAATCAAGGAATTATCATTAGCTAAAGGTACTCCTTCTTAATCCAGTTAATCTCACTACGCAGACGATTCAATATCATTCGATATACTGTTCGATAATCGTGAGAAACTGGACTGCGAGAACAACAATTGTAAGGAACGTGGATGGATCAGCACACTTTAACCAAGTCAAGCATTTCCCGCTTAATGTATTACTGTGCTCATTTAGGTAGTTGCATTGCGGACACATCCGTTCAATCTGGTGCGTGTAGATGTGATTGGCATTGGGCCAAATAACTCTGAATATTGGATTGGAGGAACCCTGTTTCATATTCATGACATTATTAGAGTAACTATTGTTGACCTAGGGATCACCCTCCTCTGCAGAATACGCGATTAATGGTCAAAAGACAATTGTCGGACAAATTGGATTGGAAATTACATTTAATTATGGAGCCTTGGGATATGGAGCTTCTCCTCAAGTATTTCTCGACTAATGACTGCTGTATGATGAAGATTACACCGCAGAAGAATTGATCCAATACTCGCTATTTCCGCGCTTAAATCCGTTTCCTGAAGATTGCGAGCCAAACGAAAATGTGCTGAAAGTCCAAGCTGTAAGGTCAGACTAAAAAGGTTCCGCATCCTCCATTCATTCCATTCAGACAAAAAGTATATCTCAGCTACGGAACAGAGTACAAAGAAAAGCTGGAAAAGATTGCAGACAACTTGTATCAGCCAAAAGCGTTTGTCGACTCTACAGAGAAAATAACTAATATCCGGGATAAAGTAATTTTCGTTGACACAGTACTTTGAAAACCCTGATAGAGCCAACAGGCTGATTTTCTTGCATAACTACCTCTCAACCAATCACCAACGGCAAGAAACAGTAACTTTTGATCATGATGAAGTGCGGGCAGCCCAAAAGATACCGGAAAGAGATTACATTCGATTTCTATCACCAGTGTTGCCAGACGAGTTGGAGTTTTTAGTTGATAAAAAGATCCAAAATAGACCAAAGACAATGAATAGATCCACATCGCTCAAGCGAGATAGGAAGTAGCGAGTGAGTTTTGTGAAAATAAACCATTATTGGGAAGCATGTTTGAAATATGATTTACCGTTAAATTCTAAAGTACAAATGCAGATGGGACTGCTTTGCGGTAAATCTAATAAATTGGTGAATATCCAGCGCTGACAAAGCTGATATCCCATTGTGCTCTCGTTCATTGTCATAAAATCCACATATTACCTTTTATTTCTTGCGGTAACTTTCTCTACTCTCTACCAATAGTAGTATTAATACATCCATGAAAGCATTTGTCAAATCCAATTTACCAGAGTCTGGCCAAACTCAACCAACCAAAACCCCACGAAAGCTGCGCGATATCTCAAAAATTAAAATTACGATTGAGGATGGTGATTTCGGATCACAAGATACAATATATTCTGAATCCCCGAAAAAGAGCGCTGATGCCATGGGCAGTAAGAGTACGATGGGATCTTTGACAATCAGCCCTACCAATAGACGCAACATTGATATTGAAGCACAGCTGGATAAAATGGATCAATTTGCTCAATCGTACCTTGCTTCTGCAAAAACGAAACCACGACCCTTCAAAAAACCAAAACACCTTTCAAATGATACAATCGAGCGGAGTAACCAGACCAAAACAGAGCGCGAGATTCTCTCTGATTCGAAATTAAATTTACCAAATATGAAGCAAGCCAAGAGCGCAAATTCATTACTAAAATATCCAATAGCCGCGGCGACTGTAGATATTTCCAAACCCTCAAGCAGTTCACAAGGCGGATGGGAATACAAAAGACAATCCTTAGATAAGCCTGAAAAGTCTGTAAATACTAAATTTCCTACTATTGTACAAAAAAATGGAAAATCAGCAGGTATTAAAGTAACACCTAATCTTTCACGGATCATCGAAGCCAAAGAGCTGTCAAGATTTTCCAAAAGAAAGTGGATGCAATTACTATATTATTATCAACTATTGCGCAAAGTGTCAAAGTTCTATAGAAAGATATCCAAATCACTGAGTGACGTAATTTCAGCATTGCCATCTGTAGATAGCGAAATGGTGACCATTGCCCACATCCACACGCTAATATCAAATCAAATGCTAAGTAACCAAGTGAAGCAGTTTCTGGTGGAGCCTCAATACAAGCGAAGACATGAGAATCTCATTGTGTTGCAGAATTTGCTGTATCAAAAAGTAGACGGGTTCGCAAAGTACCCAATGCACCAAAGATTATATTTATGCAATATAATGTCGCTAGAATCCTTTCCAAAGGTAAACTGAATTAAAGCAGAAAACTATTTTAATGAAAGAAGGTGGGGTAGGCACCTGTATTTACATTATCATTTCCGGACAGGTTGAAATAGTTCGCATTAGCGAAAGCCACAAATTTAGGGTACTTGCAGTTAATGTAGCTGTACCTGCTGAATTCCTGCGACATATTTGGAAACGAATGCTTGTTTTCCGACGTATCAAAAAGATTATATTGTGCAGCAACGACTGAAAAGTCTCTCCTGATCAAGATTGAAAAAGGTAATTGGAATTTAATCAAAGAGGATTTTTTAAGAGTAACATGAGTTAATGCAGTATTTGCCAACAGAGGAAGCACAGGAAGAGAAACAGTTGATTTATAAAACACTATCCGAAACAGTGTTCAAAGGTTACGAGCAAGCATTACAGCTGATGGTAAATAGTAACAGTTTTCAGTCGCGCAACTTTACGAATACTAAAATTGTAGCTGAACATGCCGAAATTACCGAGCTGTTATTTATTGTAAAAGGAGAATGCACAGTCACTCGCGAGTTGCCTTTTCTGCGAAACGAACATTTAAAAGTACTAGAGCCGTGTGGATTTGACTACAAGAGCAATCCAAACTATATAGTAGTCACCGTAGATATCCTTGAGTTGCAACCAGGAACGTTTTTTCCAAATATTCCTAAAATTGGAGAAAATTCAAACGAATCAAATTTCAGAAAGGAGCGGTATTACGACCTATTTAACTCCATGGAATTTAAAGATTCGCATAACTATCACAACACAGGGCTAGTAGCAAAAGGAAAGTGTCGCATTGCTTCTATATGTATCCAAGATTTTTTGCAAATGATACCAGAACCGTTGTTATACAAAATGTCCATGAACAACAATGTTTTTCTGCAGGATTTGGCTGTGCTGCAAGATAAATATTTGGCTGAAAACAGTCACTAGAATAGAGTTATCGGAGAAATAAAAAATAGTAAATATTCCATTGTCCAACTTATTCTATCATAGGACTTGACTTTGAAAATAAAACAAAAAGAGCATTTAGCATGCAAAGCGACAATTAGCAAGTGATTCCGTAAAGATTTAAAGTATAGATTCTAGAAAAGCCGGATTTCCAGCTATAATAAAGATGGGCAAGAAATGGGGTTTTCCGATGTTTATCTGAAATTACGTAAAGTGTACTTTTTCAGATACCGTTCGAAATTGGTGTGCTGCTGACCGGATTGTACGTGCTTCACCTGATTCCAAACTGCAAGGTTAAACTTGCACCTTACTATCCACAACATTGCAGTGTCAACCCCATCAATAATTCTGGTCACTGCTTTCGAAACAAAAGGAATTACATGATAAATTTATTACATTTCCTTACTGTTTTGCGCTTTGAATTCACGGAGCAAACTGCAGGTGCTTTTACGTTTGGAGATTCTTCCGCTTGGTTTCCGGGCTAGTTTTTGTTGCCTGGCGACTGCTACTTGCATCTCGGTTAGCTTTTGCGGTTGATGCACCAGTTGAAAAGGGTAATTCGTGTATAAATCCAATTTTGTAAGAGGTATACGACTGGTATTCTGGCTCAGCCATAAAGTTGAGGTTGGCGATGAGGTGAGTTGATTATTATGAGGTGCAAATGGATATCCAAGCTTATTGATTTGAAATTTGAATTGATTCTGAATGTGCTTTTTGTCTAGAGTTGTTGATATCCAAGATTGGCTTCCTACTTTCCATCTTGGCTGTGTCTTTCTCTCCAATAAGCCAATATTCCACCAGTCGTAATTTCTCTCTTTAGGGTAATTGCTCCATTGTATTTCCATTCTCAGCGGAAAAAATTAAAAAAAGTTTTTCCAGCAAGAAATGATCTGGATATCTACGATAAGATGGTAAGGCAAATTAAACAGGATAATCTCACAAGTAATTGACACCAAAATGCAGATTTGTGATGCTCCCTCTAGTGACGGTGGGCTGATTGACTACAGCAAACTCCCAAAACATAATCTGGAATTTTTTGATGCATCCAAATTTACTGTTACATTTGCTCAATAAATTATTAGTATAGCTCGTCGTAGCTGATGGTTTTGCTCTATCCAATCACTAGTTCTAATGAAGGGAATGCTTCGGGTTTTGACGTCATATCTCCTTTACAAATATGGTTAAATTGCTTTGCTATTTTTCGCAAAAAGCAGAGCCGAAAATATGTCAGGGTATAAATCTCCATTCATTGACCGAAAGACAGATAGGATAAGAGTAAATGTTCACCAGTCACCACCAAAATCTGACAGGAAATTTTCGTATCTCTCAAGTATTCCTAGCTGCGTGGGAAACGTACCTGACAGTCATAGCAGCATGGATACCCTCAAGAGCACCAGCGTGTTGGAAGAAATTGGAAAGCACGAGAAAGATATCCAGCGGGAATTCAATTCGGAAAACGAAAACCCTCAAAAACATAGAAAAGCAAGTATCAAAGAGCTGTCGAAATCCCTAGCTCGCGGCCACTCTGTTTCCAACGCGAGTGTTCCTGCATTGAACCAAACTCAAGTATTAGTCAGCAGAGGTCGAGTACGCTCCGAAATACTAAAGGCGGGTTCAGCGGAAATAAACCCCAAGACAAGATCGCATTCGGTCAAATTAGAAAAAGACATTGTGACTATATCTCAGTCTTCTAGATCAAATCCGCATAATTCTTTTGTAATCTTGGAAAACGTCAATGAAATTGACGGATACGCGAAATCTCCATTGTACAGCACCAATACCCTGAAAAGTGATAGATCCCTGTATGAATCCATGGATAAGGTATGATGCCTGTCGTAGAGGAGCTCACTTTTTGAAATAAATATTTATACCAAATTGGATTCTTTGTTAGTAATTTAATTCCATCATTGTTTATATTAGAACATTACTCAACAATCCGGAAAGCCAACGAAAGTGACTATGAATGAACTAGATCAGGGTGTCTTTTCCAAAAAGAACGCATCGGATTTGAATCAGCAGCCAAAGCAGAAATCACCTACGGTTGCAGCGAATCGTAAGGCGGTCTTCAAAGAACGAGAGATAGCTTCCCAAGACACTGTCTGCCCATTTTCGCCAAGAAGTAGAGCAAACAGCAACAAAAGTATCAGAAACGCGATTCCAGCTGACCCTAATAGTCCAAAACAACCGCAGCGACTACATGAAGAGCCTCTGCTACAAAATAATCAATGCAGAACAGACCAGGAACTGCCGTCTATTACAAAAAAATACAACTATCCAATTGACAACATCGAAAATGGTAAAAATTGGAAACCATTTCAAAAGTGCCAGGAATTGCCATCCGATTCAAAAGTACAATTGCCATCTTTATCAGATAAGAGCATTAGAAAGATTTCCGGGGGTCGTAATGCTTTGATTTCGAATGACAGAGAGAAAAGTATTGGCGAGGGATCCATTACCGAACAAAATCGTGTCAAAACAGATAATAGAAGCCCGCGTGAACCTCCTGGCGCCGAACAGAATCCCAAAGTATCAACAGCAAATAATGAAAACCCTCTTTCTTTGAAAGCAAAGGTAGAAGCAGTGTTGGAGGCTGATCACTTGCAAACTAGTGAAGGAAAGAGTATCAGAAAACCAAGAAGAAAATCTACTTTGGAGAGCATAAAGGACAAGAGCATTGAAAGTAATATATACTAAATGTAGCAATCAGTCTACCAACACGCAAAGGATATGGAAACGAATCGTACAGCTCGCAAAACGACACAGAGGCTACAAGCACTACCTTTGATCCGGAATGCCGATCGACTGAAAACGGTGAAAACGTTTACGAGTTTCCTACGAGCCAAAAACCAATCTCAACCACTAGAAGGGAAGTGAGACCCAGGAAAGGCACGCTTGATCAAACCAGTTCTGCTAGAAGCTCGATTGTTGAAACTCAGAGTGATCGCCCCTCAGAAACTTTTGAAATTTCGCAGAAACAGAAAAGTAAACCAAATTCTCGAAGATCAACACTAAAGTATGAAGTGAACACTCTCCTAGAGTCTCATAACACGATCCTGTCAAAATATGAAAAGTTTAGAGCTAGAAAACCATCTTTAATGTCAACGAAACCAACTAGTTTCAAACCACTGACCTACTCGGCAAAAAGAAACTGGATTTACGTGTTTAATATCCACAACATGTATCGGAAACTCGGAAGTTGGTACAAACGAATATCAGTCAAGAATTACGACAGACTGTCTGAAAACCAATTAAAGCCTACTGATTTGTTGACGTATTTACTGAAATCCCAAGTTGTGATTCCAAACCAGAATTACATTTCCCAAATTAAACAGCTCCTGAGAGAGCCTCAATACGAACGATCTGCGGAAACGGTTAGTGTGCTGGAAAAACTATTGTCTTTTAGAATACAGGGATTTGCAAAGTTTCAGCCTAACCAACGGCTATTTCTCTGCCAGGCGGTGAAATTGGAAGAACATCCTAAAGTAAGTTTGTTCTGATTAGAAAACTATAATGATGAGAGAAGGAGATGTCGGCACTTGTTTTTATTTTGTAATATCTGGGCAAGTAGAGGTGGTCCGAATTAATGATGGATACAAATCTAGAGTCAATTTATGGTTAATAATAGCTGGATATGATGAATTCAGGAAGCATATTTGGTGACGAATGTCTAGTTCTTGAAGACATAAAGAGATTATATACTGCTGCAACAACTGAAAACTCGATTTTTCTTAGGGTAGACAAAGGTAAGCGATTTCTTATAAAGACGATTTTGTAAATGTAATTATTTTGCTAACAAGTACCGAGGCAGAGGCGAAGATAAAGAATTTAAAGATTGGATTTACCAAGTACTCTCGGAATCCTTATTTAAAGGATACGAAGATCCGTTAAAGGTAATGGTCAATTCAAATTTTTTCCGCATATATAACTTTACTAAAAATACAGTAATTATCGAGCAGGGCAGCCAATATTCGGAAATACATTTTATCCTAGAAGGGAGCTGTAAAGTAACTAGACTACTGCCGTTCTTGAAAACTGTTCAGGGCTCCAAAACGACATATGCAGAGTGCGATTTTGCGAATATCCATGACAGACACTTTGCAAATGTTAAGGTGGAAACCCAAGAACTCCAAGGTGAATTCTTTCCTCATATTCCTAAATTATTTTCAGATCAACAGGTATTGACCAGCCAAGAATTTACAAAGAATTTGTACTATGATTTATTCAACATAACCGATCCACACAGTCCAAACCTATACTGCAAACACGGTGTAGTGGCAGATGAAGATGTTACCATTGCGTCTATGCGAATCCAAGATTTCATTCAAATGGTGCCAAAAACTTTGCTATATCAAATGATTATTCGGCCGTCAATCGAGTTGTACAGCTTGAAGGAATTACAAGAGAAATACCTGGCTCAAGTAGAGTGGAGGGAAAAGAAATTGCAGATTTTAGAAAGCTTTTCCAAATAAATTAGTCTTGAGCCAAGAAATATCATCACAATATTCTATTTATTGAACAACTTTTCCAACAACTGGATATTTCTTCAAGTAAAACGCATGCCATTTATCCAATACTTTTATCTTTGTTAATTCAGCTTACCTCTTCTTCTGTCAATTTGGAGTAATCAGCGTAGCAATCTTCTGGCTTTACTGATGATTTCCCCAATGCGTTTGAAGCGTCCTTTCCAGCGAATACAGCATATCCCTTTCCTTCATTGTAATGGTCTGCTCTAGCTGAAGAAACATCGAATACTATAATCAGTGATGGGTACCGGTTCCTTTGATTGCCAAGTAAACTGGGACATTCAAGTCCAGCCCATTGTATTTCGCCAATTCTTCTGGTGTGAATGTTCTTTCAGTGGTCATTTATGGGAAATTTTCAAACACAAATAATTCGGCCACCAATGGTGCTTAAAAGTTTGTCCGCATGG
>JADIIU010000032.1:0-128223 GCA_027603945.1 Terramyces sp. JEL0728 | reverse complement strand
CAGGAGGTTTATATTCATCGTGCTTTGGAGCAGGAGGTTTATATTCGTCGTGCTTTGGTGCAGGAGGTTTATATTCGTCGTGCTTTGGAGCAGGAGGTACATAGCCGCCATAATGGGGAGCAGGTGGGCTATAGTCATCATGCTTTGGAGCAGGAGGTTTATATTCGTCGTACTTTGGTGCAGGAGGTACATAGCCGCCATAATGGGGAGCAGGTGGGCTATATTCATCGTGCTTTGGTGCAGGTACAGAGTAATGTACATCAACAACTGGTTTGGCACCATAGCTGTTGTAGGAACTATGTTAATGATTGGGTACTCTTTTGCCAATGCGGTTCCAAGTAAGAAAACAATCAAAGAGGCAGTCTTCATAGTCGTGGTTATATGGAACAGCAACCAAATACTGCCTATTTATAGCCCAATTTGTTTGTATTTTGCCTCTCCACTCAAAAAGCAGAAATATTTACATCTTTCATCCATGTTAAATCCCGTAAACAAAAACACGATTGCCAAAACTCAAATATTTGCCAATTTACGGCTACCAAACTTGCTAATTTGAACTATGAATTTATTGTTTTTGCATCTTTCTCTTTTCCCTCAGTTTGCTGGCCTGTTCCTTCTTTCTTTCTTTGCCATACTGGATCTTGTCATACAACTTCTTGTCGCGTTTACTCATCATAATCTTGAGTAACTCCTTTTCTTCATCTTTAGTTTCTTCTTTCTTTGTCTTTTTTGGTTTGAATTCGGAAACAGGGATACCCTTGACTTCGGCCTGTATTTCTTGTTCATGCAATTCTTCTTCGGTAATCTAACGTTAAAACTTTTAAATACTGGTTCTTCAATTTGGTCTTCAGTAATTTCTTCATCAGGACGGTAATCGTCTTCTCCAGGATTGACAAATGGCGACAAGTGCGGTGGGAGAGCCTCACCAGGATGGTAATTCAAAGATTTTACCAAATTCTTGCTATTGATTGAATCATACACCCATTGAGGTTGTAAATTTTCTCTTCCGTCGACTAATTGTGTGTTTGAAGTAATGGGTCTATCCGTTATGTGATGTGTGATTTTTGGATCATTGATGGCAAAAGGTGATCCACTTCCAGAAGACGCATCCCAACCACATTGGCCGCCATGGGCTTTAATAACAAATTCTAAAGAATATCTTGGAACTTCCCTTGAAATCCAGAAAACACAGTTTGAAAAGAGCCTCTTGGAAGGTTGATTATGGGTCATTTTAACAACAGTTTCTTCCTGGCTAGTGGGTTCTGCAATTGGCTCTGGAGCTTCATCATCACTTTCATCATCATATTCAACATCCATTTCATCTTCTTCTTCCAAAGTAGAAATCTTTTCTTTGAGACTTTCCAATCGTTCTTTAACAATTTTTTCCAGTTTCTTGCCAGTCTTTTTAACAACAGCCTCAGGAATATTGGACTGCAAAGATTCAATCCCTTCAGATTTTGGTTCAATGACGAATGCGTTGAGACCTCCACCAGATTCATACTTGGACATGTCCAATTGCGGAGGGTAGATTAAATTAATATCAGAAAATAGTTTGTAATTGACGAATGACAGTAAGGTTTCATGCACTTCCAAGAAGGTTCCCATTACTCGGAAATCAACGTCATGCGGAATCTAGCGTTAAAATTACTGTACGTCTTGGGAAAACTGATAAGGTGAAATCCAAGTAATTGTTTGGCCTTTGATTTCCACTTGGTAATAAATACCCTTGATTGAAAGGAATACTTTGGTTAGGCATCCTGTAATCATAACATAGTGTTGAAATTCAGCCAATAGCCTTTGACATTCCTTGACATGCTCAATAGGGATCTTATCGTCAGCTGGCAAAGTCGCAAAAAGAGCAATCATTGACAAGGCATCATCCAAATCCCTCAATGCATCGACAAAAGTAGGATATCTCATTAGCAAAAACTACCTTTCTTTGATGATATGGTCTAGCGTGTAAAATGGTTTATCTTCATGGATTTGCTTGGCAACTGCATACTGTTTCTTTCCAAGAGCTTTTCCCAATTTTCTTTGATGGATTCGCTCGAGTCTAAGAGTTTGAAGAATGGGTTCGTGCATTAAATAAGCGATATCCTTTCGGTAGTAAAAGGTTTTTAATGCTGTAGAGCCGCCAGAAACCTTGCGTTTGTTCTTTGGCTCGACTGGATAAATCCCCTTCAAGATACACAGCCGTCTGAACTGGGCAAGACTGATTTGAAGCTTTCTAACAGCTTGTGTTCTAGCAATATATTTGACAGTATCACCCTTTTTACCCTACAGTTAAACTAGCAGAACTTTTTTTTCTTTTTTTCCCATTTGTTTGGCAAAAAAAAATATACAACTCAAGCCACAAAACTAGTTAAATTCTGCAGCAGAAAATAAATCTTTATTATACAATTGGTTGTATTATACATTAGAGAACAGGCTGAATGGTTCCGCCTTTAGTTTGACTATCGCTTCGTTCCCACTGTTTTTTAGTTTCAAATCTATGATCAGTCCTGATTGGAATAGAGAGTATGGTGCAAAATACTGGAGCGAATCAAAGCAGTTTTCAATCGGTTTGTCTTCCATTGGATCTAATATGTAATCTGTATCTGTGAAATGTTCTTTAGGTTCATTCGTTTCATCGTTGGAGTCTTCGTTTGTATTGATATTAGCTTGTTTTTCTCCCGTCGATTCTTGGCCAAATATTCCCTCGTTTTGGTTGGCATCTGCAGTTTCTTGCAAAGTCGCTTGAAATAGGGGTTTCCTGCAATCCTTCCTTTTAATCTTTTTATCCTCCTTTCTCTTCTTTTTATCTGGTTTCTTTGGCCCGTCCGCATCCTTCACATTATGTGGCGAATTGACTTTGTTTGTATTACTGTTGGATAGATAATAAACCTTTTTGACATATTTTGAAAACAGTCTATAAATCTACCATTAATAATGATTACTAAGCTACATAAAAATAAAACGAAAAGAATTTTGGAAAGTAGGTTAAAAGCCCTCAGGTAGTCTGGCGTTGCATACAATATTTCAAACACAATAAATCCCAAAATTAGCATTGATGGCAGGGTCTGAGCGAATAGGAAATTGAATAGTTTGAAAAGCAATCCCAAAACCCCGTTACACAACACCGCGATAATGAATCGCGCGACCCCAAAAACAGTTTTTGGTTTTCTGTATTTGACATAGGTTTTAGTATTAAGTGAGATTTGCTGTTTATTGTGAGTGTGCCGCTTTATCCTTCTTCTGTAATTACACATTTTATTATTTCAGAAAGTTAAAATTGAATGACATCACTCGTAATGGTCATTCAGCACCTATGACAATAAGCATTTTTTCACTTGATGGAATAAACCATTGAAACAGAGATACAAATCAGTATCAAGAAAGCGCATTTCCAAACATGCGGATAATTATCAAAGACAATATGGCAGATGGGATTTATTATCTATTTTGTAATTTGAATTTTGCCGCCAATGCAAGATACTTCAGTGTTGGTTGGAGAAACGATTTTTACTTGCAAATTAAAAGATCCGGCTGGGATATTGGCAGGGATTACTTGGGACACATTGTTGATCAAATGGCCCGGTTGGACAGGGCAGGTAATCCCGTCTTCTGAGCAGTAATCCTGGGTGGTAGAGTAGAGGGTGATGGTTCCAACTTTAACGCTGACTACAACTTTGGTTCCGTTGACAATGGTTTCTGACAAGTCGCCAATGGTTGAGATGACGGATGTTTGGCCAGCTTTGAATGGATAGTTGTAGATTTCAACATCGGTGACATTCAACGGATCGGATGCGGTACCACAAGTTTTAAGGATACCAGGGGTTTGCGCAAAACAAACAGCGACTAGAGAAGCAAAAGTAGAGAATTTCATTAGTCAAAGAATTCATTTGTAGCCTTTTATATTTTTCTTTAAGAGGGCACAGATGGAATTGTGCTTTACCGTTGGGTCCTGAACCGTCTTTCTCGCACACGACGGGATATTAGAGATCAGTGTCTACCAACATTGAATTTAATATGTATTGTGTACGGTATCGGATGGCCGGGCTAGAATAGGAAGACAAAACTGACTGAACAGCGAGCAATAAAATACTTTTTGGTAATTTTAATAAATTAAACCACATGCCCCAGCTCCACCGTTTTCTGGAATCGGCCCATGATGGATTCCCTTTCCCGATGACTGAATCTACGTTATCAACAGACACGCTCCACCAGCTGCTGCAACTTGATCAAGCGGAAACAGTGAAATCCCTCCATTGCAGATAATCTCGAATCCAGGTACATTATTTCATGTTTTGTAATGGCTATCCGCGGATCACGTAATAAAACATCAACAATTTCAAAATGGTCGGACAGAATTGCCAGCAAGAGGGCCGTCATTTCATTGTGGATGTAATTGATATCAATATCCAGTTTCAAGAATTCAGTTACAAGTGCGGATTTCCCTGATCTACATGATTCATGGAACGCCAGAGACATAACAACTGAATCAAATGTACCCATAGCCAGTAGTTGGGAAAATTGATCTGCATTTCCATTCGCACCAACTTCCAGGAGCAAAGCATTAAGGTATTGCAGATGCTCAGTCCCGGGAATGTAATATTTCAATCTTTTCAGTATGTCTATGGATATCTGTATGTTCCACATATTTGTGTTAACGTACAGCTCCAGTACTTTTTTTAAACATCCAGCTGTAACGGACGGAACCATTATTCGCGCTTGAGCATCCAGCGATAAGGAAACAACATATCGAAATGCAGAGTCGCTATAGAAATCCGGTGAGAGATGGATGTTTAGGTATTTGAATCGTTCAATCGATTCTTTGTAATTTTGAAATGTGAGCATAGGAGTTGGACCAAAATAGATGGATCCACGAAACGAGAAATACAGCTGGAAATATTCCAAGACACTTAGATGGCTCGCTATCATATACACTTCACTAATCAAGACTATCATTGTTTTAAAATTTGGACGCGAATTTATTCTTTCTTTTTGATCACTGCGATTAGGTCATCGGCGGATAGCGAGTCTTTTACTGATACCAGAATTTGTTCAATTTTACCAGCCATGGTTGCAGTGACGATTGTTTCCATTTTCATTGCGCTCATTACAGCGATAGGGTCGCCTACTTTTACCACCGTACCTTCCGAAACGCGCAAATCTACAACAATACCACTCATTGGCGCTCCAACCTCACCCTTATTCTTTGCATTTGCTTTTGGACGAACTGGTAATTTTGCCGCCCCTGGTTTGTTGGCGTTGGTAACTGTATCAACGATATTGACCAATCTGGCTTCGCCATTCAATGTAAAGTAGATATCTCTTGACAATGTTTCTTCATTTAACGGTCCAATAGCGACTAGTTTTACGATGAGTGTGCGACCAAGCGCAATGTCAAATGTAAACTCTTGGCCAACCTTGAGGGGAGTAAGGAACCAGCGGGTTGGCAAGATGCTAAGGTCGCCATATGTGTCAATTTTTTCCTTGTACTCTTCAAATACCTTTGGGTAGAGAGCAGAGGAGAGTAAATCGTACTCATTGAAATTGCCATCTCCATATTTCTCCTCCAGATTGGTCCTTAAAATGTTGAAATCAAGCGGTGGTAGCGATTTCCCCGGACGTCCCTCAATCTTTGGGAGATTTCGGGCAGATAGAATTCTGTTTCGCAAGCTTTCTGGGAATCCAAATGGCGGCTGGCCCAAAAACCCTTGATAGTATTCCAAAACAGATTGAGGGAAGGATAAAATCTCTGCTTTTTCGTAAACATCTTGTTCGGTCAACTTTTGAGAAACCATAAATTGGGCAAAGTCACCCACAACTTTACTGGAAGGCGTAACTTTCGTGATATCTCCACACAGCTTGTTTGCAACTTGGTACGCCTTCTTGATTGCAATCCACTCATCGCCAAGCCCAAGTTGCTGACTTTGGAACAGTAGATTTGTGTATTGCCCTTGAATTAGCATAGAATACCTCCTGGCATTTCGTGCAAGTATACGCCAGAGTCTGACGATTTGACATTTGGATCAAAACAAGAATAAAGCAGACGGATTTGCTCCCAATAGGAATTGACTGAAAAAATGTCCTCCGCTTTAATGCCCGTATCCAATGGTGTTTCTTCCAACGCACTAACAATAGCGCCTAACGAAGGCTGGGAAGTAAGTCCAGACATGCTGTCAATGGCTGCGTCCACTACGTCGGCACCTGCCTCTGCAGCAGCAATCATAGATGCTACCCCTGTTCCTATTGTTAAACAAATTTGAACCTGCAGTGTCATGGGTATGAACATGAATAACTAGGTTTGGATGTTTTGCTCTAATTGCGCCAATCAACATTCTAGCTGCTTTTGGCTTCAACAAACCAGCCATATCTTTGATTGCCAGAATGTGAATACCAGCCTTTACTAATTTGGCAGTCAGTTTCAAGTAGTAATCTAAATCGTATGGTTTTTTGTTTGGGTTTGAAACATCACCCGTATAACTTATTGCCGCTTCAGCAACACCACCTGCAGCTATGACAGCATCGACACCTATATGAAATTAGAGTCACCTAGCTGCAAGTTCTCGTCGTAATTTAAAGAATCAAAAATTCTAAAGATATCTACACCGCATTCCCTAGCCTTTTTGCAGAATTCGAAAACGACATTGTCAGGGTAGCTAGTATATCCAACGGCATTTGCACCTCTCAAAAGCATTTGGAATGGAATGTTCGGTACAAGTTTCCGCAAAGACTTTAGTCTTTCCCAAGGACATTCAGATAGAAATCGTAAAGATACATCAAAGGTTGCGCCGCCCCAACATTCCAAAGCAAACATGTTCTTGAATACATGTGACGTTGCAGTAGCGATTTGGGCAATGTCAATTGTACGGACCCTAGTTGCAAGCAAACTTTGGTGAGCGTCTCTCCAGGTTGTATCCATAATTAATAAGCCAGAATGTTTCCTAACGGCTGCACAAAATGCCTCTGGTCCTTCGCTGAGTAAAATATTTCTCCATCCAGTTATGCAAGGCTCGAGTAAAGTTTGCGGATCATAATTTGCAAATTGAGGCAACAAAACATCAGATTGCAATGCCGGGATAGATTGCTGGCCGGCGACTTTGAATCCATTGACAGCAAGCTCGCCTAAATATCTTAGTAATTTTTGAGAACGACTTCCTTTTGCTGCTGCTTTGAACAGTTCGGGAGTGTCGTCGATAAAAGTAGTCCAAACTTTCCCTCCCTCCACGAATGTTGGATGGTTCAGCAATTCCGTAACAAACGGAATATTGGTCTTTAGGCCACGGACTCTAAATTCCGCCAAAGCAGTGAGCATAACGTGACGAGCTTTTTCAAAGTTCTTTCCTGAGCAAGTGCATTTAACCAGCAAAGAATCGTAGTAAGGTGTAATAATCGCACCAGTATATCCAGGACCACCTATCCTTAGTGTTACAAATACCGTCCAAACGCACACCTCTTCCTCCAGGCGACCTATAGAGGATAATCCTCCCAGTGTCTGGCTGGAAATTCTTGCTGGGGTCTTCAGTAGTAATGCGGCACTGAATTGCTACTCCCCGAACAGCAATTTTCTCTTGGATCAGCCCCAGTGATTCTAAGCTGGCCCCAAGTGCAATTTGAATTTGACTTCCGACCAAGTCAATCCCAGTTAATTCCTCAGTAACTGTATGCTCAACTTGAATTCTCGGATTAATTTCAATAAAGTAATGGCGGTTTTCTTTGTCCACAAGAAACTCGGCTGTACCAGCATTACGATATCCAACAGTCTTGGCTAATTTGACTGCATCTGATAAGATTTGATTTCTAATGTCTTCAGGCAAATTTAATGCAGGGCCCATTTCAACTACTTTTTGATGTCTTCTCTGGACAGAGCAGTCTCGTTCATACAAGTGGATAACGTTGCCGTAGTTATCCGCCAACAGCTGGACTTCAATATGCTTTGGTTTTTCCAAGAAACGTTCCAAAAAGACTGTTCCATCTCCGAATGCGGTTAAGGCTTCAGATTGAGCGCGATCAAAGAGCTGTTGAAATGAACCGATTTCCTTGACAACGCGCATACCTACCGGTTAATATATGTGTACCTATATCAGCTAGCAATTACCTCTACCGCCACCGCCAAACGCAGCTTTAATAATAATAGGGAACCCATACTCCTCGATGAATTTTGCAGCTTGAGCAAAATTAGTGATTGCTTCAGATCCAGGAACCACAGGAACATTTGCTTTCTTTGCCAATTCTCTAGCTTTAGTTTTGTCACCACATGAGTCTATAATTATCAATCAGCTACCAATGATTTCTGGTGGAGGACCGACAAATGCAATCCCTGCTTCTTCAACCTTTTTGGCAAACAAGGAGTTTTCTGAGAGGAATCCATACCCTGGAGTCAATTGCGAGTACCTGGGTGTATAACTGTCACTCTGCGGTGTTTGGCGATGCTAACAATTCGGTCGATTGCAAGATAAGCTCCAACCGGGGTAAATTCACCCTTGTCTCCTATCTGATACGATTCATTCGCAACGTAACGATGCATGCTAAGACTGTCTTCTGGAGAATAAATAGTAATTGTTTTGTGTCCTAGTTGATGTCCTGCTCTGACTACACGAATTGCGATCTCTCCTCGGTTTGCTACAAGCAGTGCATTTTCATGATCAAAGTCTGTTTTTGGACTCGCTAATAGACTTGCCACAGATGAATATCGAGAACGACTGCTGTCCATTAAAGAATTAATGACCACAATCACGCTAATAAACTGAGTGGCGCAATTCATCACATCTCCTTCCAAATACAATAAATGAAGTCCCACAAATTATAATACCCACTGAATATCCCGAAAGTCAAGATTGAGTTCCAATTGGGACAGAGCAAACGCAGGAAGGGGAATAGATATATTACACTCTATAACTGCCACCACTTTTTATCCGCCTGCTTTTTGTTATACTCCTTAATAGTGTCGACAAATGTTCTGGAAGAGTCTGCTAGCCTGCTGCTCTTTTCCTGGATTTCTTCCAGCTTCTCACCTCTTTCATTAAGCTTATTTCCAAGTTCTGAGAATTCATTCGAGTTCACAATGGATTTATCAACTGGAGCAAAAGTTTTATCAGCTTCAGCATTACGGGTAAATAGTTTTCTTCCCTTTGAGTCGTTGTATTTCTGTGCATTGTACAGATCGTACACTCTAGTATCTACTTTTGGGATATTCGGATTGGGAAACAGTTGCAGCAATTCAAACTGATCTCCTACCTTCATTCCCAATATCCCATTGCTTGAAATATGAATCCGTTCCAGTTCTCTAAAGTCAGATCCAATTTACTTTGATGACAAACGTGGAACTATGTCATTCCTTGTTTGATACACCAAATTGAGGGACAAATCAAACACTTTTATGGCTTGGAGTGTGACAATAGTGAGAAAAATGGAATCTAGGGTTATGGATTACCTACCGTTGAATGTAAATCTCCCCTTGACAATCGTTTCATTTTCAACAGCACGATTTGATACAATTACAAAATCTTGCTGTCTAGTACATTGCAGTATGAACGTTCTTAAACTTCCAACGAGTGCCATGTAAACCACGGAAGGTCTCTTGGTTTGTTTGATGCAATTGCCCTCTTTGTCCACAAAATCAATAGAATGAACATGTCCGACATCTCCAGGAAGTTGTAATTCCAATTCAGGCACCAATTTGTAGCCCAGACCTTGCTCTTCAATGATAAATGTGAAAATTGAACTTGGAGTATACAAATATAAACACGGCTTATAATCGTGATAAACGCTTAGTGAAAAGCGCATGTTTGATATAATTTTGACTGAGCTTCCTGGTAAAGAGCTCAATGGGAGGTTGAATAGTGATTTGGCATTTTTAAAGTTCAAAATAGATAATTGATCCGGTGTGGCCAACGCGATTCTAATGTTATTCATAATTACAAATCCAAAGAGTGTGAAATAGTACATGTCACAATAGGCGCGGTAGAGTTCAATTCAAAAGTTGTAGTCCAATGTGGATCTTCAAAATAATTGTTTCTTGTGGTAGAAAAAGTCAAAAATGATGGCATATCAGAGTATGTTTCAAGTGCATCTGGGGGAGTTTTTGGCTTCTGCTCAGCAACATCGTCTTTGAAAGAATGGACATCGTCTTCAACTTGCTGCGAAACTTGCGCACTCGTAACTTCAGCCATCATTACTTTGATGTCCTGGGAATCATTTTGCACAATATCCATCGTTGCATCAATCTGTGCCATCAGAGCGTCCATGTCTTGTACAGCTACATAGCGAAAGCCTATAATTGAAGTTTCATTCGACACAACAATACATTGGTGCTCGAGATACGACTTTAGCGTGTATTTCGAAAAATCCAACGAAGCTGGAAACCTGCTGATAAATTTTGGGTATGGAATAGCGAGATGCCATAGGTCAATCACATTATCTCTTGCAGTAATCAAAACGTGGTAATTTCGAGTGGTGTTACTCTTAATTACTGTTCCTCCTTTCAAAACATCGTAATTGGTGCCTTGTTGAGCATTAATTATATCATAGCCATCTTCTGCTATATTCCAGTTTTTAATAACCGCCCCATAAAGTGATAGAGACGGCGGGAGGTCAACTGTAGACAGTTCCAAATCAAATGCCAAAATAGAGTTCATCCCAACTCCTACAACGACTGGGCTTGTTGAAACTAATGCTTCGAGGGAAAATAGTAGATAGGGAACCAAAATAGAATCAGTCCTACTGTTTTTGAACTTTTCAAAATCCAATTGAATTCTAGTAAGCTTATGTTCAGCAGTCCCACTGCAGATAAACAAGTAACTACTAGCCTGATAATCAACCCAAGCTACACTATAGATTACTTCAAAATCTTGGAATTGATACTCCTGTTTCGTCTTTGTCTTTCCAATTAGTGTCTTTTTCTTTTTCGTAGACCAAAGGGAAATCGATCCGTTTTCGTGAACTGTAGAGATATAAGCTCCATCTAAGCTCCAGCAACAGTTGACCAATTTCGGTTCCTCATACTCGTATTTGACTATTTGTTTGGATTGGCTGCAATTCCAAATGATTGCTTCACTTTCATAACCAATAAATACTAGATTTGGATCGACCGGACTGGTTTTTAGACACTTTATATTTCCTGTTATTCCAGTATTGAATTCGTAATCCGAAAGCCGTTTGCTGGTGAAATCCAATAGCTTAATTTGACCATTAGCCAAAGCAACAATAATCCATTGCGATTCTGGGTGAACTGCAGCATCTAATATCTCTGCCGCAAACTCAAAACTGAACGACAGTGAAAGTTGGGCCAAGTTCCAAATTATTGTCTGTGATCCAATAACCCCAACCAGCTGTTTATCTCCGGTCTTGAAATATAGCCTAGTCACTGGTCCAGGTTTGGTATCAGGAGGAAGACAGAGTTGTAATTCAAACTCTTTCCCGAATAAAGTAACTCCGTCTAATTTGCCAATCGCGAGAGTTGATTGAGCTTCATCAGTCGCGATACTGGTGCAACTTGCAGATAATCCAAGCGAGTTTAAGGGTACCAAGTTTAGATTATCTTCTTTAACATCAGAGTATCCTCCAATGATATTCGTGTACTTTGCGAAAAAGTTCATTTTTGTCAAGAATTTAGAAATGGAGAAATTCGACTTGAAAGCAGCCATAGAACACATTTCGACGCATCCGCATGCTATCCAGATTAAACTGGGGATGAAAGCAGCAATGGTGGGACTCACGCAGATGCCAACGCTGCACATACGCCATGATCTCAACAGGGTAATTTCAGCCTTACTGACGTTTTCGTTATCAATCTGGCTATTTTCCAGGATATTTGTCAGCATATTTGTATTTCTCGGGTCAATGTTCAATTCCAGTGTTTTTAACTTTATAATTTCCAACATAGAAGATACCGTTGTGTTTATTGTCACTGCAGTCCCAAACTTGATTGTTTTTGTCATTCGATATGCATACCCTGACCCGATTGATTTGATTTTCTTTAAATCATTGAATGAGTGGGCAGAGAAGGGTGGAATTCAATGGGCACAACAACTAGCTGGCAGGGAGATCCAACTGCTATCTGGCAGTCGCAGTTGCTGGGAAAATCCTAGAGGGACATTTTACGGCAGATTTGGGTTGTTTCTTGTCCGCATGTCGAAAAGGTTGATGTTGGCGGGTTGTTTCGGACTGTTTTCCCTTATTCCAATATTTGGATATCTGGTTTGGCCGCTTGTATCATTCTTTTATATGAAGAGGATTGTGGGGTTTCGTTTGGCAGTTGGTCTGGCAGTAATCTCTGTTCTTTGGCCTCAGTCCAAACTCAACAAACAGCTTCTTCAAGCAATCACAGCGAATAGGTTGATTGGAAGAGAATTGCTCGAACCATATCTTACTAGATCTGGAATGCCATCAAGGGAAAAGAGAGACTGGCTGTCCAAAAATCGAATGATTGTCTATGGGTTTACGATTGTATACTATCCGTTCACATTCATTCCAGTATTGGGACCAATTTCATATTTATTGGCGCAAATATCTATCGCAAACCTGCTGCTACAAATTACAAATAAACATTCTTAAATTAAGTTTATTATTAATTATTAATTCCATCCGAAAATAGGATGGCCTTCAGTCACGCCGGGTACCCATTTCCTATAGCCAAACCCAACCGAATAGCCGACTGCAGGATCAAATTGAAAATCAGCTCTTGTAACATCCTCCTTTGGCGGTGTCAGCAACCCGTTTTGAAGGACAAACTGCTTGCTGATAGTGTCGTCGTTATATCTTTGAACAATAAGACTGGCCTGTCCATGTTCTCTGCTTGTAAACTAAATTAGCCTAATGCAACCTTTTTGATTAATTGTCCTGGTGGAGCTCGCAAACATTCATATATCAATTTCAAAGTCATGTTTTCCGTGGTATTCAGATTTGGCAACGGCTTGCCTTCGACAATCAAATAGGCCAAGTGTAAACACGTCTTTGCAACGACAGAAGGTAATACCCCTAGACATTTGCGGTTTAAGCTTGCTAATTCCACCAAGTACTTGGCAACACCCATAATTTTAGAGTTTGGCTGAATCATCCACATTTTGGAGTAGATTTGCATGAACTGAAAAGAAGAGACGTGTCCAAGGTAAAATCCTAGTTCCACCAGGACAAACCTTTCCATCTGTATAAAATCCAATTCGCGGTAAGTGTGACAGCACATGTACATGAGTTTCTTAATATTTGGAGTCTTGCCGTGGTTCTCTTCCGACTTGCTGGCAATCCACAAACACGTTAGTCCAACGAGTTGATACTGCCTTTGACCAATTTGGACTCTTGTTCCCATTCTATCTATTAAATTAAAGGTGAGGTATAAAGTGTCTGTTTGAAGACCAAATTCTTGAGTTACTTGAATTAACCATATAAATAACGTCTTGCGCATCTTCCAATTTATTTCTGGCTGCAAATCAAAGTATTTAGGATCGGGAATAGTACGTCGCTTATATTAATATCAAGTTACTTCTATCTTTAGTAACCACTCGAGCATTTCTTGGCCGTATTCTTGATAATCTGTATCTGAGAAATGATCTGACGGCTTTGGAAAAAACTGAGAAGAATGCCTGGAAGAGCTGGCGATAGAACTAGAAGATAATTGTGATAGCATTAGTCGAATGATAGTTGGATCTATGAGAACTTTTAATTGTTTATTGTTGCCAATACGTTAAGACGTGGCTTCGCGTTTGCTAATGATCAGCAATTAAACTCAGATTAACATTCAAAATTAATTAAATTTAACGGGCTATTAGAGTATTTTGCTCGCATGCTTAGATCTATTGAAAATTCGCCGGATCTGCTTGTTGCGGGCTGGTATTTTGAAATATCAAGGTTCGTCCCGGATATTAATCTCTTTTATCCATATCGGCGTTACTTTCAGCATAAGTAACGTGCCGATATAACCATCCCCACCAGCTTGAATCATAAAAGGCTATGGTGCGGCTTGGAACACTTTATAATCCCTTGCAAGAAAAAAAAATTTCAACATTTGAAAAAGCAAGTGCAAACAGCAAGTATTTGTTCCAGTGAAGATGCGAATGCCAAATAACTGAACACTTAATTGTCCTGTTGAATGCATGCAAAATAGTTTCAGCCTTGTCTGAGGATTTGTTGCTGTTTGCAAATGCTTTTCTAATGGTGCTGTGATGATTATTATGACGGGCGATCGTGAAGGAAGTCTGATGCTTCGAATAATGTCGAATGTCATATAACTGAGCACATTATTTTACATTTGAGATACTAAAATTAATTGAGCGTACTTGTGTGTAGTCCAACTTGGTACGATCGGTTTTGGTTTCCGTTTGATGGCGGGATGCCTTCCAGGGTTTTCCAACAAACTTTCCTGTAATCTATAATGTTCCATTTTCAAAACAAATTCGTACCTCTTATTTAATCCAAAGGTAGCCAGTTTCAGATGCTTCTCTATCGCAATGATGCCAGGGAAGGAGAGGGAAAATGTTAATTTCGGAGGAAAGAGTAAATAGAGAATAACCTAGTTATCCTACCCCCATCATCTCTACAGCGTCTGTCTCAATTACATATCGAATACCCAATGCTATTTGAGCTGAAAAATAAAAAATTGGGACTCTCTACTCACGCTGGTGTGTTGGAATTCATTGCTGAAGAGGGAAGATGCTATTTGCCTCGCTGGGTGATTTTTGCTAATATAGATGCTCGCAACATTAGGAATTGAAGAAGGAGAAGTAATTGAAATTGAAAATACTTCATTAGCACTAGGAAAGTTTGTAAAAATCCAACCACAGTCAGTAAATTTCCTAGATATCTCCGATCCTAAGGCAGTACTGGAACAAGCCTTCAGATTCTTTTCCTGTTTGACTCAAGGCGATATCATTACAATCAGCTATAATGATACACTGTATGATATCCTTGTAATGGAAACCAAACCTTCGGACAAGGGGATTTCAATCATTGAAACGGATTTGGAAGTACCAGATGTTAATATAGGTTGATTTTGCAGCACCAAAGGGATATGTTGAACCAACATACAATAAACCGGCAGCAAAGTTTACCGCAACATCTATAAGTGAGCACACAGTCAAAGAAGAGTCAGGATTCAAATCATTCGACGGCCAAGGGCAACGACTAAATAACAAGACTGGCGATTCAATGTACAATACATCTACTGGCGAAACAGTAAAAGAAAACAAGGTGCCAAATGCTCTGGTTTTACCGGAAGGGAAGCTGTACTTTGGTTACAAAGTGGTTCCATTGAGATCTGATACTGAACAAGAACCGGAAAGATTTAGTGGCAGTGGTCAATCTTTGCGCCAAAAGAAAAGGAAATAGATTGTTTTGTTTCATTAATTTGTTTTTGTTTTCGTGAATGATTAGCTCCAGAGAAATTAGGATTGCAATAGCCGAGTTTCATCTGTAGTAGCTGGATCCCTAATTTACGTAAGAGCTATGCTGGATCGTCTGTCTGGTCGGCGACATCTAATCTGATAAAAGGAGATTCTCAAGTAACACAACTCATTAAAAACACAGTGCAAAACTAAATTGTAATATTGAATATCGTATATCACATAATCAAAAAGTCCAATTTGAAAATGAATTTAGAAGCCTAAAATCAACTAATAACTTACGTAACTTTTGGAAGAACCATTTGTTCTTTCCGCTGTTGTAACGTTCTTCAAATAATTTTCTAATTGCTTTGCGAGCAGCGATACGTTGGGTTGGTTCTTTGAATGAATCAGCAGTAACAACTTGCTTAGCATCAATATCGATAGAATAACGAGTTGGCATGACGTGGTTGAAGTTGACAACTTTAACGAATGGCTTGACCTTGGAACGCTTTGCTACCTTCTTTTTTCCCATTGACTTTGTGATTTTAAGTGGGTAACGTTCGATACCTGCAACGATTGCGTGTGGGTAACGGCGTTCCTTGGTTCCTTCTTCATAGGATTTAACAATGACTGCCTTCTTTCCGGCTTGACGTCCTTGCAAGAGTAATACAACCTACGGTTAGCACTGTTCCTGATATTCAAATGGCAATATTCTCCTCCATTTGTTGCTTTTTCTACCTTTCCGTTCTGTAAGAATTTAACCATTTTGTTGTTTGTAAAGGTAAAAAATCGAACTGAGGTTACCTGCAAAAAAATCTTGAAAAATCACATGACCCGGAGAATTTAATTGGCTCTCAGATGCTTGAAAAAAAACAAGGTCGAAAAAACAAGGACTGGGATTTTCACTTTTTTAAAGACCAATGTCAACAAGAGGTATGGATTAAACTTCAATTAAATAAATGTTCAGATTCTAACAGTTAGGAAGATCAGGAGCAACAGGAACCAAATTACGTATGACCCTCGGTTTGCCAGTTGGTGCAGTCATGAACTGCGCAGATAACTCTGGAGCTAAAAACTTATACATTATGGCAGTTAAATGTATCAAGGGAAGATTGTCTCGTTTACCTGCTGGTGCAGTCGGTGATATGGTTTTGGCAACCGTAAAGAAGGGGAAACCAGATTTAAGAAAGAAGGGTAATCAATTAAATAATTCTAGTTCACCCAGCTGTTATCGTCCGCCAAAGAAAGGCATGGCGCAGAAGAGACGGTGTCTTCCTTTACTTTGAAGATAATGCCGGTGTAATTGTTAACCCAAAAGGTGAAATGAAAGGATCTGCTATCACTGGACCTGTTGGAAAGGAATGCGCTGATATCTGGCCTAAAATTGCTTCAGCTGCCGGAACTGTTGTATAATTTTCCCATATAACAATAAAATTATCTACCTCACGTACATTCTTGGATATTGTAGTCGATGGATTCTATTGAATGAGTACCCTCGGGTTTCTAATTAATGTCCTCAGCGGGTTCAAACAGAAGCATCCTCAATGAATACCTGATACATAACCAAAGGATTGCATAATGAAATTCGAGTTCAAATTAAGATTAATTCAGCCCTATGACTAAAAAATTTTCCCTTATTTTCCAATGGTGAATGTCATTCCAATTCCCCAACAGGAAGTATGAATCAAACTAACGATAGTTGCGAGATTTGTACGGAAAATTCAAATTTGGAAACATTAGAAAAGTTGACAGACAAACATACTTTCCTGTAGACAAAATCACAAAACCAGTCTTACCCTGGACAAATAAAGCATCAGAAAAACACCAAAGGAAGCCAAATACAATAGTGTTTGGCTCAATACCAAGTGCGATCGATTCATCAAAGCCGGAAGAAAAGGAAAAACCACCATCTACACTTTGGTCATCAGTGCTAAAGAATTCAGATGCACCAGAACCAAAACCTGCACCAAAGCCAATTATTAAAAAAGTTGCGCCTGCAAATATTGGTATTTGACTCTCATAATAGATCCTTTAAAGATCGTAAACGTCGCGGAACTAGCGCCATCAATTAGACCTCGTGGATTAATCAATAACGGAAACATGTGTTTTATGAATTCTATATTACAGCCATTAGTATACTGCCCTCCATTTTATAATTTTATTTCTGCAGTTTCAAAACTACCAAAAAATTTAAAAACAAAAACTCCAATCATTGATGCAATGTAAAAGACGTTAACATTAGCATTGAATTCATTGCAGAGTTTCATATTTCGCAGGATGTTACACCTACAGAAGATGGTATTATTTTATTAATCAGACTTTGCATTCGCTGCCAATTACGTTTATGAAGCAATTAAAAGCCAAACAAATATTGAAGTGTTAAGAGGCCGCCAAGAAGATGCGGAGGAGTTTATGGTATTTTTATTGGATGGATTGCATGAAGAATTACTGAAAACAATTGACAAGCCAAATGCTGAGATTGAGCAGCCAACAGATGACTGGAAAGAGGTTGGAAAAAAGAACAAGACTGTAGTCGCGCAAAGAACTGAACACCAACCGTCTCAAATGACTAGAATATTTGGCGGAAGGCACAGATCGGTTGTGAAATCTGGAAATTCAAAAGAGTCTATCACACTGGAACCATTCCAAACATTGCAGCTCGACATCTCAGTAAGCATTTTTAATATTAGTCGCAGAAAATCGCAACTCTGCAAGATGCAATTGTTACTAGCACTTTACAAGAAATCCTTGATGATTTCAATTCAACCAGCAACTCTCCGACCACTAAACAATCATTTATCGAAAACATACCACCTGTACTTATCATTACTCTGAAGAGATTCGTCTATGATGTCTCTAAAGCCAAAACGCTGAAAATATTCAAGCATATTGATATTCCTCCTATTCTCAAACTTCCAAAAGAAATAATGTCACCGACAAACCGATCCACTATACCTCCATACAAATTATTTGCCAGTATGTCGTTTCTAACATTAGTTGTAAACCATCATGGAAATTTTGCACAGGGTGGCCATTATACGTGTGATATACTGCGTCAGAACAAGTCTTGGTATCGATTTGATGATACCAATGTTACTGATATTGAAGAGGAAGCTGTAGTTGGCCAACAAAGTGACAGACAGCCCTACATGTTGTTCTATATTCAGTCTGAATAAATACTTTGAACCTAGCTTTATTAACTATTGCTTTCTTGAATATTTCAAATCTGCCCTTGTAGACTCGTTGAGGTTTATCTGCGTCCATCAACTTAATGAGGTTGGGTTTCAAATTACAAGTTGGGGGTGTGGTAATACAATACGAATCGCCAGAGATTGTGACACCAAGAATATTCAAGAACGTTGGCACCAAGTTGTAGATAGTTCCATTGGGCGATACCACAAAATAAAACTATATACAAAAAGTAACTTTATTGTAAACCGTGTAATTTCAATAGTGCTGTGGCAGCCAGCTCCTCTCTAGTGGTTGGACCATGATTCTGATAGATCTTGGCTTTAGCTATATTCAACATTATACCCAAAGTAAGAGCAATCTGAAATTAGAATAATACTACATCTTGGATTTTTCGGTCTGCCATGTGAGTGTTGGTTAAAAAAATTTAGTAAAGAATATTTAGTCAAAGGAACTTTTGCTGGTTTAAAAATATGTTTTTGTGGGCAATTTTCTATTGATAATGTCAAGTTGTCCAGTATACGTTGATGTTGGCAAGATTAAATCCGAAGCCAGTTTATCCAAAAAAAACTGTCACCAACAGTATTTTCGCGATTAGTGAATATTATGCAGACTAACATAGAATAGAGACAGTGACCGCAATTGACCTCTACATTGACGTCGGACAGGCGACCATTTTTAATCACATATTATGTTGTGATTAGTGTTTTCCACTTACCGCTTTTTTGTGTTCCGATCAGATAGATTTGAAAATCAGAATTGATCTCTATTCCCTTAGGTGCCAGTTCTTGTCATGGGAGCACGTACCTTTTAATATACTTTGTGTTACTTAAGGTCACAAGCATTGGCTGGGACAAGTTCAACCACGAAATTGTCAACCACCAATTCACGTTTAGGCGCCAATCACTTTTTATTTGTGCAACTATCCATACCCAGAAAATACGCAACTGCGGCCAAATAATGGATCTCGCATACTTCTGCTGCATGCAAAATACTATTTCGAAAATTCAGGATATGCCATCAATTGCAACTCTCAAAAACATAAATGGTATACTAGTGTTTATTAATTGAGCGGTGTAAATCCAGCAGCGCAATAGCCGCAGTACGCTCAGTTGGATTTAGGCGATTTACCTGTGGATAGTCAATCCTTGCTTTAGTCAGATTTAGCATGACGGCCATGGTAAAAGCTATCTTTAAATTAATTATAAAACACCTTTCTGGTTTCTTGGTCTGACATTTGTGAACTTGTAGGAATAAAATTGGTAAAGATTTCATATGAATGGTGGTGTGTGGCTCTGACGCCAACACGAAAATATTCAGCAATTCTCCCACAGCTTGACTGCTTTTTTTTGCAAATTAACCATCCTTGGCAGTGAGTATATAACTTTTTTTCAATTTAGCGAATAAGGATAGGGCGAACTGGTGCTTGTATTTCTAGTTTATTTACACGGATATAGCGAAATTGTGATCTACAACACAGACTCATACAAACCAGCCAGGTGGATCGTCAATTGACGCTCCTTGTCAATGACCATCGATATTTGGATCTGTGATTTGTCTTTATACAATATGGCATATTAACCACACCAAGATGTATCCTCTTTCATATCCTTGCAACAGAATACCAATCGACTAGCAAGTGACTGAAATTGAGGTTAAGGCAAGGTTTAAAAGTCTTCAATGAGACTGGTTCTCACAAACAGATTAAAATTCAGAATCAGAGCTAGCACTGAACAGGACTGCCAAATGCTACCTGCAATTCAAGAATAAAAAGTGAATCAAACAGTGTGAATATATAACCCTTTCATGGATATCAAGAGGTTGATTGCTATCATCATTTTCACTTTTTGGAGAAAAAAAAATTTCAAGAAATGACTAAAAACGAACTTACAATCAACGACAATGCAGAAGGATGGGGTCCAAGCAAGGAATTATATAACGATATGGGAATGCCGTTTGTTCTATTCAACAAGAGCGAGCGATTGGGGAAAATCGCAGATTGGACTGCAACTGCAGAAACAAAGGAAAGTACCACCAATGTCCAAAAAAAGAGACACCAAATGGATATCCCAACCCCAACCCCATTTAATTACCATCCGACCCAAGAAGACGCTTCATTCTCTGTGGTTGATCGTGCTTCAGCGGGTAAATTTGGAATGAAATCATTAAAAGCAAAATCATTGCAAAAACAACCGCTTTTAAAGAAAGTTGTCCGATATACTGAAAAGCAACCTAAAGCTAGGGAAACTTCTATTAAAGTTAAAGATTCGTGGAAATTGATTGATGAATTGGACTTTTTCCGAATGGCGGATTTATCTTTTTACATGGAAGGTGCTGAAGATATGTACGTATACACTGTGGATATGATGAGTATTATCCTTGCACTCTTGAATTGATGAAGACAATTAGAGAGTATTAATATTCCTGATCCATATTTTTTTTCGAATTAATATCTAGTGCTATTCACGGCTCCCTCAATTACTACGACAAATCCTACGATAAAGTATCCACCAAACTTCCAAAGAAACTTGCTCCAACCACAAAGACTTTCTTAAATCCAACTGCTTCTGATGACTCTATTTTGAAGGAATTGGCAGAAAATGAAACTCAAAAAACAATTATTGCTACGGATACTGTTTTGGCTGCACTGATGTGCTCACCGAGATCCGTTTACTCTTGGGATATCATTATATCCAAAAAAGGTAACCAGTTAATTTTCGATAAACGCTCAAGTGGTGTGTTGGGTATCTTTTCTTTAATCTAGATTACAATACTGTCAACGAAAACGCTGCAGAGACCCCAGTTGAATCTACGGAAAAGGACACGAATATCAACTCTCATGAAGCATTGGCGTCAGAAGCAACTCAAATCAATAGAGGCTTTTCTCAACAAGTTGTAAACGATAGTACCAGAGTTATATTTTCCCATCCGCATCCGTTTATGCAGGGTGCGGCAGCAGAAGCACCATCTGCAGCGTTCCGGTATAGAAAGTGGGATCTCGACGGTATTACCCTTTACGCTAGAACTAAATTGGATGCTGCGATGAGTGGCAAAGGGGCATCTTCAGAACCAATTGATGACATTGTTGACTCTACGTATCCAGTCAACGATACTCAATTCGTCAAGGTGGTTGCTTTGAATGAATTTGATGCTCGAGCTGTTGGGTCTGGAGGTGCTCCAGATTGGACATCCAAGTTGGATACCCAAAGAGGTGCCGTAATTGCATCTGAAATGAAAAATAACAGCAACAAGCTTGCCAGATGGACCACTGAAGCTATTTTGGCCGGCTGCGATTACATGCGTTTAGGTTTTGTCAGTAGATCATCTACTAGAGACAGAAAGAGACATCTAATTTTGGGAACGACTTTGCTGAGACCTGAAGATTTCTCTGAACAAATCAATTTCAATATTGGAAATGGATGGGGCATTATTAAAGCATTTGCAGATATTTGCTTTGACCGTTTGTCTGATGGAAAATTCATTTTGATGCGTGATCCAGTAAAGCCATTGTTGCGTTTGTATCAAGTGTCCGTTCAAGCTGCTGAACCAATCGAAATATTTGAAGAAGCATTTGAAGAAGATGGTGAAGATGCAGTTGACGAATAAAGTTTAATTATTTTGCTCCGATATAATATCTATCGGCGAATGTATTTGTCGCGCAACTCCGCTCACGCTTATAACCAAACCAATGCTTGAGCTTTCAAATGCTATCGTTCTTTCGACTATCAAAACCAGTTCCATCGCAAACAAAAAGTCCACTACCGATCGCAACCGAGAACCGATATATCCTAGATCAAGAGTTTAGGAAACTGCAGAAAAACCGAAATATACACGGCAAGCTGGATTTACTGCTACATGATTTGGAAGCATACATCAGCGAAACCTAGAAATTAATAAACTCATCAAAGCCGAATTCGAATTTAGGTTGTTGCGAAACCCTTAAGAATAAAAACGTCTGCCCTCTTTGATCTGCAAAGGAATGTGAGTCGAGACCTCTCATGGAGCGGTGCTATTTAAACCGCCATCTACCGAGATTTTCACCTCACACTTGAACATTCAGCATGGACATCTACTCAGATCAAGATCCTGACTACATTATCTTTACAAACAACTTTTCCCAGCCAGTTCAAATTTCTACTTATACCTCAACTCAGGAATTCATGATTAAACCTGGGAGAACAAAGAAATGGAAAGCCGAAACATCCGACTTTCTGTTGATTTATCACCCGGATTGGAAACGGTTCAACCTTGGAATTGATGGAACTATAGGAATCTACGTCTTGCCTGGCTCACACATCTTTTTCAACAAACCCCAAATTCAATTACCAGATAATGTCTCCTTAATCCCTCATAAAAGAAACAAAATCGCTATCCACAATCTTTCTAAACAAGAATTAAATGTTTGGGTTACTACTTGTGCTGCAGGAAATGCATCTGGAACACCGCTAGCGTTCAGACAGATCCGGGAGTCAACGCGAGATAATCCAGAGTTTATCCTGATTCGCAAAGAAGATGGAGAAGAATTCGGCTTCCTCTGTCCTCCAGGATTCCAAATTGTTGTAAACCCATTCACAAAATCCATATTTAAAAATCTATCTCCAATTAAAAATGCATTAATGGTATCCACTGCCAAATGCAGTTCGGTAATCACAAACTTTAGAATCTCAATGCTATCTCATAATTAAAAGTATTTATAATAAATGATGGAAATAATTTATTAGAATCGTACTTTACTTTGACATTTTGAGTTTCTTTGATGCAAATTCTTGAGCTTTTCTTTTTCTACTCTTCATTTTCATTTCATTCTTTCTAATCTTCATTTGAGCGCTTGCTTTTGGATCGGTTATTGCCAGCATGTTCCTCTGTTGTCTCTTTTCCCTTCTAGTATTTTGAATTCTCTCGTGCACTGCCTGGTAAACTTCAAGATATTCGGTAGTTCCAGCTTGCTTTTGAAGCAGCGACATAACTTCAGTCGCCAGTTGCTTAAGAGTTTCTAAATTAGCAAGAATCTACCAGCGTTTTCGCCTTTAAAGGTTTCATCTTTTTCGGTATAATACAAAGTGGTCACCATTAGTTGAAGATACTCCTTTGAATTTTCTACGGGAATCAAATTGTAAACTGCTGCAAACCATTGGAATACGCTAGATCGCTGATGTTAAAAACAATTACCAATACTATTCCTCTTTTTTTGGCTGCATCTGCTCTAGCCAAATAGCATAACCTCTTTGTCAACCAAAGCAGAGCACAAACTTTTCCTTTTTCTTCATCATCGCCGCTCTCATCAGATTCAGATTCTTCACTGTCTATAAACGGAATCATCGTTTTTGAGATAAAGAATAAATTTTTGACAATTTGTTTTGCTAAAGGGGCTGTAATAAAGTCCGAGTCTAGCTGATCGCAAAACTTTCTTGCCAATTGCTTGATTTTCGATTCATCGTCCAACAAAACATGTGTTGATTCAGCGCTAACCGGCTTGGATACAGTTCGAGTTTCTGGTGCTGTATTAGCAAACAGGGACCCAAGCAATTGACTACAAAGAAGTCTGACCCATTGATGAGGGTGGAGCATAAGTGCAGCTATATTCCCCCAAATATGATCGTTATTAATGAAAATTGATGATGGGTATACTTTTAGAACTTTGGATATGGACTTTAAGGCAATATAACCCAATTCCCAATTTTCCAACTCTTGGTCAAGCTCTGATAGCGATTCTAGACTTGATTTCCAATCACCCAAACATTTTTCAAGTGATGAGTTCAAATTTCCCATCCATCTTGCCAACCACGCTTTTGATTGTTCTCCGAAAGCTTCCACTAGAATCCCTACCAATTGACAGGATATGAGCTGCATTTCTGTTTGTTCCTGAGCAAACCATTTGCCGATCAATTCTATATGTTTCTCCATTTTGTTGACTCCAATTCTAGTTACTATCATCTTGATTAACTCTGCAGCCATTTCCTTGCATTTTGCAGATTCATCATTGGCCAACGACATTATAATTGCAAGCAAAAGCATATCTGCGTGCTCATTGAAAACTTCATCACTAATTTTCGCAACCGCAAGTTTGAAGAGTTGCAAAACCGAGATCCGCCCACTTTCAAATTCATATTCCAGGTTGGAAATCAAGTATGACATTAACTTTTTCATTCTTGCATTTCCATGTGGATAGTCTACTAAGAACTGCATGAATGATATTCTGCATAGATCTCGAACCTGGCCGCTTTGACTCGTCACCAAAACTTTAGCGACTTTGTCCATCAAGTCATACATTTCATTGGAAATGAACTTTCTAGATAATATTGCTCTAATTAATGAAAAAGTATTGGATTGCTTGTTTTGATCCTCCAAATCCGGCCCAAGTAACGCTAGTAGGGCAATAATTGGCTTTTCGGGAACCTTAACCTGTTTGCAGTCCCGCAGTATTATTGTCAGCAGTTTGAAACATTGCTGAATAAGTTCGCTGTCTGTGGAAGCAGACTTGGCAATCAACTGGAATAGTCGTTTCACAACTATGGGGATAGTGTCTGCCATATTTGGGAGTGGAACTTTGATTATAATTGCAAATATTTTCAGCGCCAACGTTGTAATTGAGGTGTACTTGGAATACAAGGATTTGCCCAGGTAATTGACAAGTGGGTCTAGTAGTTGCATATGCTTGGTATCGCCGAGGATAATTCGCTCTTTCTTCAAACTGGTAAGCAACAGCGAAAGTCCAAACTCGATGAACAAATGAACGTTTGATTCATAGTATTTCATTGTGGCTGTTGCATCTGCCCGTTTTAATTGCACCTTGATGTTTTTGTTAGTAGTGTCGACCTCTGCTACGTCCGCCTGAGCAAGTGGTAAATTTTCCGAGAGCAATTGGTGAACAAATATCATAAATTCTTCAATATTAACAGACGTGTTGGCATTCAATCCAATCGCTATTTTTCTGAACACTTCTTCAATTTGCCTCACCACTTTTACTTGATTTGCTTCCAGCATTTGCCCTTTAATAGGCAGCAAAATTTCCCTTAGTTCGTAGAAAGAAATCAATTTGGCGAGATATTCCAAGGTGTCGTAACTCTTTGTATTTTTAATTTCCCTCATTTTGCCCTTTAACTCTTGTACTTCTCTTTCTTGGCCAGTCTCGCCAAAGATATCGTGCATTGCTATTTGAACTATTGGCTTGACGCAATTGTTGATCGACTCCACAGGGAAACTTTCAGCATTTCCCACCATAATCGCATGCAATGTGAATCCAAGAACGTGCAGCTGATACCCTCTTTTAAGTGACGTTTGCAATCCTTGAATAATGTATAACAGGTATTCTGGACCGAGCATAGTAGAGATCGTAACCAAGGTAGACCTACAACTGTCTCTCGTGGATTGCAAGTGGGATGATAGTATGTTGCAAAGGGTAGTGATCAATTTAGGCAGATGAGTTCGCAGGGATTTTTGTGGTAATAGTTTTAAAATCTTGGTTATCGAGATTGCAATAGGAGTCCTGATAGGAATAGTCTCATCGTTCTTTGCATCCAGCAATCGCTGCAAGCTTGGCAATAATTTTTGGGTTACTACGGAATGGATTTTTTCAGCCTCTTGGGGTTGGTCAACTTCCATCTCCTCTTGCTCTTCGATTTCTTCCTCTTCGTCATCCTGCTGTGTCAGTTCTTGAATTTTTTTTTCTTCAATTCTTATAGTTGGGTCTTTTGACAGTTCCATTTTGAAGTGGAAATTGTCCAGAATTTGAATAACAAGTCTAATTAGCACCTTTTCCAGATCTGGTTTCAGAGCAAAACAATTCATAAATCGTTTCAGGCACGCATAGTATTGTCCCCATTTCAATACGCGGCAGAGGGCACCGATTGTAGTTATGGCTTCATTGATTACATTGTGATCAGCAGTGCGACTAGATTCAAAGATAAAGTGGGCAACCATTGAAACGAAAATATTTGATACGTTGTTTGGTGCAAGTTGCTGATCGATCGCCATTTGTGACAAAAACCGTAAAGCACGAAGCCTTCTATGGACTTGTAAATGTGTGATATTGCTGAAGAAATTAGTTTCGTCATCACTTTGAATACCCAAAAGGCAAACCATATCCTTGAATTCTGGCAGAGTCTGATGAACTTGAACCAGGAAACCAAGAAGGATAATAAATTCCTGTCGGACAACTTGGATGGATAATTTAATCCCTTTCTTTAGTTCTGGGAAGATTAAGCGCAATATGTAATTCTTAAAGTTGTTTGCTTCAGCTTCTTCTTGAATTTCCACAGATCTTTCGATGAATCGCTTGACACCAAACGAAGCTGCAGTTCTGATTGAAAATTCTTCAGGATCTTTGATGTAATAGATAAAATTGTACAACAATGGTTTCCAGCTGACCAGATCAAGAGATTTATAATCAGTCTGATTGATTTGCGTGTAAGAACTGAATCTGCGTTCGAAATCTGGCTCGTCAATTCGTCTTGTTGATTGGGCATTCAGATTTTCCAAGTGGTTATATGTCGCCTCTAAGCTTGACTCCTTTTGACTAAACACATGAAATACATTCAGCAATTCTCTTCTAGCCTCCTTAGTTTCCAAAACCGAAAACAATTGCGAGATTATCTGATAATAAGGCGTTTCGGATGGCTTTGCAATAGAGAGAAATGGAATAAAATGTCTGAATATTTGGAGAATCTCTACTTTGGTCATTTCAGGCACGGATTTGACGTTGCTTTTCAAGAATGGCATCAAAATATGGACGAGTTTTTCTGCAACACTACTTGATTTGACAAATGAACTGATTCTGGATAATATGCGTATAATTCTTGAGGAGATGGTGTCTTTGTTGAGTTTTGCAGCTCTAGAGTTTCCACCAAAATTTATAGCAAGTACAAATTCACATTTCTCCAATAAAACAGGCAAATCATTTTGTAGCAAATCTTGCACTATGTTCTTTTCTGGAAATTCGTCGTGTATATCCTGGATATTTTCAATAATGTTCAATACGAATGATACTACGGACTCTTGGACCTTTACAGCCCCAAGCAACATAATCAGGCCGCGCAAAAGGTGCGGATTGAAATATTTAAGAAACCCAACTTGGGATGCACGCTTTGACCAAGCGCAAATCAATTCCATAACGGCACTTGGCGCCTGGGTATTTTCGATTTCAAATTTATCTACCCTTGAATCAATGATGCTTGTAAATATTTGTGCAATGTAGACTGTAAAGTCAAAATCGACGTCAATTGAAAATATCAATGTTAGCCTTTTAAGTGAAAGTAATCGAACTTGCCGCGCTTGAGTCTGGATAAAATCCTCGTCTTTGTTATTGTTAATTAATTCTTCAGAATAATGTAACAAATTGAGAATCGTCGTGAGAATTGCTGGCAAACATGGTTGAATCAAAGTGCGCAATTGCTTAACAAAATCTTCCAATACAGTTAGGAAGCCAAGTTGTTTCTTTAGCGAGCAAATCGATGTCAATTTCAATCCAGTTGCAACATGGAACTCTTTTCCTTCGGCTTGGCTAGCTAGTGATTTGAATGGTTCCAACATTAGATTCATCATCTCTATCCTTTCATTTTCGTGCATTGTCGCTAAAAAGTTGAAAATAGCAGTTCTTCTGGCTTTTATACCAGTTTTGGACGAATTTCTCCCTTTTCGGCTAATGACTTTACCATACAGTATTCGCAGTACAACCACTACAAGTTTCTGATATTCGTCATGATTAAGCTGAGTTATTACGTGTGACATTTCAAATCCAGTCAGAGTATCACGTAGCCGTTCATCAGAAACCAACCCGTTCAACTCTTCTCCATATTTAACCATTCCTTGGTACTGCCAAGTATTGATACAATCCAAGGCCAGCTGCTGAAGCTTCCCGTCACCATTTGCTAATAAATTCAAGTAGCACCCATACAATGTTTCATCCAGGTGCAGCTTCCTTGGTTTCTTTTGCTTAGAGAACATTGTCAAAAAGGCAGCAATCTTGCGCTTGGCATTAGTTGTTCCGGATTCCTCCTCCGCATCAAATTCTTGGCTGAAAATATTAAGGAATAAAGGAACGATAAAGTTGGAGTGCGCCAGCATTACTGCAGGCATGTCTCCAAGTGATTTGATGAGGAGTGTATAAATATTGGTAAAATCAATCAGTGGTACATCTTGAAGAGTATTATCGAAAAAAACTTGCAAGTTGAACAGTGTGATATCAGCATAAGCATCAACAATGCGATTCCAAGTTCTATTCCAATCATTTAAATTTGTGCATTCGAAAGAGATAAGCGGTGCCTTCCGTTTATCGATTTTAGCTACTTGCGGTTCAGGATTCTTGCGTAATGACAACGGAACAGGCTGATCTCCTCTGCAAACACTTTCGAGACAGGATTTGTAGCAAGTCCAAAATAATTCAGAGTCAAACTTTGAACATATAACCAGTGTTTGGGTTACTTGTGGCCAAAGCGGGGCAAAATTAACACTGTACTGCGCCAAACAGAATTTCGGGATGACAAATAAATATTGGGGTGGAATGCAGTTGCTTGCTAACAGACTTTCCAATTTTCGAAGCAAAATAGGTTTTTCACGTTCATATTCAATTGTATTTGGCGTGCTTTCAAGTTGGCTGCATATTTCAAACAAAGTGCATGGCCCGCTATAAGAACTTGTTGGCAGAACTTCAGCAGCAGTGAATAGCGCCAGAATTTTCATTGTTTCCAATCGGATGTTTGTGTCAAAGGAAGAAATATTTGGTTTCAATATAACAAGAATTTCATCCAAGGACTTGCTGTCTACCAAGCTCGGGTACTTTGGTTTCAAGGAATCATAAACTGCGTAGATTCCTTTCAAATACCCTACGTTTGAAGCGCATTTTGGCAGCATTTCCAATAAACTTGGGAGAATATCTTTCAGGGATGTTTGATTATTAGTCCTTGTCGACACACCGCTGCATTCAACAGCCAAATGGCCGACCAGACTTTGTAGCACTTGCATCCTATCTCCTTGTAAAATTTCAGTTTCATATTCCGAATCATCTCCATGTTTAATAATGTTGAAAAGTTTGTTGATTAAATTTGTAACAATATTGATATACTCTGAATAATCAAATTCAAAGTAGGCTAATGCAGAAAGACAGGTAACGATAGATCCAACATTTTTGATCTCATCCTCTGAAATACACGACTGAAAGTCAAACAATTGCAATTTTTGCAGTATGAAGACTGGAATTGGTTTGTTCTTAATTAATCCATTGGATGTGAGTAATGAATGGCTTGTACCATGGAGGATTGTTCTGATATCATGGTGAAGAAACATGTTCGAAAGTAAAGTGATACAAGACTTGCAATCTTTGGCCCACTTGCTCTGAATCATTCTAAATTAGTAAGATTTACTTGAGAATGTCCGGTAGCAGCAACCTACCAAAAAGCTGGTAGGATCTCTCCAACAGAAAGTTGTAAAACTCTGCTGCAACTTTGATATTCTAGATTAATGTTTGATTACCGCTAAACCAGCTATTTTTTCCATTAAATTCTTGCTTGCAAGTGTTTCTGGCAGTGGACATGTTAATAAAAACACAGCAAATAGTTTCAAGCTACCACGAGCCAAGTCATCTTGGATAGTATTGCTTTCTTGTTCCGAATCTAAATCAGTCAATTTCTACATTGGCCAAGTGTATATTCGTTGATATTTTGGATTCTATCAAGCAATTCCTTGTAATTTGTGATTCTGGTTCCTTTACGCAGTCCAGTCCAAATAGTGAGCAAATCGATTATGGTGTTCAATTCTTGTTGTTGTTCATTCTCCAGAACAGAGTCCAGTACCTTGTAAATAGTTTGCCAGAAATCCGACAAAGTTTCTTTGGTTCCGAAATGCCCCATTAGAATAAATAGTTTTTCCAACACTGGTTTGGTAGTTTGAAGAGATTTGAAGCACACGTCAAACAGTGTCTGGATTACTAAATACCCTCTAGAGTAGAACTGTTGATTAACTTTGAGTGTTTCAAAAAATAATAAGGCTATTGATTCAGTGTACACACTTGGTTTGAATGTTTCGGTCGCAGTAGCATCGTCCTCTTTAATTTCTGCTTCATCAATATCCATTTCATTATCTAATGTCCCAAGAATGTACTGGTAAATACTGCGCGGTTCTTTGCACTTTCTCAACAAAAATCCAAGGGCTTCACTTGCAAATAATCGGATATATAGCTTGGTATTTCTGAACAATGGGACGAATAAATCAAATATTTTATCCAAATCTTCACTCAGCTGCGACTGCAAAAACTTGAATATAGTTGAAATTGAAGTGAAAATGACATCCAATATCTCTGGTGGTGTTTTGTAATCAATGACAGAGATGATTTTCTGTAATATTGGCGGGATGGAGCTGTAAACTTCACCTTGTAAATCTTGAACCAGAGCAATGATTAATCTAACGTTAATTTAACTTACGCCAGGATAGGCTCAATACAAGACTCATGTTCCAAATACTCGATTGATATTTCCGCGATTTGGTCTTTGTGGTACAGTATTTCGACTAGAGATCTCGAAATACCCCTGATCCGCTGCTGATATTCTCTGTATTCATTTGTCAAGTTCAGCTCTAAATATTTATCGTATTCACTCATAAAAAATGATTCTGATTCTTCATGTTTATGGATTTTATGAATATTGATTTTCACATCTTTGATTCTATCGTTGAAAGATTGAAACTAGGTTAGTTGGATTTACTTTGAATCTGTTGGAGCCATGTTTATTCAGCTGTTTGACTTCCATTTTTTGAAAAAGAAAAAAAATATTTGGTGAAAAATCTAGATATAAAGATACATTAATCCGCCATTGAATTCTGAATCAGTGAATTGGAATTAATTTAGTCAGCCTAATAGCCAGCACAATCTCAGTGTAATAGCCGGCACAATCTCAGCGCAATAGCCAGCACAATCTCAGCGTAATAGCCAGCACAATCTTAGCGTAATAGCCAACACAGTCGATAGAAATGCAAAAATAATGAAATAATAAGATTTTATTAACTCTTCCTAAATAAACCCTTTTATAATGCAAAATTAAAATTTAAATGCTACGTTAGTGATAATCTTACAGTTCTGCAATGTTCATTGGCATTTCTTCTACTTGGGTGTTGTAGAACTTTTCAATTTCACGGTGCATTGGAATATCGTCGGTGGTAATAAAGTTAATGGCAACACCTTTACGACCGAAACGACCACCACGACCGATACGATGGATGTAGTTTTCCTTGTTGGTTGGCAAATCATAGTTGATTACAAGAGATACTTGCTGTACATCAATACCACGAGCCAAAATATCAGTTGTAATCAATACACGAGAAGCACCAGAACGGAAATCTTTCATAATTTTAGAACGTTCTTCTTGACTCATTTCACCATGCTGTAATTAAATAAAAAATACCAAAGCGGAAACGGTGAAATCTCTTTCTGTCATATTTTGAGTGAGCCAATCGACCCTTCTCTTGGTGTTTGCAAAGATAACAGCTTGTGCTACAGTAACTGTGTCATATAGATCGCAAAGAGTGTCAAGTTTCCACTCTTCCTTGTCGACCGCAACAAAGAATTGTTTGATACCTTCGAGAGTAAGTTCGTCTCTCTTTACTAGAATTCTAATTGGGTTGTTCATAAATGACTTGGTAACCTCCAAAACTTCACCAGGCATGGTAGCAGATAATAATACAACTTGGATGCTAGGCGGCATAAGTTGGAACACTTCATAGATTTGTTCCTTGAAACCACGGGACAACATTTCATCAGCTTCGTCGAGAACAAACATTTTAATGTGATCTGCACGAAGATATCCTCTATTGATCATATCGAATACACGACCTGGTGTTCCGATAACAACTTGTGGGCCTGCTTCTAATTTCTGTCTATCTTCTTGAATACTCACACCACCAATGGATGCATGGCATTGAATACCCATATAATCACTAAGGGCGACAACTACTTTTTGAATTTGGACAGCCAATTCACGGGTTGGTGCCAAAACCAATGCTTGACATTCCTGAAGGCCGGCATCGATGCTTTGCAAGATTGAAATAGAGAAAGTGGCAGTTTTGCCGGTACCTGATTGTGCTTGTGCAATAACATCATTTCCACGGAGAACTGGGAGAATAGCACGTTGTTGAATAACGGAAGGTTTTTCGAAACTGATATTTAATCCAATACTTACCCATAAGCGTAAATACCACGCAAGAGTTCACTTTTGAGGTTCATTTCATCAAAGGTTTCAGCAACGTCATCGAAATTTCCCTATTGATCAGAAATAGTGTACTTGAATATCGTTTGCGTTGAGTTCTCCAGTGAGTGGACCGTCGTTGATTTTGTCAGAAGCCATAATTTTTTTGTTAAGTATTTTTTCTTTTTTTGTTCTTTTTTTTACCTGGAGGCAACCCTAACCCCCACGCTGAGTCAGATACGCCTAAAGCTTAACTGAAACAACTGTTTCACAAAGGCTTAGTTGACTCCAATTAGTCAATAATATGGGATAAAATTTTGATTTCAAATTTTACGCGTTACTTTTTTGGATGGAAGAGGACGATACATTTGATGATTTTGATATTCCAGATAATTTAGAGCTCGTAGTGCCCCAACAAACGAATGTGGTTGATCCTTTCGAGTCAGACTCGGATTTTGATATTGAGGAGGACAGGATACATTCGTATCTCCATTCTCCGGTACTTTCATCAAACGCAAGTGTAATAGCATCAGATAACGATGAAACCTTTGATGATATCGAGTTTCCGATCAATGGTGTTAGCTGGGATAGAAATAGCCACGATGGCGATGTTTGTCAAGATATGGAACTGCCTAGCGCAGACGAATTGGTAGCACGTCTCAACCGAGTAAGAAATAGGGAATACGGAGTCCCACACACACCTCCGCTAACATGCAATCCGCCAACACCTATTCCCATAGATGCGGTTAAACCTAGAACCAGCATTCAAATTCAATCGCCCATATTAGAAATCAACTTGGCTGAAATAGAACATCAGATTAATGATTCGACGGGTTCCATATCCAAACCAGTTCAAACAATATTTCAATCGGAGGTTGATCTACTGGATGCAACCTCTGAAGATGAATTAAATTTTACTGCACCTGAAATCCATAAAGAAACTCTGGAGATACCAAAAGTAAATGATAAAAAACCAAATATTAAATTGATTACGTTAGAGGATTTTAAAGCGCAAACCCCACCTGCTCCCAAACAAGTTGAACCTCAAATTCATAGAATCAAACGACAGGACGAACAGAAACGTTCAGTAATAATAACTAATACAGTCTTACATAGCGCGCACGCCAGCTAGTGTTGCTAGCAGCACAGCTAGTTCGCGATGGGCAGCCCCAAACCTTCGAGAAACAAAGAGACCGCCAACATATAGAGTTGCTTTTGGAAGGACAGTTACTGGTAATATTTGGCTAATTAGACGAAAAGAGGAAATCTAAAAGACCTACGAAACCACAAAAACCAACTTTGATCAGAAACTTGGGCAATTCGAACGTTCCAAAAGGTTTCATTTGGTTTTACACTAGTCGTAGGAAATATGGTGTATGATCCTATTGAACAAACTTGGAAAGGCAATGAATCAGTATTACAAGATTTTGAATCCAAAGCACAGTCAAAACCAAACTTTATTCCGTCAAGCGGACAAATACCAACCAAAGTAGGAAACATGGTGTTTGATTCTGTAAAGATGTGCTGGGTTGGCAATGAATTGTCCAAAGAGGAAACCGATCTTTTTGATGAAATCGATGATTTGCACGAGTCAAGTAGTTAGTTTTTAACTTTGAAAAACAAACATGGATTAAGCTAGAAATAACCGAAAAAAAGGCGTTTTACCTATCGGAAAACAGACATAAATTGCTCATTGGCAGTTGGTATCCCAGAGTATTCAAAGAAACCCGTCCCATAACCAGGGATACTTCAAAATCCTATCTTTATGATATTAGAAACATTTAACAGAGTAAAATTATTGATTATTGTAATTCAAATGGCGGTTGATTCCTTCATTGAGCATCTACTCTTCAAATCCGATTCCTTCTTACTCGCCGTATGATCTTTTACCAACCTCAAAGCAAAGTTTATACAGCTGCTGCACTTGCCATAATCTCTGGCTTGAGTCTGTTCACGTATTGCATAAGTATTTTGATGGTGTTTTTTGATTTAGAAAAAAATGTTGAAGAGTGCAAGAATATTTCAACAATTGATAAAGCCCAGATTCACACAGGTGTCCTTCTATGCTTCAAAGAAAGGAGGGAAACAAACGAAACAGGTTCAAGAGGAGGTTGACACTCCCTTTGACCTGACTCCATTTATCACACGAATGGACAAATCATTGGAAGCATTCAAATCTTTGCTTGAAAAAATTAGGGTTGGAAGAGCAAATCCAAATATCCTGGACCCAATCATTGTTGAATTGGACAAAAAGAGAATGCCGCTATCACAGGTAGCCCAAATCCATGTAAAAGACGCAAACACACTAATGGTGGTCGTTCCAGACGAAAAGGTATTATAATATCTCATTCAGCTTACATCTGTAGTTGAGCGCTCAATGAAAGTAGCAAATCTAAGCTTAAATCCCCAAAAACAGGACAATCTAACGTTAAAAGTACCAATTCCGAAAATGACTGCGGAATACAAGCAATCGCTAGTCAGACAAATCCATGCCAACGCGGAAAAGTCTAAAATTGGAATTCGCAACATCCGCCAAGATGCTCGCAAATCAATCAAGAAAGATAAATCCAAGGACGTGGTGAAGAAGAACGAAGATTCAGTTCAAAAGAAAACTGACGATTTCATCAAAAAAATCGATGATTTGATAGCTGCAAAGGAAAAGGAATTATCTCAATAAATTAATATTAAAATGCTATCTGTCCGTTACCATGCGAATAGTTGATATGCGGATTCCTAGCACTACAGAAAGTCTGTGCTGCTATGTGCATTCGGCCGCACGATACATTGACCATGCTTTCCTTTTATGATTTATCTGTGATTGGCAATCTCGGCAGAGCCAATATTTTCAGGAAATTACCAGTGAAAAGGTACTTGAAGCAGAGTATCTAATAAGCAATTAACTGGACTCTTGTATATTGTTTGGCTAGCAGGAGCAGGCTATCAGCGTAAAATAATTCGGGTAACGGTGCCGTCAACCTTGTGTTACACCTCTGACCAGCCATGTGACGGCTATACTATTTAAATCCGAAAAGATAATCTTTTGTATCAATGCTTTTTCACCTCCTAATATCCGCAATCAATTGCTTGCAACCCCCGCTTGCTACCCAGGGAAAGCTTTTTGTTGACACAAATGGACAAAAAGTGCATCTTCATTGCTCGGCATGGTCTGGAGTACATCAAAAAGAATTCTTGAATTACGGTTTAGAAAACCAGCCATTGTCTGTCCTTGCTGATCAATTCAAATCTGCTGGATTCAACTGCGTCAGATATCAGTTTTCTGCTCAAGTAGTAAAGACTAATCCGGTTGTCAATTCGACTTTGGTGGAAGAGTTCAATCCGCAATTTGTAGGGAAAACAGCTCTTGAAGTTGTGGACGCTGTGTTTGATGAATTGGTCAAACGAGAAGTTATGATCATCTTGGATTATCATATGCTGGATGCAGGCGGTTGCTGTTCACCTCTTGACCAAAATGGTGGATGGTCCAACTCTAGATGGACCAAGGAAGATGTTCAAGCGCAATTGGTAGCAATGGTAAATAGATACAAAAATAATCCGTGGGTGATTGGTGTAGATGTTAGAAACGAAGTTAGATCAATGTATGATTTAATTGGTTCCACACAGATCCCCAATCCATTCTCTATATTCATGCCAAACTGGGGACAAGGAGGCAGCTGGGATTGGGCTGTTGAAGCAGAAACCTTGGGCAATGCCGTCTTGGCAGCTAATCCAAATATGTTGATTATGATTCAAGGGTTCTATCAAATCCAAATTTCTGAACTTTGGTTTTGGCTAACTCATAACAAAAACAACTGCAGAAGACCTAGAATCCCACAAGTGCTGACATTGAATCAAATCAATAGAAAACCAATCAATCTTGCCGTCCCACATAGACTGGTATATTCATGCCATACATACGACTTTTTCTATGACTTTGATGTTTCCAATATGACATACGTGGAATGGAAAAAGCAAACCCAATATTACTGGGGTGATGTCGCGGATTTACCAGATGTTCCATTCTTCCTGGGTGAATTTGGAACCAACCACAACGCTGCTGGTCTGGACACAAACTTTTTCACGTATCTGATGGAATATATTAAAGAAAAAAAGATGCACTGGGCATACTGGGCTTTTGAAGGAACTTATGCTAACCCGAACCCAAGCCAATGTGCTCTGGCTGAACCGAGCTATTTGATTACTGAAAACAGGACAATGGAGAATTCCTACGGTCTGTTGAATACCGACTATGACGGATTCGCTTACCAACCTCAGGTCGAAGCCTTGCAGTCAATCATGTTTACAGATTTCTAGAATAAACTTGCTCTTTTGTTCATATTCTTGCCTGGGTTTCCTTCCGTGTACAAGACAGTTCAATATAATACGATAAAAAGGTAGTTCAATTAAGCTTTATTCTTAGACAAACAGTTTAATAGTATTATCCGCACCAGACGAGAAGATCCAAGGTTGAATTGGATGCCACTGGCAATCTAGCGCACCCAAGGACTCGACCCTTTCATGAGCTTTTAATGTCTTGAGAGGAACAATAAGAGGGTTTTGCATCAAGTCGTTGTAAACCATTCCGTGGAACAAAAGAACAGAACCATCGTCTGAAGAAGATGCAAACAAAGGATATCTCTTGTGATAGGACACCTGGCGGACAGCTTCTTGATGGTAACGCAACGTTTTGTATGGTTTTGCAGACAGATCCATGTCAAACCAATGAATACGCTTGTCATATGTACCAATAATCAAGTTATCTCCAGCAGGATGGATATCAATGCTTGAAATCCACTTGCTTCCAGGCATTAATTTTTTGATTAATTCCTGCTTCACAAGGTTGTAAATCTTGACTGAACGTTGAGTCTAAAGTCAACAAAAACTTACTGCAACAAACAAGAATGGTTTGGTTGGATGGAAAATAACCTTTTGGACTAGCCCTTTGGATTTCTTGAAAGGATTCTGAGACGAGCCTTTTGAAATTTGGTGGATTTGAACCGCCGAGGAGTTTGCTATAATAAAAGCTCAATTACCATCCGGAGAAACTGAGGCAAAGTAATCGCCCCTTCTATGCCAGGCTATACTGGTAACAGTTTTTGGCAATGTTATGTGTATACAGTGGCCACTAGCGCTATCGCTTGCGTTTGGCTTCTCCCATTTGATTGCTCCTGCATTTTTAACATTTTCCCAGGCACTAGCAATAACCTGAGTGGTTGTTTCAATAATTTCTTCATTGGCTACTCCTGGCTGGAGTAATATAATCTTTTCTCCTGTAGCGACAGCAATCAAAGAAACAGTTTTGCTTGGACTCCATGAAACAGCCATAGCAACTTCTTCAAGTTTGAATGTTTTGATATTTCTTCCCGTTGAAACTTCCCAAATCTTTACAGTCTTGTCATCCGACCCAGATGCAATCCATTGTCCAGTTGGGTCTAAACAGAAATTTCTCACTTTGGCAGAGTGTCCTTTATAAGTGATGGATAATTTAGTTGGGAATGGTTTCAAATCTTTTGGGCTTGGTAATTTTGGAATTAGCGATTCAGGATCAATATCAAGCTGATGTTAATAAAAAATACCTTTTGTTTGACAGTACGCGGGCAAAGATACAAATCAAGGCATCTTTCAAACCTTTCTTGGATAAATTTCTGGTACGCTCCAACCTGTCTAAGGGTTGAATGCTTCTTTGGAAGGAAATTATGTGGACGATCTTCGGGATCCAAATCTTCCCACTCCCTTTCTTCATCCTTGCTCAGTACGTATTCACTAGGAGGGTTGTAAGATTCATTATGCTCAGGCAATTTAAGTTTTGGAGCCGGAATGTGATTCTTAAGAGCGTTTTCGTCTCCTTTGTTGTCCCAAATATCATAAAACTTTGGTTTATCGCTGACCTTTTTCTTTTGCCCTGGAACAATCAAGCCAGCCCTAATAGCTTTTGCAATTCTCATAATCTGCAATCAAAGTTAAAATACCTTGCTGGCTTCGAGTTTGGAAGGGATAAATCTCCTCTTTGGCTCATGCGCACCGCTTAAAGGCATAACTTCCGTCGTTCCAGAGAACCATTCAACAGTTGGCTCATATGGATCATACATTGTTTCTGGGAATTGATGTTGCTGAATGCGCTTGAGCATTTCTAGTTCTTCCTTGTTCAAAACAATGTTTTTGCCCTCCAACTTGTCGTAAACCGAACGCCTACCATTAATTGCAATTACCAAGCATTTTTATCATCCATGGTACTCAAGAATTTATCCAAGTCATCCCCTTGAGCTGGACGCATAATTTTGTTTCCATTGACATCATATCCAATATGTGGATATTCATCATACCATTCCATTGGGATATTGCCAACTGTGTTGTAGTTTTCTTCGTCGGAAGTATCACTGTCATAAACTGGGTCAATTTCAGGTAATTGCTTCTTTCGCAATACTCGAACTCTTTTCTCTTCAAATTCTTCGTAAACATCAGACACCTGAGAATCCACTTCTGTGTCCAAATCTTCAACCTGGTCGTCAATATCTTTATATTCGTCTTCAGAACCTTCATCCGCAGAATCAACGTCGTCCTCGAATTCTTCGTTGATATCTATTTCTGGGAATTCTTCTTCGACTACTTCCTTTCTCTCCTTCCTTTTTCCCATTCCAATTCCAACTCTAAAAAAAAGAAAAAAAAGAATCGAATTTCGCAATGGAGAATTACAGCAAAGTAAAAACAGAAATGGAACCAGTCCCTGAATTGGACAACTTAAGCTCGCTTGTAGTTATCAATAATGGAAAAGTGCCCAGTTATGTAAATGCTTGCACCAAGCTGCTGCAATCAGAGAATCATGTTTACCTGTATGGCTGCGGATTTGCAGTAAATAAAACAGTAACAGTCACAGAAATACTGAAACGAAATATTGAAGACTTGAGTGTAGATATTTGTATATTTAATGTCTCTGAATCGGATTATTGGGAGAGCATAAATGGTGATCTGGATGTGCTCAAAGTTACCCGCAATCTACCTGGAATAAGGATAAAGATATCAACAAAAGAATAGAAATATTAATAAATTTTCATTAAAACAAACAATTATTATTAAAATCACATATAGGGCCGAATACTAGTGCCTCCTAGATTGGCGGGCAAGGTGGGATACACAGCGTCTCTCGAAAACTTGCTTTGGATGCGTTTCCCATAAGGAGTATTCCGTATTACAGGCAAGATAGGGCGAATGCATTCGATGAGCTATATTAGCCAAATGTTACCAAATTTCTTTGATCAGGAGCCGCACAGTCAAGAGCAGTTTGTACAACATAATTGGCAAAAGAGTCGCAAAGCAGTTTCTCCAATCGTCGTTCATCCAGCAACTCTGCAATTAACCTACTGCGCAACTTTTGACTTGCGACGCGAATGCACTTCATTAGCCAGGGAGTACCTTTTCAATCACGTTAGAGCTGAACTTTTGTATTGAAAGTAAGCAAACATTCCCGACAAACTGTTGGATGATACACTCAGAGTATCTCAAGTCTCCCAGATCCAAGACGTATTGAACAACGTAATTGCCGAATGGATCCTGCGATCAGTAAATATTACCTGTACGAGCACTAGAGCGTTTTTGGCAATTTCAGTAACAACTTGCGTGCGCTGACTTTCAATGGCATAATCAATACACCGTTGCATAACGCAGCAGCCGTGGCGATGGGTTGCGACTTGGACACAGTTGCCTGTCACTGCTTCGAATACAAACTAGGTCAATAACAGTTACTTGATTGTCATCGCTTGATAGTTTGTTGAGGCATTTTTGAATTACGTGATTTCCATTTAAATCTTTAATCAGACTCACAGCATCAGCATTAAGAGCAGTAGTTATTGTTTGTATTTGATAAGGACTTGATGCAGCTTCTATTAGTTTTTGAACTGCCCGAGTTCCATGCATATTCAGTGAAATGAAAATGAGATCTGGAGCAACGCGCTGAACAATCTCTGTTCGTTGCTCATCAGAACAAAATTCGATTAGTTTTTGGCATAAATAGTTTCCAAATGGATCTGCATTAATTTCGATCTTACCGATCATTAATTCGGTAGAGTGGCTAAATATTTCAGCGAAAATAAGTTTGATAGCAGTGTGGTGAAGCTCTTCGATTTGTTTTTGGAGGAATCTACATCCATACTGATCTTTGCAAAGAAAATATATCTGGCCCACCAAATCATCCAAATTAAGATTTGCGTAGCGATTCACTGGGTTAACAATATTTACATTCTTCTTCACTCGATTTTCTGAGTTTTGGAACTAATGGTTTTTGATATAGTGATGAATAGTTTGCAGCGGTATATGGTTTGATTGATTGCAATTGCAGCTGGCGGCTTTGAACTTGCGGCAGATTGGTTATATGTGCGAAATGGCAGCGATCACCTCTAGAACAAAACCCTTGAAGAAAATACCGACAAATGCCATACCCTGGGGCAGAATCTTGGGCAATCGCATTGGGCATAGCTTGCAAAGAAGGTGATCTGTGAAGTTCAAGGTGATTGTAATGCTCTGACGAAGATGAAAGACTGGTGTACGAGCTTTCCATTGATTCATAGTACATGTCGGCTCGCTCATACGGAATATGAGCTATACTTGCACTTTTTCTCAATATAGTAGGCTTCACGGGATTTGGATATTGGTCTAGATAAATTATAAAGTACCTGGAGCATTGCTGTAGCCGCTCCACCCACCTGTTGAAGCTCTTCGAGATCCGACTTGAGGCAGTCCAGCCAAATCCAGCGAACTATCCATCTTTGTTAGGTTTTCGTACCATATTCTTTACAAACGGATCTCTAATGAGTCTTGGCAGCGGTTCCGGTTCTTGAGAGTAGTAGTGTTGTCCAGTGTATGCAACTTGATCAGTACGTGCTTACCATCGTCTTCTAGCAAAAACTTATCGGAAAACTGCGGTGGTGCTAAACATGGTTCTGAAGTTGCTGATCTTGGATTTCCAAACTCGTCCAGCTCGACAGGTTTTCTTTTATTAGCATCTGATCTTTATAAATTCTATTGTTTACCTGCTTAATTGGTTGAGCGAGAGTTCTTCCATCTGCTTCCATATTGAGGAAACATTACTTTGCGCTTTTGTATCGATGCTTGCTTGTATTGGAGGTGGTTGCAGTTGATGAGAAGGCTTATCATGATAGGTATTTAAAAATATTTTGGGTTCTTGATGGTCATAGTTGGAAAGGTTGATTCCAGTGTTGATCTTGATTTTAATCATCTCCATATACCTCATTATTATCAGATCTCTGATCATTTGTAACGAATGAGTTGCCTATCATTCAAAGTACTTGTCAAGAATTTTATGCGACGAGAGTTAAAAAATTAATCACGTTTTCGAACTTGCATCAGACACAACATGAAATGAAATACCAGGAAAGATTAAAAGTGACGGCTTACAGCGTGTACCAGCTGGATTAACTTTCTATATGCAATGTATTTATCTTGAAACATTAACTTTTTCCTACCCGTCTCTCTCCAACTCCGCCATTTCAAAAAAGTGCAGAATTAGCTTGGCTTCCTTAGTTTCGGTGTCGGTTCTGAGTAATGTGCTATAACGCTGGTGATTAAAGAAAGGATACTGCGTTTGGATCTCTGGTTGATTGTGTAGTAGAATCAACGACCGCCAGTGGAACACTAGGCTCAGATCTTGGGCTATGTTAATATCCGTTACATGTCAAAATCCGTGGTCCCGCTAATCTGCTTCATCTGGGTCGTAATTAGCAGCAGAGAGTTGGATTTGGCATCGTTCAATAAATATCTTTCCATAATTGGGTCCGTGGTTCCAACGACATTCGCAAGCGAAATATTTACATTTCCTAATCTATCTGTTGAAGATCCGCCGTATATCTCTTGTTTAACTGTACAAATGAGGTCGCAGGGCGACAAAGTCCTGTTTTTTTCTACATATAGATTAACATGGAAGGTAAACTCGGCTTCCCAGACTACTTTATTGTCTTTGACTGTCGCTCTGGTCGTACTTCCTTTTGTGGTTGAATTGGATAATTTCCATTTGACAAAGTACTGTCCTGAAACATATGGTAGGTTGATTAGTTCGTGAATTGTCAATTTACATTCGTACTGCACTCTGCGATTCTTGGATACAAACATTTCCATCCTTAAATTAGTTAGAGGATAAAAATGGCTAAAAAATTTGAAAAAATCAGTCAAGGCAGCTGTACTTGATGGCAATAGTAATTTATTACAATTCTTGAGCTACTGATTGCGAGATTGATTGCCTGCCCCTCTACCTCGTCCACGGCCGCGTCCTCTCCAGTTATATCTCACCCCAGTCTGTCCAAAGGTTTCCATATTCAAACTCTTCTCTTCTTGTCTCTTTGCACGCACATCAACCCTGTTGTTAATCAAAGATACTGTTCAACTTCCAACTTGTCTTTCATTTCACAAGATATATCATCAAAGAATGACGATTTGTTGTAAGTTTTTTCAGCAAAAGGGGAATCCAGATCAGTCTTTTCAAACTTTGCATTTGAAGATTCAAAATCAAACTCTTCAGTAGGAATATTAAGTTTTTTCCCTGGTTTCTTGTTTGGCTTCTTTTCCTGACGATGGTTTTCTGTTTGCTCAGCTTTTGCCTCTTCGCCTTCTTCTGGCTGTTTGGATTGCCTGTTCTTTTGCTTTCTTTCATTGGAGTTTTGGGTTCTGTTGGTTTGTCCAGATCTACCGTTCTGTTGCGGTTTATTTTGCCAAGCAGTTTTTGGTTGTGGTTTTTTCTTTGAAGCTAGATTAGCAGAATAAGTACATGTCTCTTCGCTTTCCTCTCCTTCCAATTCTGAAAAATTCAATACAGTCTTGGTTTCCTTCCTTGGCTGCTTTTCCTTTTGCTTTTCCACCTTGACTTCAACGTCTCCTGGTTTGTTGACTTGCAGTGCGCTAGCTGTAGCCTTTTTCTTTGCGACTGTTACATTTGGAGTGACTTTAACGTCATCAAGTTTATTTGCAAGTTCATCAACGTCTTTTGGCTTTGCCTAGTTATCAAATATTTAGTACAGCTTTTTGGATTTCAGCTTTTGGAGGCTGATTGAAACCGTTTGATGGAAATCCAGATTGTGGATTTGCAAACCCTGGAGCGCCGTTAGCGAATCCTGGCATATTTTTTGCAAAGCCAGATGGATTAATTGGCTCGTTGAAACCCATTCCAAATTGATTGTTTGGGTATTGATAGCCAGGCTGTTGCTGTTGCCAGTACATCTGTTGCATATATGCCATATGCTGCTGAGCGTAATATGGATTGCCATTTGGCATTCCTGGATACATTGGATTACCTCCAAATTGCGGCTAGAATCAATAAACAATAACCATTGCAGGTGCTTTGTTATCTTCAACTTTCAAATCTTTCACATCACTCCCTTTGAACACAATTAGAGGAAATGTATTTGGCTGTGCTGGAATTTCGTCTTCAGGTCGTTTTGCTCTTCCTTCTGTTCCAAAGCTGCGTACTAATGTTAGAGAGATAGTTGCCATTTTGCAGTGAAATCGAAGATTCTTCGTGGTTTATATTGAATAATATGCCGACAAATCTGATGTTTGATTTTGAAATTAAACTAATTGTAGCTCCAACAACTGGTAACGACATTTGTAGATTTGAAAAAATGCAAGGTCGAAAATTTCGATACGAGGTACAGATCATTGGCTTTACTATGCGGCAACGGAAAGAGAATTTATTTATCGCCGTTTAAATGCGATACTAGCATATTGCCGTCAACCGTGCTTGGAATGCGCCAAGAAAACTGTCTCTACTGAATGTTTATTAAGCGGCTAAAAAGCCGGCCACTTTCTCTATGAAAATATGGCCAATATTAGAATGCATGTAGCCCTGAATGATGGAGAACTGGTCTTTCAGGTAGTCGTCAATGTTGACATTTGGTTCCTCCAGATACAGCTGAATAGTAAATGGAAGCGATAATGTCACCAGGATGATAAAGAATTCAGTGTTGGAGTCGAAAAAGATAAACATCATTACCATCAAAAACGCAAAAGTGCCAACGAGCAAAATTGTAAGCAAAGGGGAAATATCCAAGAGCTGGGCCAACAGGTAGGCTTGCAACACAATAGTAGCAAACCCAAACACAACCACGCCAATCCTAATAAACTGGTTGAACCATTTCTCTTTGGTTTTGGTATCGACGAATGTCTGCATCATGTGAAATTGTACTTGCTGGTTCAAAAGGTAAATCATGAATCCAAATAGTTTTTTGTTGTTGTCTATGTCGGTTTTGCAATAGGAGCCAAAAACAAATTGAATAACGAGGTATATAAGCACACCATAGTGGTGGATTGTGGTCAACAGCACTTGCCAGAAGGATTTCTTCTTTTCGGTGCTAATACCATATAATAATGCCAATAAACCAATTAGTAGGGATAAAAATCCTGGCCAACCAACAAGCAGCGGTACTGGTTTGCAGGGCACGGTGCTGTTTCCTGATGTAGTGGCATTCGTCAGAGTCCCGTTAGTAGCACTAGAATTAGGTGCGAAAAATCCAGGATCGATAATCATTTGAAAGTTTCAATTTTTCAGTTTGTGTTCTTAAATCTTTTACGGCCACGTCCCGAGTTGTAACCAAAAAAGGCCATTTGTTGTGATTGGTTCGAATAGCACCGAATTGAAATTTAGCAACAGCTCTAACGACTATTGCGCTTTACAAGTATTCGACGTGAAAGTATCTGCGTTAGCGAAAAGTCCAGAGATATTTCCATTAGTTTTATTAAAGTTCATCTTCGGCTGCATTTCTGACTTTGGAGAATGACACATCATGGTCCGGTATTTTTAGTGCAATTATGAAATAAGAGACTCCATTGAATGCCGAGCATAACAAAAAGATTTTGTAAGCTGGATATTGGTTGATGAATGTTAGAACCAATACTACAATCAAATTCAACGGCACGCGACATATATTCATGATTGTAGATCTGGATTCTTCCGGGATGACAAAGGACCTTACGGTGCTGAATGACGGAAAGTAGATTCCACAGCAAATTTCAAACACATTCAGAAGGACAAGCGTCACAAACTCTGATTTTGTCGCTGCAAGCCCAGTAAACGAAATCACCGCACCTATCGTTGCATATTGAAGAATTGTCTTTGCCGGCACGTTCCTTGCTGTCAAATAAGAAAATATTGTGGATCCAATCATGATGGAAATCATCAACGTGGAAAAGATAATACCCAGAGGCAACAGTTTGGTGGAATCTGAAAGTGTACTGTTCATTACTGGAGTCCTAATTTAACATTCAACCTACCACAAAAATACAAATATGTACATGGAAGATTCAAAGCAAGACTGAACGAACCCAACCGCTATGATGCTGGAATCTACTATTAGTGATAAATACTATTAATCATGACTTTACAGGCATCTCTAATTCCAGATGAAGATTCCTGGCTGGTTTTGTAATGTTCTGGCCATAAATTGTGGATCAATAAAGCAGCCAATAGCAATAGCCCTCCTGATACCAAGAATGGTGATACTAGTCCAAACACTGATACAACTGCGTTCGCTATCAACCCAGATAATATCGCTACTAGAGAGTTGATCAGGGTGCTTTTTGAAAATATCGCAGATAATGACCGTTCTTCCAATCCAAGTGCTTTGTGCTGTTCAATAACCCATGATTCAAACACAGTCATCAATAGTGAGGTGCTTACACCTCCAGTTACTCTTCCCAGCAACAAAACTTGGAAATTTGAAGATAATTTAGTTGCGCATGATAATCCATACAGGAAACAAAATGATATGCATCCAGTCTTTCTCCCTAGTCGATCAGACATATTTCCAACCAAAGGTCCTGCAAATCCTGAAGACATGAATCCAACAACAAATAATCTACATTAAACACAAGTACATTGCGATATCATGCAAATCATATCCATAAGATTTATATAGCTCGTATAAATAAGATCCTTGCAGCCAGTCAGATAGCATCACCAGAGCATAAACTGTGAAATATTGGTATTCGAGAGACTGGTGCCGCTGATTATCGATTGCACCGCCGTTTGAAGATTGACTGTTCATGTAGTACAGCAGTGTGCATATTAATCCAGAAACAGCTAACAGCAGAATATAGAATTTATCATCCATATGGAAACTTTTGGCTTGTTTTGTGGCTGGTTTCAAGTTTCACAAATAATTTATTAACTACTGCATTTCGTCTTCCATCTCATCTTCTTCCTCATCCCAATGCTTTGGCGCTTTCATTCCGTAATCGTCTTGAAGGAAAGGAACAGCTTCGGCGTTCGTAATTTCTTTTTCTTGTTTTAACGCTTTGATAAAAGTCTCTTTAGACACAGATGGAACTGGATTAGCAATCGGTTACCGACATCGACATTTTTCAAGACTCCGTCGTTTTCAACTTCGTTGACGGATTTTTGAGCTGCACGCAAAGCATTGAACAGCTGAACAACTACAGTTACCGTTAATGTTACCACCCTTTGTAGCCATCTTCCTCAGAGATTTTTCATAGTCTAAATCTGAATTATCTGGTATTATCCTGCCAACATCCTTTTCCTTCTTTTTATCTGTTGTGAGCAGTTTCTTTGCTCTTTCTTCCAGTTTCTCTTCATCAATGTCCTTTTCTATCTTTCTCTTCAAAGATAATACAGGGCGCTTGAATTAATTCGGTAATACATTAGTTTTAGCCCCAGTTTCCAAAATCTTGGAAATTACAGAAGATAGTTTAGTGGTTTTTCCTTCCTCTATTTCTGCTTTATCCTTTTGCGGAACTTTTTCTTTTCTTTCTTTGAAATCATCGTCGTCGGACAGTGAAATGTTATCTTCAGAGAAATCATTGTCCAAGCCGTCGTCCTGGAGAATATCATTGTCAATCAAGTCTTGCTTTGTGAATTCTTCCACGTCAGAGTCTGAATTATATGCTGCCTCTGCTTTCTGTCTCTTTTTTAGAGACACTTTTCTTTTTTTCTTGTCGCCCATTTCTCAAAAAAAAGAAAAATATTTTAGTCTGACAACCCATGCATTTCGGTATTGGATTGGGAATGCGTGCGCTGATTAAAGATTTCTTATCTTATGGAGAGAGTGTGTAATTATTTACTGCTGTTGCGGATACCAAAAGGCATCCAAGTGAACAAGCCGTGCGACTGGTAGAGATATTGGATCCAAGTAAGGCCAGTCTGAGATGTAATTTTGATTATGAGCTTGAATTTTTTCAGAATCAAAATGCAATCAAAAATTGTAATAGGAACAAGAGAATCCCAGTTAGCGATGATACAAGCCAATCAAGTAAAATCAGAACTGGAAAAAATCTATCCGGATATTGAATTTTCGATTAATGGAATGACAACCACCGGAGACCAAATTTTGGATAAACCGCTTTCTCAAATTGGAGCCAAAGCTCTCTTCACAAAAGAATTAGAAGTAGCATTGCATGACAAGATAGTTGACTTAGTTGTTCACTCGTTAAAAGATTTGCCGACTACTTTGCCTGATGGCATGACTATCGGTGCAGTTTTGGAACGTAAAGATCCCAGGGATGCAATCATCATGAGCCTGAAAAACAAAGCGTTAAAGCTCAAAGACTTGGAAAAGGGGAGTGTAATTGGGACCAGCTCAGTTCGAAGAATCGCTCAGCTGAAGCGAAAGTATCCTCATTTAGTTTTCCAAGATATCGTAAATCTATTTAACATTCAGAGAGGGAATTTGAATACCAGATTAAGGAAATTGGACGACGAAAACTCTCCATTCACCGCATTGTTATTAGCATACGCTGGAGTTTCTAGAATGGGCTGGGAAGATCGAATTACAGAAATTCTAGAAAAAGACGTTATGTTGCATGCTGTTGGCCAAGGTGCGATCGGTGTTGAATGCCGCTTAGATGATTCCAAAGTGTTGAAATTACTCGGGCCATTAAACCACACAGAAACCGTCCTTCGTACCAGTGCCGAAAGGTCTTTTATGAAAACACTTGAAGGCGGTTGTTCAGTTCCACTAGGAGTTGCAACTATTATTAAAAAGACAGGAGATGCTTTTGAACTTTCTCTAATTGGATCGGTGACTTCATTGGATGGCTCAAAACAAATCAAACACGATCTAAACGCTGTAGTCCATTCAGTGGATGATGCTGTTAAACTTGGGGTTGACGTTGCTAACGAGCTAATCAAACAAGGTGCCGAAGATATACTTGAAAGTATTAGAGCAAATAAATGAAATCTGGTTTACCACAATTTTTCGGAGTTTTATTCTCATCCAGAAATGAACAGTTTTGGCTTTCGCACAAAAGAACAAGAAACCTTTGCACTGGTATCTCAGCAAATTGTATTAAACTACAGATTTGATTTAGCGCAACAGCAAGCACAAGGGATTCTCCAAGCGTTCATCAACGAATACAACCCTAAAGTTTCCACCAAATTGTCGTTTCCTCCAACAGACCACAATGTTTCTGGCGCTTGCGAATACGAGCCAGGGTACCTTGTGAATGATCCCGAAGCTGTTGAAGCCGATATCGCGAAATTCAAAGGAATTGGATATGACACCTTAAAGATCCGAAAGATTAAAGCTGGTTCTTGGGCAGTTTACAGATATTCCGGTGGTTTCGAGGGATTAGGACGAGCTTGGGAAACAGCTAAAGCTGAACTGGAAAAGTTTGGAAAGAAGAGGAATTTTGGTGAAGGGTCCATGGCTTTCGAATTATACCTCAACAATCTGGGTGAAACCGCAAGCGTTGAACCAATCACTGAAATTTGGATACCAGTTGAATAAACACTTTAATAGTGACTTTTTAATTTTTATGCGAAAACTAAATCATATGGTAAAGATTTCTGCGATCCGCGGACAATTATGGAATCAAGTATCAAGCTTTAAGTGACCACACACCCATGGTTTATCGATCTCCTCTTGGATTATTGCCATCACGAATCCTGCAGTAAATCAAAAACACTAGTATCTGTTGCGATAATTGGGTTTGGAATGCCCACATTAGACTGTTGTAGTTACAATGAAACGAATACACTAACATTTACAATTCATAATTATATTTTATTAAATGCTTTTTTAATTACTTTTACATGCTTTGGTCCAGTATGGCAGCACCCACCAACAACAGTAGCACCAGCACGTATCCATTCCCTAACCAAATCTTCAAAACACTCCAAGTCTTCATTTCCAATCCATTCCTTGCTGATTGCATCCCATTTACCACCGCCATTAGGATAGCACATTAATCGCTTGTTGGTTATTGGTTTAATTTGTTTCAATAGTCCAGTTACAAGTAATGGATCTAGACAGTTAATTCCAATACATTCAATATTTGATTGGTTCAGTAAATTAATGCAGTCCGGTATCGATTCTCCGTGAGCTATTGCATTTTCCTTACATTGCATTGATAGCCACACTGGAATAGTAATACTTTTAGCAACATGCACAATAGCTTGAATTTCCAGTAAACTTGGTATTGTTTCAAATAGTATCAAATCAGGTTTATGCTGGCCAGTAAGTAACGTTTCCACTCGTTCGGTATGTGAATCAATCAATTCATTTAATCCAACTCCAAAGTCTCCAGTGTATTCTGATCCATTTGCTAGTAGAGCGCCAAAAGATCCAATGGAAGCAGCAACTAATTTACCTTGGGCCAATTCAACCGCTAACTGAATCAATTCTTTTGGATTCTCTATTCCTGCGTTTTTAAACCCTTGAATAGATGCTTGATAAGTACATGTTGTTGCTATATCTGCCCCACTATCATAGTAGATTTGATGCAGTTTTCTGATTGATTCTGGGTCCGAATGTAGTAGTTGAGCGCTCCATAGGTTTGTTTTTAGTGATTGAGTGGATAGCTTTTCTAGCTCTGTTGCGAAACCTCCATCTAGTACATGGTATTTCTGAGATTGCATTTTCATTTTTTCCTTGATCAATAGTAACTCAAGGATTCGTTACCAGATTCCATAGCCAGCAATATACTCTTTGATAAGCCAAAGAAAGAGTGAAAGGAACTACTTCTGGTAAACATCGGTTTTGCTTTTTTACTTGACAAACTCTTTTAGGTTAAATCGCACGTGACTTTTGTTAGGTTCAAGTATAAAGGGATTGGTAAATTAAAAAAGGGGAATGAACAAGCACAATCCAGAACCAGTTGTAGTTCAACCGCAATCCAGATACGTAACAATCGAATCCAATCAAATAAGTGAAATATCATTTAACGATGAATCGGTATTTGACACATTAAAGAATCCATATGCATGGCTATCGTATTTCTATGGAATGACACTCCACTTTGCATTCAGTATTTTTTGCTTCGTTTGGGTAGTAACTACCTTTTCTGTTTCAATGGGATTACTAATAATATTTCCTGTAGGTGGGCCGTTACTGTATATCTCTTGCCAGTCATGGAGAATCCTGGCTGCACTCGATGGCGTGGTGCTCTCTTTCTGTGCAAACGAAAAGCTAAGCAGAATGGGTTTTTATTATATCCCAGGTGAATCTATTTTCACTCACATGAAGAATGGAATATTTAATGCAAAATCATGGAAAGCTTGCTTTTACTATGCAGTATACAAGTTTATTTATGGGATTATCTTGTTTACTTTTACAGTTGCTACCAATCCTATTGCATGGTTGATTAATCCGATCCAGATTAACGGGAGCCAAGAGTATTATCATAATTTGTTTAGCGATCCAGCAGGCACCTGGGTTCAGTGCGTATTCCAGTTTATTGTTGCGTTTGTATTGTTTCCTCTTACATTCAAACTTGTTAGATTATCATTTATCCTCAATGCAAAGATTTTCAACGGTCTTTTTCAATAAACTATAGGAATATTATTCTTTTTTGGTCTTTCTGCTTACAGCTATCTCTCCAAAGAGATTTCTTGTTCTGCGCATACAGACCACTGCACACAATAATAGCTTGATTGATCATATTTATTAGCAATAGTTATCGTAAAGCGAGTTGAAAAGATCCAAAGTCTGATAAAAATATGGATTCCCCTCTTTCTTTGTATTCCTTGCATAATCCCAAGGCTTGCCATACTGCCCCACATCATGGTCAGAAATATGGACAAGTTTGAAATCTTGTTCAAAAATAGTATCCTGGAGCATGTACTCTTCAGGGAATCCTTGATAAAAACTACGATTAATCAACCCGTAGATATTAGGTAGTAGCCCAACTTTGTGTCTGTACAGTTTGTTTAGTACGTCCATATCGTAAATAGTGGTATCTTTTTCAGCGTATTGGACAGCTTCATCGTAAATCTTTTGTGAAGGTTTACCAACAATCAACAAACTAGTAAACGCCGGTTGGTAATTTTCTAATAGCCAATATGCTCTTGGAGCCCAGAATGTCGGTGTATCTGGCAAATCAAATAAATGGTCAAGGTTACTCATTAGTAAACTGTCTGCATCCATGTAAACGAATTTATCGTACCCCCAATCCCTAAATATTTGAAACTTGGTAATCGAGTGCTTCCATACTTGTTTTTCAGCTTCATTCTGACTGCCTAAAGCTTGCAGTAACTCTACTTTTTTAGTCTTGATTCCCATTTTGTTCATTCTATTTATTTGTGAGTCTGATATTCCGTTTACCAGAGCGAGAATGTCTATTGTTGGGTCTTTATTGAATTTTTCTAGTCGTTCTGCCATTATCATTACACTGCATGCGTATGGTTTGGAAGTTACGTAAAACATGTATGCACGCTTTATGCTGGGGGTTTCTTTAATTTCGGCGATGGCATTGGAAGGCTGTTTTATAAATGCCAGTGCAAATAGCGTGGTTAATACCAGAATCAATCCAATTAATCGCATATAGCGGTGCAATTTGGCCATGATTTACAAAGAATTTTCTCTTTGGAGACCCGAATTCTCCAATATACCGAACTCTACTGGCAGAAATAAAAGCTGCAAGCACAAATAATATTTGATATTTCACAGCAACGACCATTATTGAATCAATTTTTCACCCATGCTGCAAAAATGTGTGAATGAAATCGGACAGGTAGCTCAGCATTTGCCATTTCGGGAATACTTTCAACTGTACTTTGCGCTATACTCTAATCTACCACCGTATCCTCTCCTCACTCCAAAAGCTTACAAATCTTCCTTTACAGTGCGTACAAATTACGGCACCTACACTCCATCCGTTATTTCAGAATATTACGATTGGGATATCCTTGTTTTTGTAGCTAATCATGCTCACGATACTCAGTTTCTGAAAATGTTTAGTAGTTTTGAAAAGGAAGATTTGTTGATGATAAACGGAGCCGTAATGTATGGACGTATGAGTGCAGATACAAAATGGATTTTTTCAGAATATTTGAATGTAGAGTATGGAATTGTGCTTGAATCAGCTTCTGCTACAGATTTGTATTTACAAGCCGTCCAGGAAATGAATACAAAACTAATACTGACTATATTCCAATCAAAACTAATACCAGATATCACCACACATAATCAAGTGTTTTTGAAATGCTGTAGTTTTATAGACTCGGATTTATTAGAGCTGTTTTTGAACGACAATAGGATTGATATCAATTACAGGATGGGATCAAACAGTACAGTCACTTTTGCGGTGGAGAATCCTAAACGAGATATAATTGCAAGGATATTGAAAGAAGAGAATCTAGTTATTAGATCTGGAGAGCTTTCATTGATTCTTGCACGAACGAGTAGCAAACATCTAATATTTTTACTAAATGATCAGCGAATGGAGCCGTTTTACAATGAAAATGACGACATGCCAATCATATTAGCGTCTCGTACCGGGAAAGTTCAAGTTGTAAAATTTCTATTGGCGCAGGAAAGTGTAAATCCAGCTGCGCAGAGCAATTCAGCTGTAATAGGATCTGCATTGACAGGAAACTCTGATTTAGTCCAATTACTAGTAAATGATGACCGTGTAAACCCTTATGATCAGGCTTCGCTTATTTTTACCAATTGTGGATCGAGTTTAAGGATTTTCCGATACTTGCGAAACGATTACAGAGCAAACGTGTCTCTTCGCAAGGACGAAATACTTACAAACGCTATATTACATTCGAATACAGAATTGATTGATTTCATTATTGATGAAAAGATTGTACCGTTACCGGAATTCAAAGCTTCCCATTTGTTGGCACTAGCAATTCAAAACTATGCAGAATTATTGCAAACTGCTATTAAAGCAACAACTGAATCCGTATCGTTCAATCGATTCAATACAAACTATCTGGAATCCATGTATAGGAATGGAAACCTCTCTTTGTTTGTACTGTTTATTCCCTTACTGGACCAAACTTTTGAAGGCACTGGATGGCTGGAAACCCAGAGTATTCACGCATTGACTGATGAGCACTTTGAAATGTTTGAATTGCTACTCAGTAACAAATACTACAACATCCATTCATTTACCAACCCCATTCTCAAACTCTTGATCACTCAAAACAAGCCTGATATTGTAGTTAAAGTATTGCAGCATAAATCGTTCAAGCCAACTAAATATGTAGATATTTTCAAACACTTGATGCAAACAGATAATATTGAAATCGCAAAAATATTGCTTAAAGATAAACGGATCGACCCGTCGCAGAAAGGCAACACTATTCTCAAACGAGCCTGCATTAAAAGAAAAAGCGTCTTTGTGAAGTTGCTGTTGAATCACAAGAAAGTAGATCCAACTGCCAACGACTATGAAGCTCTGAAAATAGCTGCGGAAAGCGGACATGCAGAAATTATCGAATTATTTAGAAATTGCAAAAAGGTAGATCAGCGGGTATTCGCTAAAATTACTAATTATCTCTAAAATAAATATATTAATTAGCGAAACAGGATAGATAATGATTCCATCTGTTCAATCTTTTTGTTTTCTTTGAATAATGGGTCAATTCTGCGTCTTTTTTTACCAGAATCTGTCGTTACCGCCCTATCTTCTTCATTGAGGGCTTTTTGAGCCAATTGCTGTTTAAATCTCTGGCGTTTCTGCATATTCTCTTCAATAGAGTTTTTGATGATCAACCTAATCGTAGTAACTGGTTTTGTTTGGCCCAGTCGATGTACTCTGTCAATTGCTTGTTGTTCAACAGCTGGGTTCCAGTACGGCTCTAATAAATACACTCTTGTAGCCGAAACAAGATTCAACCCAACACCTCCTGCTTTTATCGATACGAGGAAAATGGCTACATCAGGATCATTTTTAAAAGCCTCAATGGCTGTAGACCTCCGTGTGCGGTTCATTGCTCCGTCCAAACGAACGCATTTGAAGCCAGCTTCGCGCAGCGGCTCCTGGGATTAATTACAATTACCTCGCATAGAGTAAGCATGTTTGTGAATTGGGAAAATATTACAGATTTTGTTGGATCACGGCGATTCACAATATCTTCTTTGCGAATATATTCCAAGTCTTCCATCAATGCCAGGAGTTTTGTAGGATACCTTTCCTTACTAATCTTCAAAATGGTATCTAAATCAAAATTTTCTGTTTCCGACTCTTGAATTTCAACAAGGGATTTTTCGTAGATATCAATCTTACATACTGGGCATTCAGCACAAGGCTGAGAGTTGATAATGGATTTAGTGCCATCATTACGCTTCTTGGAGAATCTCGTGGATGAACAACTATTGCAAATTCTAGATTAATGTCTAGTTACAAGTGTCTACATGGCGTAGCGTAATTTCCTGTTGGCCCTTCCAGTGTAGCTGCACAGAACACGCAATTGTCTTCTTCAGAATCCCGTAACAGCTTGTACAGACCCAGTGCTTGGTCAGGAGTTAAAAGATGACTTGTGTCGGTTAAACCATCTGTGTTATCAAGCAAATACCATCTGTAGAAGCAAATTCGGAATCTTTTACAAGGTCTGGATGTAAACACGCCTGCCGCATCAGCAAAATCGACTTCAGAATCATAATATAATTTTTCATAACTGTTCCATTTTCCTTGAGACTTTCAAAAATGGCTTTTCCCCTTTCGTGTATCCTATTGTACTTTTCCCTTTCAAATGGCGCCATATCCAGCATCAGGACTGTATCCAGTTTTTCCGGTAGCGTAATTAATGGTTTTCCGTCAACTAATTCATTTTTTGTTCTTCGTAAAGTCAGACCTTTCATCAATGTCTATTGTTAATAGATTATCTGCCTGCAAACTTCTAAATACATTTGGGTTCTTTCCATTTGCAATGGGCTTGATTATATGGGTAGTCCAGTCTGCCCTCCTATCCAAAGGATCGACCTTTAGGAATTTAACCAAGCTAAACAGGTCATCCAATTTGTTTTGCACTGGTGTCCCACTAAAGTAAGTCAGATTTACGTCAAGCACCATTTTACATCAGCAACAAGTAAAAAGGCCGCTTTTGCTTGATGAGTTGACGCGGTTTTTATAATGTGGGCTTCATCCAGCACTATTCGATACCAATACACCTGGTGCAGAGGCGATGTATTACTCCTGCCATTAGTAAATATTACTTTCCAAGTCCAAGGCCAATCAAGTTATACGTCGTAATAACAACATCATAAGATGCTAATTTGCGCGGGTCGCTAACCCTAGAATTTCCGTGGTAAACCAATACGCTTAGACAATCTTCCTTGGTATGTGCTAAAATCTGCTCTTCCCAATTGTGAATAGTTGAGAGCGGACAAATGATTAGCGTAGTTTTTGAAGGCACGGTGCCCACATTTTCCAGTCTCATTTCCTCTTTCTTGGTCTCGGTTTTCTCGATTTTAGTCACGAACCCAAATGGATCTTCGACAGCTGGTGATGCTCGAGCATCCACTACCTTTGTGGGTTGTTGAGGCTGTCCCCTTAGTATTATTGATATAATTTGTATTGTCTTTCCTAGCCCCATATCATCAGCCAAGATTCCTCCTCTGACTGGTTTTGGTCTCTCGTTTCTTTTGGTATCTGTTATAATATTTCTCCAGCCATTGCCCTGCATTTTCCAAAAAACAAGAGAATCCACTCCTCGATCAAGCTCTCTATTGTACATCCAATGCAATGCTTGTCTTTGGTACTTGAATAATGTCGATTTAAGTCTTGGGTCCTGCTCCATTTCTTGTAAATCTTTAGAATCGGTGAACGAGGTATAAAGCTCCTCGATCTGGGCACTCGTTTTATCCACTATTTCCGCTTGGTTGTACTGATTTATTGGCTGTGACTGTGATGATAGTTGTGGATTGATGTATCTTTGCTTTGGTTGGACATATATGGTTACGATATAAATACCTGGTTCTCGCAATGTTTGGTGTTTTGCCAACAAATAACTCCCCACGGGAAGCGCATTGTCTTGCCTCCCATATATTACAAACTTTGCATATGGCTCGTTCATCTACCATGAGCAAAAGTTACTAATTGGACATTCAAATACACTTCAACCTTTATATGCGGCAATAAATTCGAGATTGTTCTACAAAATGAATCATTAACCCAGCAAACAATCTAGATTAGGCTGAAATAACTTGATCTGTCTTTGGATCCAAAATATGTAACCCTGCCGTTAAAAACAAATACTGTGATAACTCCTGTCCTGGGACAACACCGAGCTAAGCTTTGTTAGAATAACTAATTGGTTTGATGCCCTGTAATGGAATATAAAGGATTCTCGGACTTCATAAACCGGTACGCAAAGCATTCCGTAGCATATATAACTTGGTGGTTTTGGCTTGCTGGACCTAGACTCATCAATTTCAATATCTTCCCTTCCTTTTTCTGATTTTATTGAAGATCGAACAACTTGAATATCGTCTGTTTGTTTGGTTATTGAAGATTCTTCATCAGATATTACGATATATTGAGAACTGGAACTCGACTGTAAAGGCGAATCTGGAACTACTATCGGCTGCATTACTCCTAGTCTTTGCAAGTGAATTTTGCTCTAACAATGAGAATTTTAATTTGAGACCAAGATAGAAGGTGTCACGGGATTGGGTTATCATGTGACCGGTGCAAAAGCGATAATAGGTTAGAAACTTGGACGTAAGCCTGGGGAAACAGGTGGTTTAATGGGCAATTGTCCTAGCTACGAGGAAATCTTGAAAAGTCCAACTATATTCCGCGGTTGCCTGTTCCGGCAGATTTCACCTGCCAAGCAATGTTTTCGTTCTTGCCTGCCAAAAGGAGTTTCTGAACCAAGTTCACTGACACTGCTCCTCGAATTGCACTTTAATGACGAATTTCATTGAGTCGGTTTGCTTTTTGGTTAAATGACATCTACTCTAATCTCTATCACTTCCAATCGCTGGATCATCAATCTTTCAACAGTACAAAATACTCAATTACCAAATGTTTATTCAAATTAAATCAATAACTAAATCAATAGAAACTTACCATTCATAGGCATCTCATCAATTTGGGTAGAATAATACTGTTCAATATCACGAAGAATCTTTACATCTTCTTGCTTTACGAAATTAATGGCTACACCCTTTCTACCGAATCTACCACTTCTACCGATTCTGTGAATGTAGTTTTCACGGTTGTTTGGTAAATCATAGTTGATTACCAACGAAACTTGTTGAACATCGATACCTCTAGCCCAAATATCAGTTGTGATCAACACACGACTATGTTAGCAATGAGCACCTTGTTCCTTGGCGGAAATCTTGCATGATGGCATCTCTCTCTTTTTGCGGCATTTCACCGTGCATTGCAGCGACTGTGAAATTGTTTTCCCTCATTTTGGCGGTCAACCAATCTACCTTCTTTCTTGTATTGCAGAACATAACTGCCTGTGTGATTGTCAAGGTGTCATATAAATCACATAATGTGTCAAACTTCCATTCTTCTTTTTCAACAGCGACAAAGAATTGTTTAATACCTTCCAGAGTAAGCTCATCTCTCTTTACAAGTACCCTAATAGGATCAGTCATGAATTTCTGCGTCATTTCCAATACATCGTGAGGGAGTGTAGCAGAGAGCAAGACAACTTGAGTGGAAGGTGGTAAATATCTGTAAACATCATAAATTTGGTCCTTGAAACCGCGAGACAACATCTCATCAGCTTCATCAAGAACCAGCATTTTGATATGGCGGGTACGAAGATTCTTTCTTCTAATCATATCATAGACTCTTCCGGGAGTTCCAGATACAACATGTTGTCCATAATCCAACTTGCGAATATCATCCCCAATTGATGTTCCTGAAGCTTAGCAAAATGTACCTCCAATACATGCATGGCATTGAACATTCATGTAATCTCCTAAAGCCAGTACAACGGACTGGATTTGAACGGCAAGTTCTCTTGTAGGCGACAAAATTAGTGCTTGCGATTCTCGTAGTGCTGTGTCAATAGTTTGCAAAACAGAAATTGAAAATGTTGCAGTTTTACCAGTACCAGATTGTGCTTGTGCAATAACATCTCTTCCGCTTGTAATAGGGCCAATCGCTCTCTGTTGAATAGCAGATGGTTTTTCAAAATCTGGGTTAGGAATAAATACTGTATGCATAGATCCCTCTGACAAGCTCCTCCTTTAATCCCATCTGATCGAAAGAGGAAATAACTTTAACATTTTCACTGGTTTCAAATAATAGTGTAGATTCCTCTTCTAGTGCTGCCATTTTTGCAAAACTTTTTTTGATCTTTGAAAGTAAAATATGAATACAACCGATATGTTATGCTGGATTTAACATGTTATCTGGCGGGGTTCCAAGCAGTTGCATCTGGCAGCCATAAAGGCATCTGGCAGCCATAAAGGCATCTGGCATAAAGACATCTGCCATAAAGATATCTGCCATAGGGACTCCCAAAGGAAACCAATTGCATATATATAATTACTTTTTATTAATTGGTTCTGCTACAAAATGATAAAAGTGATACACTTCCTCCTTGTCATAAACTGCCACTCTGCATCCACAGTCTCTACATTCAACTGGATGGTATTCTTTATCCAGCAATTCGTTATATATTATTTTCAAGTGCATAACAAACATGGCTCTGTACTGATTATACTCTGTATGCTTTTGACAGTCGTAGCAAATTCTGGTAAAACATAGCGGACAGTGCAATATCGCATCCGACTTTTCATTCATTTGTTCTGACACCCATTGAGTATCTCGTTCATCTGCCTCTGGATCATAAAAATCAGGTTCGGTTGTATCCAGCTGTAATTCATCATCCGAACCGCTGTCTATATTCTCTTGCTGATCCGCCTTCTCTAATACTCTTTTCATATCTACATTGATCTCATCGTAGTCAGAATCAGAGTCTTCGAATTTCACCATTTTTTCAAAAATGGATCGAAAATGGAAAAAGAAGCTCTATTTGAAACAGCCATTTGCAGGTACACATTTGTAATCCTTGGTAACTGAATATTTACTGCTGATAACCATGTTGATTCGTCGTTTTTAAAACTGATGAAGAAGAACGTTAATGTGAGGACACACTCTTATTTAACTGTTGTGCAGGACTCGTTTAAAATCTCGCAACAGATCGCCGGAATCTTTATTTATCTGGGGCTCTATAATCACATTGCGGAAAACGATTATGAATTGATATACCCAGTGTCTGGAATAATTATTTTATTTATTTGCTACGCACTTTATACGAGGTAAATATATCTTGGGTTTTTATTCGGATCCCAGTTGGATTAGGATGGTACTAATGCTAGGATGAAGCACACACCTGCTTTCACCTGGTCGATGATTACCAGTTCGTTCCTGTTCCTAACAGTAATGATCTTCATTATACCCTTGATGAAAAACTTGACTGTCGATATATCCACCGATACTATATGGGCAATGACGATATTCATGTTTCTCATCAACCTCTTATTCCACGACTATTCTCTGAACGGAAACTACGAGCCCACTTCCATCAACGCAGCAATGTTTGTGAACGTATTGCTGTCTTCAAGGCTATCCGACAATTACAAAGTAAGATATGACTCAAGCAGGTATGTTTATTGCTGTTGAGCGGAATTAGTTTGTTTGCCTTGTTCCCGATATTTATCAAATCGATAAAGATCTACTGCAATGTAGAAATGCCATTGACACTCGTTGTGTGCACTTGCAGCCTGTTACTAAACGATACATGGTGGTATATCATTGCGATCTATATTTTCATTACGCTCATCTGTCCATGGCTCTTTGTTGAAATCCAACAGTACAAAAAGTAAGTTTCTTTAATGGTAGTGAAATTAGAGGGCCATGGGACGAGGCAGTAATTACAAGGACAAGCTCAGCTGAGGAATTAGATGACTGATTGGGATTCAATATATGACATGATATTTATTTTGCAGCATCCTCTTTGGAATTCCTTCTGGGAGAACTTTTAAAACTGCCTGATCGTCGATGACGGAAAGATTCTCTCCTTTTGCGACTTTCATCGTCGCGATCAGGGGATTTTCTCTTTCTATTCTGGCTAGAGTCAACTTCTCGCCTGTCAACGTCATCTCTTTCTTCGGACCTAATTTCTGATGATTCCCTTCTTCGTCCATGGTCATCAGAGTTTCTCCTACTGCCATTACTTTCGCTTTTGAGGATATTCGACTGCTGGGATGATTCGTTGATTGGATGCACTGTTTCATGAACAGACGAGTCTTTTTCAGATGTCCCCTTTCTATTTGGGGATCTCCTCTTTCGATCTGCTGAATGGTCGCGACTTTTTGTTGGCGATCTGCGTCTGTCTGATGAATATCTATCGCCCCTTCTATCGTCATTATCTCTTCTGGTATTGCGGGAGTCGTCATCCCGCCTCCGATCTCGGTCGTAGCCCCGATCTCCCGCTCTATCAGAATTACGATTCCTATCAGATCTATCTCGATCTTCGCCCCTGGATCGGTCATTACGAGCATTCTTATCCCGATCGTCCTCCTTTGAGCGATCGTCGGTCCTTTTCTCGTCATTTCTTCTTGACGAATGATCATTTCGGTCATAATCTCTACGCGAATCCCTTCTGTCATCATTATCCCTTCGGGATCTTTCGTCGTCTCTTCTGTATCCATTGCGCTCATTTCTATCTCTATCACGATCGTTATCATTCCTTCTATAGTTTCCTCTTCCAATATTCTTTTTGATATCGCAGTGAGGATGTAGGTCTGCTTTTTGGATATGTCTGACATCCAGCTCGTGCGAATTAGGAAATTCTTGAAAACTAAAGGTCAACTTGTCAGTACTCTCTGGTTCCTGGTTGCGCAGGGTATGGAGCAGTGTTGAAGTAATCGTGATTAAGGGCTTCTCCAGCGGACAGCCTCCTTGAAGGATCCAATCGCAGTAAATTATATAGCAAGTTGTAAGTTTCATTTGCATAACTGGTTAATTGTATTCCCACCTTGAACTATTGAACCTTGTGCTTAATGTGGATTCCTTTACAACAAAGTCAGCCACTTTACCCTCCTTTACTAATGGTAATTCAGTATATCCAGGCCACGACTGGGCAGTGGGAGAGCCAAGTAATTCGAAAATCTTTTTCAATTGATCCATTTCATTTGCACCAGGCAAAATCGGTCTTCTCTTCAACAATTCGCCAAATATACATCTCTAGTTAAACAGAATATACCCCACACCCCACATATCTACAGCCGTGGTATATTTGCAATAACTGTTTCCACCTTGCAAAAGTAACTCTGGAGGTCGATACCAAAGCGTGACAACAGTCTATATCAGCGTAAATTACTGTAGTCATTGTATGATTAATCGATCTTGCCAGCCCAAAATCCGCCAGCTTTACTCTTCCAGCGTTGTCTACTAAAATATTTGCACCTTGTAAACACTTGAATACCTTTCATATCGCGGTGGATAATGTCGCTATCGTGCAGGTGTTTTATGCCTCGAAATATCTGCTGAGTATAACTTTTAATTTGGGAAGGTGATAATGTGACTTGGGGATTCCCAAGCAGCCCTGCAAGGTCATGATCCATATACGGAAATACCATAAATATAGTCGCATGCAAATTGCGCCTAGGATCGCCTATATAAGGTTATCCATACCCTTTTCAATGGCAATTTCCATCAGGTCAATAACATTTTCATGTTCTATGCTTTTCAACAGCTTTATCTCTCGCAAAGAGGTGACTGGGAAACCCTCCTTGTCATTGTGCGTCAAGATCTTTTTTAAGGCCCTAAAATTAGATTAAACTACACTTGGAGTCCTGTTTTCGAATGGGTTGCAAGCAATACTTCGCTAGCATTATCATTATATTACCCAAACGTTCCTTCTCCAAGTTTTTTAGAAAGTTCATATTCTGAAATAGGAGAAACTCCAGTAAATTCTTTATCTTCACTATCTACAACTTCGCCTTCTTCAACCACAATATGCGCAGGTGTTTGAATTGGAGTGTTATTATGCGATTCAATTTGAGATGGATGAAGTGGAGCGTGGGGGATTTCGGGCAAATCTTCAAGCGAATCCTGAGAAGAAAGTCTGTCTCGCTCTGATTCCATTTCAAAAAGTGAAAATTTTTCAAAGATATATTTTAAAATTACCTAATACAATTAAAACCAATTAGTCTTCTACTTGCTTTTTCAGCATTTGGCAGATGCCAAAGCTCCGCACTCCTTGGATAAGGAAGGACTTTGTAAGCTGCGTCGTTTTCTTTGGTTTCACGTATTGATCATGATGGTATACTTTGAAAGGCACGGTAGTGATTTTTTGTATTGGATCACACACATTTGCCATGTTTTGGACTCTGCAGAGGATAGAGTACTCTCCAGGGACACGAATAGCCATCTCTGGAAATACGAAAAAGATGTAAGGCTCGCCATCGACAGGATCATTCAGGACCTGGCCAGTTACCATCGTATCACCAGTGAAGTTGGCCGTATACAGCGATTTTGCATATACTGAATTTTTTATCAGAGTTTGTACTTCTTTGCCGTCTGCAGACAAAAGAACCAAATGGCAGTAGTAGCTGAGAGCCTCTAGCTCTTCCCTTGTTTTCCTTGTGGGAAATACAACCTTTACGGCGAGCATGGGGTAGCTAAGGTTAATTTGTAATTACATAAGACTCTTTAGGTATGGCTTTGTAGTACCTGTTTCTCTCCCTGTTTTGGGTGTCTGGCGGATCTCTAGTTTGTATTCGCACTCGGTCATAGCTAATGTAGGACTGTCTTAATTTTTATAAAAAACGGGTGAAGGTGAAGTGGGTTTTGGGTTCTGGTGAATTACTCATCATGACTCATCTTTAAAAATTTTTAGTAATGATGTTATGAAACACCAGACAAGATTGCGTCCCGCACCTCGCAATTTATTGTGACGGAGCTCAGACTTTTGTATTAGTGTGTGCTTAACATTTAAAACTATTCCGACGTGGAAGAAAAGTTAATTATGCAATGGCGGTTCTAAAAATTGCCAGCGGAATTTTTACCCGATATATGGAAAATTTTGAAAATAGTAACTGATTTCGAGGCTTGAGGTTTTCAAGCGTAGCAATTTTATCAAGTGCAAATTAACCAAATAATATGCTATTTGGAATTATTTCACGGCTGCTTGAACTATACGGTTCAGCCAGAGATGCGATTTGCATTGAAACCCCAAAATTTGCGGCCATCGCGGTAGCTTTTAGTGTCTCTAATATACATAGCAGAGCCTCGCAGTGTTATTTCTCAATTCCTAAAGTTGAAATATTTTCGCTGAAAACTCCAGCTCCTGAAAATTTTTTGTCAAAAAAACGTTTCAAAAAATGCCAAATTATGAGGATTTGATCAAATTTGAAGGAATAGAGCAAGTGCCGAAAATGCAGAGGATGCAATTCGTTGCCAGCCAAAGGTATATGAATTATAACACAAGAAACCAAGTTGGAGGGCATTTAAAAACCTTAATTGATGAATTACAACAAAAATTTAGAAAAGAATTCACTATCCATTCCATCCAGGATGCAGATGATATCGAAGCAGCGTTAGAGGAACTGCAGGGAGTATTCCCAGATAGCAACATCAAATTTCCTCTCGGTGTATTCGAATATATTTGGCAGACATTCAATACAGAACCAAGCTCCACTGCTAATTTTGGAATTCCTACGTTTCCACTAACAAATTCCCATGCCAGCAATAAGGTAGCTTGGACGGATATTGAGTTGGATTTTGATGAAGAGCTGTACAGCGGGGATTTGAAATTTGCGATATGTGTGGATACTGAAAGCAAAAACTATGGAAAAGTGTGTATAGTAAATGAAGCAAGAAAAATCAACAAAGTAGCGGAATCATTTGAAGAGTTTTTCAAATTATTTACCAGGATGATGGTTGACGATTTCGGCGGAAGTGAAGAAGAACAAGCTGAAGTGATTAGAGATTTTCATGAGCAATTCGATATATGAATATATTTTCCCGTTGCATTGTTATAGTTATACAGATGACGTAGTAAATTTTCATTAAATGATCTCTGATACTGTGGGAAATGGAATCCTCGCCATCTCAATATTACTTGGGTTACACAATGTGTATTTGAATTTTGTCCAGCACGACAATAATCCAACAGTATTGTTGGCATTACAGCTTCTCGCTTCAATTTTTCAAGTAATTAATCAGATAGCATTTACCTCCATGTATATATTAACAATTTCTAAATTTTTCCATTCTGTCACCAATTGCCTGATCTTGTGGGTTTTCAGTAATGTTTGTTATTTCCTGTACCAAGTGCTGTCAATGTGGGTTTTAATACATCGGTCTTCGGGAATTTTAGAAGAAAAGCATCAACCAATTTATAAATATCCATTAGTAGCACTGTTAGTGATAGCAATGGGATTTATCGAAACATCTCCGTTTCAAGGCACAACATTTGAATATAACGACTATTGTGCATCGACAGTAAATACGACAACGAATTTGATAGGAAAGATGACTTTGTTCCTGATATATCTAATTATCTGCATAGTATTCATTGCAGCTGTCAGGAAACGAATACAAACACACTCTAAAGCGCGAACTGCATTTATTTTTGGGTCTTTACGAGTGGTGTTGGTGGTGATTGCATTATTGGTATCCATCACATTTTCGTTTACCAATGTATGGGGAAGTAGATTTTTCATTCAATTTACAATTGAAAACTATTTTGGAATAACCGCCAGCACTTTTGTATGTAGAGTTCCGGAAAGGAAAATGTCGGTAGGATCAGCTACCACAAAGATGTACGATACGCAAAACATTTCGTCAGAGGATATTAAAAGCGATGTTAAATGAACGGGTAATCCTCTCTCGGCTTAGATTGTGACAAAGGATTCCAAAATGCATACAATAAACGGACCTTCCCATAAATATGATATGTATAATCTAATTTTATTCTTTTTGCTACAAATATCCGTTTGGCATGAATTCTATTGAGGATAAACCTGTGGATACGTAGGACTAAGGTAGTTGGTCGCAGGCTGTTGATATGGTTGAGCAGGATAGCCTGTTTGTGCATTTGGCTGATACGCTTGGCCAGGATACCCTGTTGAAGATTGTGGAAAAGAAGGGACGGACGATTGAGAATTAACGTATGGCGCTGGTTGGTTTGAAGGGTATTGCTGTGGATACACTGGCTGGTTCGCATATTGAGGTGGTTGATAGTAAGCCTGGGCTGGAGGTGCAACAACATGTCCCTGGGCAAGTGCAAGCTTTGAACCAATCTGGTTTCTTTTCCTTCTTCGATAGCAAGTGAATCCAGCAACGGCAGCTGCAATAATAACCACCAAAGCGATTAAAGACCCCAGTTTCTTTGTATCAATTGCATATCCACCACCAATACGACTGCCGCTCGGGATTGGAGGAAGACCAACAAAGTTTACATTATAGTTAGTATTTGTGCCAGTAAAGGTATTTTTTGGGTTATTTCCAAGATACACATCCCATGCCGTCAAGATTTGAGTCAGAATGGTTGGGGATACTCCAAAGCTGCCAGACATGTCGTCACTAAATTAATAATCAACTACCAGTGATGTCCCATTTCGTTTTTTATAAACACGTTGTCAGTGGATCCAACATCACTGATACCAATAGTATGCCACTAAAATTAGCATTTTCTTACTGGATCTACAGTACCATGGACATACACAACCCTAGTGATCGCACTGGTGATATTCAACCCCATATATGCATTATTAACCAAGTCAGATGATGGCTTAACTCCAAATATGCTCTGGCATACATTGTTGAGGAATCCATCAATAGTGCGGAACTGTGAATATGCAGTACTTTCTTGGCTCGTATAATCCTGCAAATAGCCAAATTCATAGCAACTTTGGAAGATCCAGGCAATATTGTTTCTTTGGGCATCGCCAGTTGAAGAAGCATCAATTAGCTTAGCTATAGGAGAAGAAGAAGCATCTGCGCTAAAGTTTGAAATCACCTTTTTATATTCAGCCAGCAATGTATCATCGGAAGCTGCAGAATCGACGAACGCAGGAAACATCAGACCACCACAGATCATTCCCATTTTTGGAGGACTGGTAATATCTCTTCCATATTGCACTGCAGAAGAAAGTAGCGTAGAATATGACGAATACTTGAATTTCTGGTCGTCAGAATAGCTTTGCTGGACCATGTATTTATCGTACAACTTTACTGCTCTTTGCCAGTTAGTTGCACATGTGGGGGATCCACCAGAGTATTGTATACCTGCTTCTACTGCGACACCGTATTGGTAAAAGTCTGTAGTAGATAGTACAGGAGCACTTGAAGAATGGGCTGCGTAAATCAAGTCTGGAAATTTCAATCTAGCCCAAGCAGCAAGATTTCCAGGATATGATCCCCCCATTGCAACCCATATTGTGTCTGCTGGTAGCGATGTCTGTCTGAATTTGATAAAACTTGCAATATCTTGAAGTGCTTGTGAAGTGGTTAACCAAGCAAAGTCTGCAGGGTAATCCTGAGGGAATTGATTCATGATATCGTAATATCGATGCTCCAAGTTGATTACCAATCCATTGTACTTTTTGGCTAGAATTGCTTCAAGTCCATAACCAATGTATGACGAATTCATTTGCGATTCTCCAGAGATTGATAAAAACACTGGTCCGCCATTCTGGTAATAAGTGTTGTATTCATAGTACGCCTGTTGCCAAGTGTTTGAATCGCTGGGGTTGAAATGGTCTCTTTGTTGTTTGAAGAACTGATACTGGATGTTGGCAATTGGAGTCGCAGTGTTCTTTATTCTAAAGTTGTGATTTCTGCTTGCTTGGTATGGAACATGCCCATAGCACCAGCATAGTAAGGTGAATACAATAAGCATTCAATTCTGCACTGTTTTTGGAAAAAGCTTGGATCAAAGAGAACGAGCCGAGGAATCTCAAAGGGATAAAAAATTGAATAACTATAGATCAGTCTATTGATTTAAGCTATTCGAATGCTTGTCTGTGGGTATCTTGTCCCTGCCTGTAATTTATCAAAAAATTAAACGCAATTTACGGATCTACTTTATTGCCGAAACTGGCTTTCTTAATATAAATGACTCTTGCTTCAATTCATGAATTTGGTTCTTTGCAGTGTGATTTGTGTGAGTCATATTACTTTGGTGTAGCGTGGTATAAAACACCACAAAGAGGAAAGAAAAGAGATGGACACTGTTTCAGACGCTGATACTTCCGGTTCACTGCCGCCCACGTATGCCGAACATGATTTAGATTCTGCCATTAAAGTCTTTCAACACTACCTGTCAAATCGCAAAGATAAGAACCATGCAGCAAAAAATGCCAAAGTGAAAGCGCTGTTCAGTATTGCAAATATCGTGCTGAATCCTTTGGATAAGACCGCTAGAGCACAAAAAAGGAAGAATGACAATCAAAAGAAACTACAAAAGGACAAAGTAAAGATGAATAATACTATTTTGGCAAAGAGGTATCGACAACGAAAGGATGTAACCAACAAGGAATTTGACAGCAAAGAAATATACAAAATGCTTTATACTGAAGACTACAGTTTGCCTGATATAGCTGCCAAACTTCATTATTACCAAAAGTGCTACGTGTGCCAATCAAACTACAACGTATTACACCAGTTTTACTCTCGATTATGTCCTGGATGTGCAGATTTCAATTGGCAAAAGCGCCAAGACAGTACCGACATGAATGGCAAAATATGTATTGTAACTGGCGCGCGTATAAAGATTGGATTCTGCATCGCATTAAAACTCCTAAGAATGGGGGCTACTGTAATTATAACTACCAGATTTCCCAACGACGCTGCTTTGCGATACTCAAAGGAAAAGGATTTTCTCCAATATGAAAAGCGACTGCACATTTATGGATTGGATTTTCGCGATATGAAGATGGTATCGCAATTCTGCTTGGAAATTAAATCCAGATTCAAGGAATTACATGTACTGATTAACAATGCTGCACAGACCGTCCGCAAACCACCACAGTTTTATCAGCACTTGCTTAAAAACGAATCATTGCCGCTCTCTGCTGCAAACAAACGTCTCGCTGTATTTACAATGGACTCAAATCGGGGACAGTTTATCCAGCACAGTCCTCTGGATGCAACCACAGTAGCAACCCTGAAAATTCACAAGTCTGCTCAATTATCCCAAGTTTCCCTACTTGCATCAGAGCTGGATACTGATGACAGGCTATTTCCACCAACAAAGCTTGATGCAGATGGACAGCAAGTCGACCTTCGTATATTTAATTCCTGGGTATCAAAATTAGGTTCCATATCTACCGTTGAAATGGTAGAATGCCACTTAATTAACACCTTTGCCCCGTGGACATTAATCTCAGAACTGCTACCGCTACTTGAGAATACTTTAAACGAAAAGTTTATCGTAAATGTGTCGGCAAAGGAAGGACAGTTTTATAGGAATAAGACTGCAGACCATCCACATACGAATATGGCTAAAGCATCATTGAATATGCTCACTCGTACGTGCGCCGAAGATTTGAAGAGCAAGCAGATTTACATGACTGCAGTGGATACTGGCTGGGTTACGAATGAAAATCCAATACCGAAGCAGGATTCGGACTGGATACAGCCGATTGATGAATGGGATGGAGCGATGCGTGTATTGCATCCAGTAATTACAGGTTACCAGGGAGAACTCTACTCTGGGGTATTCTTGAAGGACTACAAACCTTCTGTTTGGTAACAGAATATTCTGGTTTGCAACTTTACTATGTTATTACCGACAGGTCGGAATCAATCATTGGGCTTGATTTGTGGAAATCCAGTTGCTGGAATTTTGCTTGCAGATAGCTGGGGTTTGCGGAGGAAATTCCGTACAGAGTCATCAGTGGATCGAAATTATGCATTCAAATCACTCATTCAAGTGACTCGCCACCACTCTATTTGGTCTAAACAATGAATATTTTGCATGAAAATGGCGGGATTGTCAGTGCTCCATCTTGTGGCTGTTAACGAAATTGATGATTCATTGTTAACTAATTGCAACAAAAGTATAATAAATCGTCCGCAAGGATTGGAAGTAATTGGAATTGCCCAAGACTGTCCAGGTATGGAAAACCAGGGCTTTTTAGGCGTTTTCATTTCAATTTATCTTGAATTAAGCTTCATCACAAGACCAGCGTGTGTGACCATTGCAATAAGAACGAGAGCCACCTAATCCAATCTTGAACAATTTCAAAATGTACTCTCGACCAATGGCAAAAGCAATCAAGATGCTCAAGCGTAAATGCAACAAGCTCTCTCTATTTCGCAAGAAAATCACCGACGATGATGTTGAAATCTTATCAAAGTTAATCAAGGACGGCAACTTGACTAAAATCGACCTTAGTGATAACAATATCACTGAATTGGGAACTGGATATCTTATGCAAGCCTTGCTTCCTGTCCAACCGGTAGCAAATTCATTTGAAAGTGAAAAAATACCTATTTCAAAACTCGAAATTCTTGATCTTTCTCAAAACTTGTTGGGTCATCGTGGTGCGGAGCTCGTATCTGACTTGGCTCGCAAGGGAAATCTTGTTACTGTCAACTTGGGATATAATAATATCCGGTCTCGAGGCGCGATCTCGATTGCAAACGCACTCACTTGGAACCCACCTGTAGAACAGCTAAACTTGGAAAACAATTCAATCTGTACCTACGGTGCCAAGGCTCTTGCCAAGTCTTTGATAGGAAACAAAAAGTTGCAATCGTTAAACCTTGAAGCCAATATCTTTGGGGATGTTGGAACTAGATTGTTTTCCGAAGCGTTGATGGAAAACAAGATTCTCTGTGAACTTAATCTGAAGACTGCTTTGATAACAGATGTTGGAGCAAGTTATATCGCAAACATGCTAAAGTACAATACTACTCTCCTTAAACTTGATTTAGGCGGAAACGAAATAAGCGATGCAGGTGCGAAATTGATTTTGGCAGCATTGGAAAAGAACCAAACGATCATGAATTTGTCGCTAAAAGATTGCGGAATATCAAAGAGACTCGAGGATGAAATCAAGTTGCTGTTAGCGAGGAACAGAAAGAAATTGGAAAATAGTAAGCAAATCATCAATACTGTGCGATCGCTTGCTATCCTAAATTTGCCAAACGAAATCCTCTGGATGGTGCTAGAGCAATATTCACACATGTGGACTGCTAAAGAACGAAATCTGATGCATTCGATATTGTTGGATCCAAAGAGTCTGGGGTTTATTCCTGGCGGGTTTCACAAGACAAAGTTTGGAGTCCAGCAAATTGTAGATAATTGTATGAGAGTACGGAAAATACATCCTCATTTTAAATAGAATAAATACCCTTAATGTACATTTGGTTTTGGCTCGACATATGTTGGTTGCGCGATTTGCTTAAAGTCACTGGCCCAACAGATCATCAAGGTATGCGCGGTATATGCCAAATTCTTTGGCTATTCTAATTTCACGAATTAACTTAACCAACGGAAAGGTGGGCTCATTCCCTGATTGGCTTTCCGTCCAAAAGGAAATTGGTCACGAATGATTAAAAGTGACCGTCTTTAAAAGGACCGAAACAAGTTTCCCAATTAAATAGACTTGGAATGCATATTTACATTCTAGCTGCAGTTGCATACGCTGCGGGATTAGACGAACTCACTCCAGCCCAAGTTCGACAATTGCACTTCCGCAATACTATGAAGGGCTCTAAAATCTCTAAAGTTGTCAGCAAAGCACATAGTAGCTCACAATTTACCCAACTTCGGGATCATTTCAACCCTTCAGACACGACTACTTGGATGCAAAACTATTTTGTCAATGACGACTACTATCAAAAAGGCGGACCAATCTTTTTGCAAATTGGAGGTGAAGCAGCAATAGATACTACCTACTTGCCAATCCAATTGGAAACCAACCTTGCGCAACGTTACAATGGCAAGCACATTATTTTGGAACACAGATACTATGGAAATTCAGCACCAGTCAATAATCCTGGGTTTACTCTGTCAAATTATCAATGGCTAAGCTCAGAACAAGCGATTGAAGATGTTGCAAATTTCATTCGTAGTTACAATGCTCCAGCAGGAACCAAATGGATTGCTACCGGAGGCAGTTATGCAGGTATTCGCTTACTTAACTTTAGGTTCTCTGGCTGCTTGGGCAAGAATGCTGCACCCTGATTTAATTTTCGCAGCTCATTCATCTTCGGCCCCAGTTTTAGCTCAGGCTGACTTTTGGCAATACGGATATGGTGTAGACCAAGGCATTGCAAGGTCGGGCGGTTCGGATGCTTGCGCTACCGGCTGGAGAAGAGCAGTTGCACTATCTGATGCTGCCTCTATGACCCCAGACTCTGATATTAGAGAAGCTAGGACCAAAGCCCAGTATTCAATATCACTCAGTTTTTCTGTACAATACAAAAAAAGTATTAGTCCTTTCACCTATAATGGGCAGACTACCACTTTGTTGGATGCTGTTTGTGGAGGCCAACTATTCCCTTCGTTTACCAACCCGCAAGCGTCCGATGCTGATGCGCTGGGTGACTATAACAGCTTGGTAAAGGCACTGCAAACTCAATCAGTAACAACTGGAGGAGTTCCCAGTGGAAATGCTGCCAACTCTTGGCAATATCAAGTATGTACTGAATTTGGATTTTTCTTTACTGCTGAGCAACAAACCTCCTTTTCTTCGTATTTTACCCTGGCTAGACGTGCTCAAGAGTGTCAAGGCACTTTTGGACCTTCTATTCCGGCTGCAGACGTTGGCACTACAAACAGCAAATACAAGGGGCTTGATATTGTAAATCAAGCAACCAATATCTTGTTTGTTCAAGGTAGCTTGTATATTAACAGTAGGCGCTATTGATCCATGGAGGTATTTGGGCGTGACTGGAGTTCCTAATGGCAACAACAAGTTTATTTCAATCCCTAATGGACATCACTGCACTGACTTGAAACTACCTGATTCAAGTAGCACGTCTGATGTTGTCGCTGCCCATAACAGTATCCTGGCTGTATGGGATAAATGGATCGGCACTCCAGCCAACCCTTCTGCAAACGGTCTTAAGGGCAATATTGCAGTTGGTGCGAGTGGTGCAAACAATACATCATCTGGTAATGGATCTTCAAGCGGCAACGGTACTGCATCCAGCTCAGCCAGTGCCCCTGGAGCGTCAAATGGTTTATCTTCTCCACCAACTGGTACTGCAAATAGTGCTGCTTCCGCCGGTATGTTGCTATCCGTGTTAGTTGTGTTGCTCGTATAAATCTTGTGTGTCAAAAGTTTTGCATTTAAATTGGTCAGTATAAGGTCATGACATTGAGTTACTGAAAGTTCCAACTCAGATTGCCAATGTTGAAAGTTTCATTTTTACTTTCAGATCTTGAAAATGGAGGACACAGAATGGAACGATGTCTTGAGGGAAAAAGGAATCATACCAGAAATCAAGCAAGAAGAGCTGGAAGAACTGGTTGACCAAGTAATACAAGAACGAAATTTTAAACCGCTTGAAAAGAGAGACTTGGATGAGTTGGATGAACTGGAGGACGAAGAAGATGACAGAGTTCTGGAGAGCTACCGCAGAATGAGAATACAAGCAATTAAAGACCAACTTTCAAAGGAAAAATACGGAACAGTGACTCAGATATCAAAAACTGATTATCCAGTAGAAGTAACAGAAGCATCCAAACAGAGCTGGGTGGTTGTACTATTGTTATTGATTTAGGTTCACTTGTTTCAACATTCAGTTCCAGATTCCAAATTTATGGGAGCGGTATTGGATAGACTGGCCGCCAAATATAAAGCTACCAAGTTTTTAAAGATTGTAGCTGATATGTGCATTCCAAATTATCCGGACAAGAATGTTCCTACTTTGTTGATTTATGGCGAAGGAGATCTCCGTAAACAAATCGTTGGATTGGACATGTTTGGGGGAAAGAATGCAGAGAATATTGAAATGGTATTACGGGGTATCGGCGCAATCAGTGGTGACAAAAAGGATGACGACGATGAAGATCGCTTTTTTAAAGCCGAGGAACCAAAGGTGGAAGAAAGCGATGACGATTGGGATTAATCAATGGTAAATCTAATAAATGTGTTGCCAGATTTAGTTTGGCCCCCTGTTTGTTCACTGGGGACTTTGATTTAAGCCAACCAGGTTGCCGCAATCAAGCCCAGCGAAAATACACACATAGAAAACCAAACATTCTGGGGATATACGACTCAAATAACTTATTGCAGGTCTAAATCTGCACCGGAAGAGCGGGAATCAGCCCTGGTATTTTACCGCAGCTATTATACTGAAAAATCGCGAAAGTGGTTGGATTTTGATGTTTTGATTGATGAAAGTCGCATCCTAATTAGAGGCTATAAATAATTAGATAATTTCCATAACAGTAGCCAAAATGTACAGACGAAAGAACGCAGACGACGGCCTCTATCCTCATGAAGGTACTCGATGTTTAATTCAGTGCTATCACAGGTATCATTCGGTTCCCTCTATTCTCATATAACAGTATCTGATTCAGAACTTTCAACCGTATCGCTAGCAAAGCAAAAGTCGTTCCATAACCTATCAATTCCTGTTCCGCCAGAACCAAGGAGGATTGTCGCCCCACACGATTATTCCCAACAAAGAAGGGCAAACCGAGTTTCTTTATCTTCAAAGTCAATCCCCAATTTGTATAGTAGAAGAGAGCGCGATCTACTTGTAAAACCGCAAAATGCCAGAATTCGGAAAAAGAACTCAAATCCAAAGATGAGTGCAAAGTCACATGAGTTTCTCAAGGCTAAAGAATTGCCAACCTTTCAGCCAAAGCAAATTACAAAACGGGAAACTCAGATACCAACGATGAACGATTTGTCGGCTTTCAATCAGAGAAAACTGGATATACTTGACATGCAAGTCAATGCCTTAACTTTCAGACCGGAACAAATGCAGACTTATCCAACTATTCGCCACAAAGGCATGCCGCGTCCAGTTCCAAATGTCAACCAAACTCGAAAGCCATCTCTAACGAACGATTCAGAAGCAGAAACACTTGGAAGCAATTCTCCCAATACTTCTCGCAAGTTCTCCTTTGACACGCAAAAGCTAGCAGAACCAGCAATTGAAGAGTCAGCACCAACTGAAATTGACTACTCTTCGGATGATACTGAATATGACGAGCAACTGCAAAGGCTGCCGAGCTTCCAGAAATTGGATATACCAGATATATACAAACAAAGCGAAATCCGACAGACTTGGGTAGCAGAATTTCTATCTGAATTTGACCGTCTGCGATTGGAGAGGAAAGATTCTAACCCGTCTTTTTCAGATACAGACTCCATAGTAGTTTTATCTGTGGAAAAATCCTTGAACTCTGCGCTATCAAATGAATTCGTGTATAATCAGTCTGTTCTTGTATATCCGCCAAAGAAGGCCATGCAATCTTTTGCACAATTGGGTAAGGAAACCCAGAAGCAAAAGGTAAAGAAGCCCCAGAATACCACTGCTCCAACCAAAACGCAATCGCAACCACTTCCGCAAAAGAAATCGGAAACATCTATTCATTACTTGCGACACCCCAAAAACGCAAACCCTAACGAATCTGCAGAGATTATTGCTCAAAAAGTAACTTATTCCCTGGACAAGAACCAAATTATCAGCAGGAGCAACACAGTTGGGAAAACTACAAACAAATCCAAGTTTGCTATCGACAAACCACTGCCAGTGCCAGCCGCTAAACCGAAAAAGATAGACAGCCATCTATCTGTTATAGTCTCTGACGGAAAGCGAGTATCTGTAATTGTGACTCCTGGACAAGATGACGAAAAGAAACTCAATTTTTTCAAACGGATTATGGGTAAAAAGAATGCCAAATCTTCACCTCATAAAATCAAATTATTGGTCTAATAAAATTCTATTTATTGAAATATCTTGTTTCCTGCAGTGTCTGAAAGTTAAAATTTTTTTCTTGCCTCAGTTTCACCGCAAATGGAAGATGGAAAAGAAGAACCAGAAAGGAATCCTCAAAAGAGAAAGCAGTCTTCCAAGAGGGCCGAACAAAACCGAACAGCTCAGAAAGCATTCAGACAAAGGAAGGGGGAATACATGAAGCAATGTGAAGAAAGGATAAAAATTTTAGAGCTAGAAAGGACAGGATTCATCAATTTGATTCAAGAAAACAATCAGTTGCTAGCGAAAATCGAAGAGGTTAAACATACAAACAATAATTTACTGCAGGAGCGAGAGCGTATGATACATATTATGGATAAACTGAGGTCCGACAATACAATCCTTTCGTCAGAAAATTCAAGGCTGCGCAAACAGATTGTCAAACAGACTACCCAGACACATCAGAATTACGGCAATATTCAGCCGCCAGTTATGACTTTTGGTGTCAAAGGTGGGGTAGGTAACTTTGGTGCAATTACCAGACCACCTTTGGTAAATCCCAGCATGGAAAAAAGAATATTACCACAGTGGACCTCGCATTCGTATACATTTGTTGGAAAGAAAGAGTTCAACGCAAATAGTTCGGATGCACTATCTGAACTTGGATCAAATATCTCGGAAAACAAGTCGAAATCTTCTGGAACTGGGACTACCACAGGGACAAAGGAGTCCAAAGTATTCAGTGATTCAAATAATTACCCTGGGTTTCCAACCTGGACACCTACGACAGATTTACGAGATGCAAATACCAAGAGTGATTACCATCTGTCTTTTTCATATACAGATACGCCTTTAGCACATAGCACACTAACACAGTTTTTATTTGATCCCATACCAGAATTTAATCCGTTTTTGCCTGCTACTTTGTCAATGGCACCACTTTGTCACCATATCCCTTTTGAATCCAAACTACCTACTATTCCGCCGGAACAGCTGTTTGAGCTTTCTAATGTTTTTTTACCAACAAAGCAATAAATGTAATTATGTTTCGTGTTGTGCAACCAGTGTTATTCTAATCTTTTGTATTATGCGTGGAAACAGCTATACACGGAGCCAGATGTCCGATATTTAGTAAATGAGCAACTCTTTCCGTTTGCTAATTTGCTGCTGCAGTGTGATTCGTCAAAGGCGACAGAAAACCAAAAATGCAGACCGCTTGTACAATGGTTTACTCTGAAACAGACCCATAATTAGGAATTTTAATCATTTCTAGAACGTTGTCACAAGATTTTCTGTTTTATATCCACCACCCAAAGTTTCCATTATTGGACCAATATCGCTCATCTGACATGGCATGTTGCCAGCCTCATTTTAGGAAAGCAAAGACTGCTGTATAATGGACTAAAAGTGCCACAAGAATACTGCCGCATTGCAATCATTCAGCAAGTCTATAAGAGCAGGAAAGGGATGTTTCTCTTGGTTTATTGTAAAAAAGTAAACCCAAAAATTCAAGATCCCTACTTATCAACCCGAATGGACGAAAACAATCATTTAAGCAACTTTGATAAACAGACATACTTTTTGGTACGCTTCAGTAGAGTATCACTGGGTAATCTCTCCAAAGTAGCCGAACTGTTTCGTTTCATCACAGATTCACAAATAACGGGTCCATACAAGTAGTTTTCATCTTGGTTGCAAGCTTGAATTTTGTTTAGATGGAAATGGTTTTGGAAAAACTTTCGCCAAGCATAATTCTCAAGTCTGATTAACGAGAATTTACCTTGTAGACTGAAGTTTGTTTGTACAGATTTGTGCTTTTGTAGCTTGTTTCCATGTTTGATGCAAATCAACCATGGTGAATTCATGTTGAAAATAGTCGACCTGTGCACTTCTAAGCATTATTAATCGTGAAGCTTATCAGCATTTATACTGGAAATCACGTGAAAAGGGGATAAGGTTGATAAAACCAAAGTCAGGGTGTGATTGGGTTCAATTGATTCTGACCCATAAAGTAAGAGGTTAAATTACTTTTTTTATTTCAGTCCTGCACCATGGGCAAAAAGAGTCGATTTTATCGCTGCACGTTAAGCAGATTTCATGATTGCACGGGATGAATCCTTGGTTAATCAGAGTTACTTTTGGTTGCGCTTTCATCGCAGCACAGTGAGCACGTTTTCGCAAGCAGAGACTTTATTGTTTCCAAGTAACTTGCATTTGCTCGATTGACTGCTTCTTGTTTGTCCCGATACGCCTGATTTATCCGTGCGATTATCTCCCCAGTCAATTGGTCTTTGATTATCGATTGCAATTCGGTATCCAGCTCATCCATCTGAATTGCCAATTCTTGCAGGGATTCAGTGTCTGCTTCCGGACAAGCAAGAGTAGCTTCATCAACACTGGTATCTTTTTTCGGTCCACTGTCGTTGGAGTCTATATTAAACCAAAATACCAATTGGCAACTCTTTTAGAGTAACGTTGTCATCTATGAAGAACCGCTTGATCGTCTTGGCGTCTTGCAAATCAGCAAATTCAAATGTAATTGCAGTCTGACCCAAATATAGATTAAAGTAATTCAAATCCAAATCCTTGATTTTGATTTCTGTTATTTCATGCTTTGGAAATACCAAGAATTTATCATTGAATTTGAACACAAGATTCATTTCACTGTTCACCCCCATTTCACCCGTTTCATTCCGATCTTGCAATTTAACATTCTGATGATAATTTTCGACTGTAGGGGCTGAATTGGTGAAATACTGCGAGTAGATTTCGCTCGTATCTTTTGGGGAATCAATAGAGAAATCCACAGTTTCATGATCTACAGCGTCAAATAAATCCGTCGAGGAAAACAAATCTTCAGTTGGTAAGCTGTATTTATCAGGAACAAACAAGTCCATCTTGCCACGTTCAAAGCAATTTTTTACAAAATTTCATAATGGTTAAATCTACAATTATTGCAAGAGTAGCGGATGGACTTCCATTAGCAGCGAGCATGGACGACGAAGAAACCCTAGATTTAACAGAATACAAAAATCAAGCCAGACAGCTGTTTAAAAAACTTTCTTCAAATTCAGAACAGAGATGCTCAATCGATTCGAACCAGCTCGTATTCCAGTAATACCAATTAATTCCTAGCTATCTAATTGAATACGGAGTGTGCTATTTGTGTTTATGCGAACGATCATACCCAAAGAAACTTGCATTTGGATACTTGGAAGAACTGCAAAAGGAATTCCAGTCGCTATACGGACAAGAAATGCAACGAGTTGCTCGGCCGTACGCATTCGTAAAGTTTGGTAACTATCAACTAACGAGACAATTTTATTCAAAAAACAAAGAAGCAGTACAAGGATAGTCGTTCGCAACAGAATCTAAACAAGTTAAATGAAGATTTGAATGACGTTACAAGGATAATGACAAAGAATATCCAGGAAGTGTTGGGGAGAGGAGAGACGTTGGAGCGTAATATTCATTAATGTAGGCATGCAACAAAACTCTCAGAATTTGTCGTTTGAATCAAAGAAATACTTGCAAGACACAAAGACTTTGAACTGGCAGGCATTGTATCAAAAGTATGGCCCGCCAATTATAGTATTGTCTGTTGTTACGTTGGTATTCTACATCCGGTTCTGGTGGTGGTAATAAAGCAAGCTATAGTGTAAAATTTAGTCTCAATGACTTGAAAATGATATTAACTGACCAGATAATCTATCATGGGAGATCTAAGGTTTACAGTGCGGTGCCTTGGGATGATAAGCGGTGTAATGATTAGCAATTATGGCCAGACTTTCCGCTTGATTTGTCTGGTGTTTATTTCTCAATCTAATTAGTTTCAACAAAAAGCAAACCATTCGCCCAATTTATGTCGCTAGCAAGAATGTCCAAACTAATCATCCGTCAACTGTTCGATGCCGAATCTTCAACTTACACTTATCTACTTGCTTCAAACAAGGAAGCGATTTTGATTGACCCAGTTTATGAACAAGTAGATAGGGATTTGAAACTTATCAAGGAGCTGGATGTTAATCTCAAATACGCAGTCAACACACATTGCCATGCTGACCATGTCACATCAACTGGAACCATTAAATCTAGATTGCCTGGGGTTAAATCAATCATTGCTAAAGCCAGCGGGGCAAAGGCTGATATCCATCTTGCAGATGGAGACAAAATCAGCGTTGGCGCTTTGGAAATCAAGGCAATTGCTACTCCTGGACATACTAGCGGTTGCATGTGTTTCTACTTGGAAAAGGAAAGTTTGCTGTTCACTGGAGACACAATTCTAATCAGGGGTTGCGGAAGAACAGATTTCCAGCAAGGAGATGCAGGTAAATTGTACGACAATGTATGGCAAAAGATCTTTACGCTACCTGAGGACACGACTATTTACCCAGCTCACGATTACAAAGGGCAAACTGCTTCTTCGATCGGAGAGGAAAAGAAATCCAACCCAAGGTTCACTAAAACTAGACCAGAGTTTATTGATTTCATGAAGAACCTGGGATTAGCTTATCCGAAAAAGATTGATGTAGCTGTACCTGCAAACTTGGAATGTGGAATTGATTACAAGCCGCAATAAACCAATCAGCATTAAAATCAATTATATTTATTAGATATCCGGTCCCATTCGCTGTATCAACGACTGTATCTTTTTCTCCTTTTTCTTTTTCTTGAATGTTTCAATCTGCTTCTTTGTATAGTGAACTTTTTCCTTGGGTTTCGCTCGTTCAATTGCCATTTCACGCTGGTATTTCTCTACATCAAAATAAAAGTTCATTTGCTTCATCGCATTCGAATGCTGCGCTTGACTCGTCGTGTCATATCTGGTTAATATTAGTTTACCTTGGGTTCATTGAAAGCTCAGCGTAATTTGTTTGTTTCTTTGAAAACGAGGCTGTTGCTTGAGCTGATTGCATTTGCGCCATATTTTCCATATACCAATCGTAATATTCCTTTGAAGAATAATAATCATCGCCAGTTTTCTTTTCCTCCTTTTGATCTGGCTCACTCTCCTTTGCTTCCTTTGCGTCGGTTTCTTTTTTCAGCGGATTATCCCACGTTGTTTCATTTGTTTTAGGATTCCAAAAGTAATATGCTTTCGCTTCCTTGTCCCATATTGATTGCCATTCGCTCATTAGTTTTTTGAAAAAAATGAAAATTCGATTTCCAAAACAAATAGTTAAAAGATTGATTCAAACTGATACTGAAGCTTTTTCTAGCGGCATTCCCACTAGGGCAAATCCTCTAAAGACCGTAAAGCTTGAATCGCAGCAGGATACAATCAAAACAAAGAATTTGGTAAAGTTGATAAACCACTACAACACACTGGTAGAGATAAAACGGCCATCGCTGTCGCTGTACAAGCAAATACTGGATGCGTGTATAGAGAGGCAGGATGTGAACACAGCAACGCTCTTGTATTCGAAATTGCTGCTGATTAATCACAAACCAGACGATGATATTCATGCAAAGATGGTCAGAATATTTGCAAGTGTATCAGATTTAGAATCTGTTTTGAATTATTTACAAAAAATCGAAACGAAAAGCACGGTATTGTACAACTCAATCATCCGAGCTTTCCTAAAATTAAATGATCTGGGGAAAGCAGAATATATATATTCGCTGGTAAAAGAAAGGAATTTAGAAACGGAAGCGCTGTACCTGGAAGCCAGAGCAGCAAATATGGAAGAAACCGAAATGATCCCTTTTATCTTGCAGGAATCGCAAAAGTTACGGTTGTCTTATACCGGTGATGTATCGGAATTGAATATTCTTGATGAAACTGTGATGCAGAAATTGTCAAAGATAAATTACAAGGAGGCGATAGAGTATTTGAAACTAAACCCTTCAACCAGAATGTACAATATACTCCTGGCAAAAACAAAGCCAGAAGATATCCCTAACCTGTTTAGTGAAATGAAACCAAACACAGAAACGTTTGAAATTGTACTTGGAAAATATCTCTCTGTCTATCAGCAATTGAAAAATGACAAATTCCAGTACTATCTGGACAAGATGAAACGGTGTAATATCGAGCCAAATTCAAAAATATACAGTATGATTGTGCAGTATTTGATCATGAATGAAATGGATTATTTGACACTTGCGGAATATCTTTTGCAGAATGAATACGAAATAGAGGCAAATGTGATCAATATGATCATGATGGGAATCAACAAACAGGTATTTCACATAGTCGCAGAGTCAAGGCAAGCAAGCCCTACCGCGGAAATACCTAAACTTTTGGAGACGCATGATGAATTAAAAAGATTGGACACTATTTTCCAAAAGTTGTTTGCAATTCATTCAAATCAGCATCCAAGCTCCTATATCTACAATGAAATGTTTAAAAACAACTGCTTCCTGCATAGGGATGTTGATCCACTAATTACACGGATGATCCAAATGAATATTCAATTTAGATTCAATAATTTATACCAGTATTGTTTGACACAGAAATGGAGTTCAAAGTTACTGCCATGGATAAAGAATTGGAATCATTTTCAAATTATAAAGCAAACAGCTAAATATCAAATGGAGAATGTACCAAAGCCACTCTATTATATACCTAAACATGTAGAATTACAGACGGTATTGGCCATGATAAGTAGCTACTGCCAAAAAAACAAGAGGGCTGTCAAAGTACAAAATATCTATGGGAATCCTTCCATAAGAGACAAACACTTGTACCATGTGTGGAAGTGTTTTGGATGGAGAGCAGATGTACTGGATAACGGCAACTATGGTGGGTTTACTAATTTGGTTCTGCGGTACTGCGATCTAAACCACTACTTTGCAATTAAAGAAAAGATTCTTGCCGAAATTGTCAATAAATGAATATTCATTCCCATTTCGTGTCAGTGCACACCATAATAATAGGTACAAAGAAGTGGAGATTAATTTCCGTTGACGGAATAATTACTATCAGGCGCTTGAAAGTCAATGTTGTGCGACCATAATAACTTGCAGCACCTCTGTAGCTCAGATACCAGGAATCAGCTCGGCAGATTAATTTGTGTTTTCAGTTTTTGACTTTTAAAAAAATATGAATAAGTTTGCAGAATTTGGCCGATTACTCAGAGCAACAAGACCAGAAATCAAACTACCAGATTATAAATTAGAACCAAACCCAGTCACACAAACCCACTTCATCCCGGGCCAGTATCAACCACTCTTCAACCAAAGGGAAACAAAAGAATTCAAACGGGAAACAAAGCCAAACCATTTACTTCGGATAAATTCCAAAGAGCCAAAGATATTTGATACAAAGGAACATAAATCCCAAGGCAAGAAAATCAAGCGGGTGTTGACATTGGTCGACGAAATCATTAACGACTTGTACAACCCATTGGATAAACAGAAATGGGATATTAGTCGCACTCGGTTGTCCGTAAATGAAAAGAAACTCTATGTGTATTGGAAGCTAGTTGATAATTTGGAGTATATTGATGAATTAAAGGAGCGCAATTCCATTACAAAGATATTGGAACAATACGAGCCGGTAATTCAAAAAATACTTACGGACCAAGTGAAGGGATACAATGGCGGCCACCTGCCTACCAAATACTCTCCAAAAGTACATTTTAGATGGGACAGAGAAGAACACAACAAACAAAAACTTGATATTATATTTGAAAAGATTAAATAGATTATATTCCCTGTATTTTGTACCGTCTCTTAAAAGTATTTTTCATTGGAATGCTTGGTATCACTGGCTTCATTGTTTCTAATCCCATTTCTTTGCCAAACCCTTCCAATTCCTTAATGCTGCATTCAAGTATTGGGTTTACAACTGGTTTCAGTCCCCTTTTAATTTCTACTGGTTTCAATTCTTCTTTTATGTTGGATGGCATCTGCAATGGCTTCAGCAGATCGTTAAACTCTGATTCTAAATCGGATCCAATCCACAGGTCAATTTTAAATGGTTCAATCGTTTCTGGTTGTAATGCGCCTTCAATAGTATCTATTTCATATTTGATTCTTTCTTCTATTAATTGTAAATTATTTGTGAATGTAAATGGCTTCAGTCTCTGGTTTATTTTCTTGTAGTCCAATTGTTCTTTTAGATTTTCCAGCTGATAAATTTTGGGGGATATTAGATTGTATAGATATCTGTTTTCAGGGTCTTGGAGGTACTCTACTATTGATTCTTTGAGCTTTGGTAGTTTTTTCATCGCGAAAGAAATCGCGAATGGTGAAATTTGGATTAGTACCAGCGATTAAATCCAACTTGTCCTACAGTGCCGGATATGGTGTAACGATTGATATTGTCTGAAATCATTCATGATTATACGATACAAAGATATGTGGTGAGATATTGCCAGTAACTAACAAAGCAAAGCAGTTACTGTTTTTCAAAATACGTTAATGCGCGCTTGGTTAACAAAGATTACTTGAGCAGCGACTTGCTTTGCTTGTTTCTTTTTGCCATGCTTGCCGGTAAACCCCTTGCCATCAATAACAAGTTGGTAAACAAAGCCATCAGTCCTAGAATCTTGCACCAGGTTGTATTCATACTTTAACTTGTGATGTTCGCAGTGATTATGCAACAGCGAGACGTATTCCCTTTCTGGCTTTGCTTCTGGGACAGGTTCATCTCGTAATAGTCTATTATACATCAATGCCATATTTGATGATTCGTTAATTGCCGATGGTTCATCTGGTTGCGGCCCTGAATCAAACATGATTCCATTGAACTCCAAATTGCAATAGAAGGCATCGGATGCAGCGATGGTGATATTAACCTTTGAACCTGGATAATATGTTTGTGTAAATTCCCTAAACTCCTCCATTTTACCAAGAAAAAGACAAAAAATAACCACAGGTAATTTCTAAATTATATTCATGATAAAGATCAATGATAGAAAAGGCAGGGCTTTGTATGCGCTACCAGTTTGAGCCGACCTATTTGGGTTTGGATCGTTCGCGACATAGTTCAAGAATGAAGTGAATGCAGATACAATTTCGTTGCCAGTTGGGATGATTTGGTCGGGAGGCAGAATGAATCCATGCAATCCGGTATCTCTTAGTTCAATAGCCAACGAATACTTGGCTTTCAATGTAGCATAGGCCCAATCGGTGGAACTTCCAGTTGCTGGGTAAATTGTCTTGCAGATTGCTAATATTAACTGATAATTACGTCCGTATTGGTAGACTTTAGTGCTGTCGGTTTCAATGGCAGTGACTGCCAATTTGCTGGCTGCTTGAAGGTCAGTATTGTCTGGTGTCAAGGAACTGCAGTCGTAACCTATATTTAAGGATAGGTACCTAACGGATACATCCATAACTGTGAGTACGAATGGAAATCTGCAAATCCAACTACGTTCTTTAAAGTTTGATAAAAAGAAGTAATTGAAGCTACTTCTGGAGTGGAATTTGGGGCAGTGCCTTTATAATCGGCAGCCATGGTATCAGTAGAAGCACCGTTCGCTAAATCCCACTTGATGTCGAAATTTCTATTACAGTCAGTGCCAACCGTCCCATCGGAATTTGGCTGTCTATTTTTTCTCCATAGCCTATCGATTGTACGTGTATAATTGTAGCCATCAATGTTGACTACTGGAACTATTAAAAATGTAAATTTAGAAGTGAAGTTGGCGTTTCGTAAGAATTGAGACAAGTAAATTACTGTCGCTGGAGATATCCACTCGCGAGCATGAATTCCACCTTGAATAATAAACGTTTGCGGTCCAGAACCAATAAAGTAGCCGTAGATTGGATTTTTTTGGTAGGATGTACCTACTACTGTTTTGTTTGTACCCACATTATCAAAATATGCAAGAATTTCAGAATAGTCGTGGTAGGAAGAATAGAAATTGCCGGTTCCGTTTGCCAGTGTATGGTTGGTTGCTGTTCCATTCGCTGTACCTACTTTTGTCGCAAATTTGGAGTTCTGGTTGGATTCATTGTTTATTAGTTCTTGTACATCATTAATCCACACTTGGCCAATTTCTTGTAATATAGACGTATAAGGTAATGATTCAAATGGAACATGCAAATCTGCTTGTCCATATCTAGCCCCACCATCCCAGAATTGCAATTGTAAAGATGAGTTTTGTACAAGATTTTCCAATGCTGAGACTTTGTATTCTGAATCGACATTGATTCTGTATACTCTGTCTCCAGCGTATTGCTTGGCGGCTACTGCTGCAATTAGCAGTGAAAGCATTCAAAGAAATTTAACTGGTGACGATATTTGTCAAAGCACAGCCAAGGAGTACAAAGTCAACTGAAAAGGAAAGACAACCAGCCCGAGAGTCAATCACGATATTCAAAAAGATATCTATCGGTTTATATTGTAAAAATAGAGAAAATGAGCAGGATCCATAAAGGAACCCCCGAGAGTATGAACCCACCCGATTGAGATGCTTTGGCGGTTGGAGTTGCAGTGGTAACCGGCTGTGGTGCATATTTTGAAGTCAAGTTCTTGTCAGTGGATATATACTGCCAAACCCCCAATAGCGCAGCAACAGATTCAGTCCCCACTGGTATAATTTGATCTGGAGGTAATAAAAACCCATAATCACCGAAATCGCGCAGTTCGATCGTCATTGCGTACTTGACATTCAATACACCATATGCATAATCATCGGAGGCACCACTAGTTTGATAAAGGCTTTCGCAGCTAGTTCCAACAGTGTAGAACGTATCGTAAACACGGGCGAGTGCTAGCGCTCCTTGTAACGACGCTCCTCGCAAATCGGACTCGTCAGGATTGACAGAGGAGCAAGTATAGCCCCAAGGATACAAGAACGCTTGGCCGTATGAATGGATATCAATAAAGGAAACCTTGTTTGGAACTTTTGCCAAGTATTCCGAAAGAGCCTTTGTTTCTGGAGCAGCGTTAGGATATGGTCCTCGATAAGTTTCGTTAAGTGAGTCAAGTGAAGCGCCGCCAGGTGTATCCCATTTGAAATTGTAATTTCTATTCAGATCGATTCCGACTGTAGAATCGTTGTTGATTTGCATATTCTTTCTCCACAATCGAGCACCATCGCTCCTTCGTGTATAGTCGTAGCCATCGATATTAACGAGCGGGATAAGCAAAATGGTGAATTCAGACAGGAGGTTTTTAGCGTCATCACTTGGGCCAGCAAGGAAGGCACCTAAATATGCAACAAAGGCAGGAGATATCCATTCGCGAGCATGAAGTCCACCTTGCACAATAGCAGTTTTGTTTCCTGTGCCAAAATAGTATCCATATATCCGCTGCTGTTTGTATGTATTTCCAATAAAGTCTTTTTTGGCTCCTAGACCATCCATGAACTGAAATATAGCTGAAGAATTCTGGTAGGAATAGAAGAATGGATGAGAAATAATGAGGCTGCTAATTGATTGGTTGACTTGGAGTTTGTTTGGAGTTGGGTTGTAAGGTATCTGTTCCTGGTGAATCAATTTCTGCACATCCGGTATCAAAACTTTGTATGTGCTCACAATAGGAGTGATATACTGCAATGAAGAGTCTGGCAATCGAATGTCTACACTTCCAATTTTCGGACTGCTCCAAAAGTCAAGTTCAAACTCTTGCTGGCTGGATGTGCTAATTAATGCATCCATTTCTTGTTGAGAGGAAATATCAAATCGGTACACTTGATAGCCTTCATAGCTGACCGCTAGAAGTGGAGTACAGAGAAAGCTCCATATCATTAGTTTTTTGCAAAGATGGAAACCGCAGTTGGATGAGCCCACTCCCATACAACAGGAATCAAAAGATCAGTGACAAGCGATACCCTTGTGGGAATCAAAGCCTTTAAATCCTGGCGAGAGAATGGGAATGTCAAGCATACTTCGGCATGCAGTTTGGTATGGACCTGTTCCGCTCAAAGAAGCAGGTAGACTGCAAATAGATCTCTGCAATAGAGTGTGTAACATTCAATCATTTTAAGGTGTCAACATGCAGTTTCGTTATGACTGGTGTGAGTCAGTTGCCACTCTGCATAAATATTTGTATCTTCCAAATTCTTCCAAAATGCTTGAAAGATTGATTATAGAACTTGACACTATAGCGATGCACCTGGACTGCGCAAGCTACCTGGATTTGCGGTGTTCATTCTATCAAAATTTACCAGTCGTACCTGTCCTTTCTGCGTATGCATACAAATCGGAACTCTACGAATTGCAATATTATGACGTATACAGCCACGAAAGTAAGAGATATCCCATCAGCCTACATCCTGACCATTACTCTGATACCACATTTGATTTCGCGGTAAGCAAATCACACTATGATATTGTGAAAAAGATTCTGGACAGTCGTAAAGTATCCAAAGAAACTCTGAAAGCGATTATCCAGACTTATCTGGACGAAAACTACACAAAACCCCAAATTGGATGGGAGATTGTAAAATTCATGATTCAACATTTTAATGGAGATTACAACCAAATGTATAACAGTCTGTTAGCATTTAGAGCAGTGATGTATGGATTTCCGGATATTATATTAGGCACAATGAATTTACCTTTGGTACAGTCAATCCACACTTTTAACGATGGTTTCATTTCGGTGTGCGAAAGTGGAACAACAGAGATTGTAAAAGTGCTGTTGGACAATCGGCTGGTGAATGTGAATTACAGAGATCCAGAGAGCCTTTGCACTGGGTTACTTTGCGCTGGGATGAATGCAAACAAAGAAATAGTCGAGTTGCTATTGAACATCCCAGAAACACAAATATTAAACGGCGATTTGTCTCATATGATGACTTATTGGACGGACCACGATCTTTATTTTGAATTGTTCTTGTTATTATTGAACGAAGGGAGATGTATGTGGGACGAAATGGACAATCGGCCAATCGAACTATTATGCAAAATTGGGTTAACAAAAGGGGTCGAGTTATTGTTGAAGAAACCTAGAGTCCAAGTTACCGTCAATGCAATTCGAGCAGCAGCTAAACGAAAGAACATGGATCTTTTAGCCTATTTGTTGCAAAACTATAAGCATAACCCGTTCCCGCAAGTTATGCAAATCGCCTGCCAATTCGACAATTTGATCTTTTTCCTAGATTTATTAAAAGATCCAAGAGCACCGTCCATTTATGATGTTATAGTGGAACTGATTCGTATGAAGTCTAATTCAATCATTAGATATATACTGGAAAACAACATGCTCAGTGTAACCGATGGCCACTATCGAAACCTTTTTGCTTGCTATGCAATCAGAACAGATACCATCGACTTGCTTTTCAAAATATTGCAAACCCAACCGCTTGTGGTAGATAATCGATTGCTTGCGTACACATATGAAGCGGCAATGGCAAACAAGTTGACTACGTTGCAAGTACTCCTTCTGCAGGACAATCTATGGGAGCATCAAGTCTGGGAAAAGATGGCATTGAAAGTAGCCAAACAAAACCATTGGAAATTTGCAAGAATGTGTCTGTGCTATCCATATTTCAATCCTTCATACAAATACAACAGTCTATTAAAACTTGCCGCTGATTATTCAAATACACAATTGCTGGATTTAATAATCAACCATCCGAATTTCAAGTACAACAATGACGATTCAGTATTCCAACTATTGATGCGGAAAAGTGATGTAAAGACTACAAAGTTTTTGATGGCAAAGTTGGATTACGATCCTGGTCAGAAAGCAAACCTGCTGTTTAGGAACGCTTGCCGGTATTCCAACGAGCGTTTTATCCAGTATCTCTTGACATTGGATTCAGTCAATCCACAAGCATTGGGATCGATTGGTGCGCAAAATCTTGTTTCCAGAGGAGAGGAATCGCTGGTGGGATTACTCACGCACCCCAAATTTTGGACCATTGATCATATACATATCTTGTTTAATAAAGCGTGATTGCTTGTGCCATCCGCGGTTAACGCTGGGTAAAGTAGATCCAACAGACGTCAACTACCAGGCGATTTCAAGTATTGTTTCTAGAAAAGATCAAGAGCCCGACTTGATGGAATTGGTGAATAGTGGTAAACTTGGAGTTGACATGAATATCTTGAATTTTTACAAGGACGCCAAATAAATTGGACCCAATTATCTTTTATGTATGCAGCTGTCTTTTCATTAGATATTCAACTGGAGTAGCGTTATTTTCTACCTGCAAACAAACTCGATGAGTCACGTTTGCAAGTTCCTTGCTGAAATGTTATGACTCACATGTGGTTATATATTTAGCTAAAAATTGGCAAAGCGGAATGTTGGAAAAGTTGATATTAGAATTGCAGACGGTTGCCAGCGAACTGCACTATCTCCACTATCATCAGTTGCGATTTGCAATTTCATGCAGACTTCCCAAAATACCAAAGTTGACTTTTACTGCTTACAAATCTTCAACCAAAGATTTCAATACCAATACTGTATATACCCCTTACCCTGTACAGTTGCTCAAGGAATATTACGGATATGAAGCATTCAAGTACCTTTTAAGCATATCCGACTTTTATACTTGGAGGGACATGCTGGATTCGCACTCTGTCCCTGCTAGTAATCTACAGGAAATCATCCAGGACTTTATTGACCAAGAAACCGAGAAACCAATGATTGGTTGGGAAATATACAAATACTTGAAATCAATCAACATTGTAGTGGCGAATGACTTTTATATTGGTACGTTGTATTTCCAAGCAGCTACGATGGGGTATATAGAAATAGTAAAAGATTTGATGAGCCATCCACTAGTCCAAATAATTAGACCGCACAGCGAAGTGTTTGTTGAAGCCTGCCAGGCGAATCAAATTGAAGTCGTGGAGCTACTGCTGGAACAACCGTTTGTAGATATCAATTACCAAGGCGGAGAATTCGGTCGTACTGGATTTGTAAACGCAGCAGCAGAAGAATACGTCCAAGTTGCTAGATTATTGTTTGCTCAGCCAGATTTAATCTTATTTGAGGGTGATTTAACTGAAATATTTAATTGCCAATCTTACACTGACGAAAGCATGGAAATATTCTACATGCTAATGAGCGATAGTCGATGTATTTGGAACGAACAAAATAATGGTCCTATTAGAACGCTGGCGGGATCTGGTATGACCAAGGCAGTAGAAATCATACTGAAAAGAGATGATATCGATCCTTCCGCCGATAGCAATCGAGCTGCAATGATGGCTGCGTGGAATGGAAAAAATGATGTGCTAAAATTGCTCCTTCAGCATCCCAAGGTAAATCCATTCCCAGCAATTTTTGTTTATCCTTGTAGATGCAACAATACAAAAATATTGGAAATATTAATGATGGATCCAAAAGCCCACATAGAAGCTGGAGCACTCGGCGAAGCAATTAGACTACATCACCATGAAATCATTGAACGCATATTGATGCAGAACTTTGCCGACCTGAGCAACATTGATATCCGGGCGGTGTTGGTACTCTACTGTATTAACTTTAACAAAAGTGATGTTCTTACAAGGCTATTGAAAATCGGACCTGTAGTAATAACTGCAAAAATCGAAACAGCTATTGTCAATGCAGTGGCTACCAGAACTGTAAATTTGGCACTCTTATTGTTTGATGAACTGCAAAATTACAAAAAGATGTTTTGGGAAAAATGCTGTGTGAAGCGTGCAAAAAGAAACGACTGGACCCTTGTCTACCGATTGCTTGACAATCCTCGCTTTCACCCCTCTTACAAAAAGAATCTGTTGCTAACATCGGCATGCGGGCAGAATCATCTTTTCTTTGTAGAAAAAATCGTCAACCACCCATCATTCAAATACCGCCAGGAATACGCTCCATTTATGGCTCTTATGTATAACAGCAACTTTAAAATCACGAAATACTTGATCGAGCGATTAGATTTTGATCCAAGTCAAAGACGAAATCTACTTTTTAAAAGTGCGTGCAAATACTCCAACAAAAAGTATATTAAATATCTACTCACGGTGGAAAAGGTGGATGCGACTGATATTAGCCATGAAGCTGCTTCCAATCTTTTACAGAGGAACGATAAAAAGCTTTTGCATTTACTCAAACACAGGAAATTCGAGCATTCTCATTAATCGATTGTCTACAATTAACTGTATCATTAATATATATTCTTGTTCTTGCTACTCTGTTTGTAGAACTTGGCATAAGTGCAGGTAGTTCAGTTTGAATCAATTCGCCAAACTTTCAATTTATGTTGCAATTAAAATATGCTCAGCATTTGCACTTTGTTGCATAAAGTGTGGCACAGTCCTTTGCTGATGAGGTGGATTACTCACTTTGGCAAATAAAAACGGAAAGTGCAAACATTATATCAGATGCTCGAAAAGTTAAAAGTGGAATTAGAAGTGATCGGGAGCCATCTAGTTGCTTCTGACTACTTGGAGCTGCAGTGTTCATTTCACAACAACCTTTCCAAGATTCCAGTCCTGGCTCTGCGTGCGTTCAAAGATAGCACAGTAGCATTTAGCAGTGAACATACATACCCAGTAAAACTATCGAGCGATTATTTTGGAGAAGACTCTTTTAACTATGCTATTGAAATTGAAGATTTGGAAACAGTGCGCAACATCCTAAAATCACACTGCATATCAAAATCAGTTTTGGAAAAGACAATCCAAACATTTATCGATGCTAATGTTCAAAAGCCAAAAATCGGATGGGAAATTACAAACTATCTGCAGTCTCACCATAACACTCTCATCAATGATTTCTACAGCAGTATTTTGTATTGCCAGTCTGCAAGATTTGGCCATTTGGATATTTTTTTAGAGTTGATGCATCATCCTACTGCAGATGTAGTTCATTCCCAAAACGAGATCTTTGTCGAGGCTTGTAAATTTGGGAGTTTACAAATGGTCAGACTGTTGATTGATCTGCCTGTGGTAAATGTCAATTATCTGGATCAAGATGAACTGACTGGGTTTACGTATGCCATTTTAAAGGGAAATGTGGATGTGATTAAACATTTGCTTAATCTTCCTGTTATACTTAATAACGGCGATTTGACTTATGCTGTCAGTGGTTGGCTGAATGAACCAAAATATGAAGAAACGCTTGATTTATTGATGGCAGATAATAGACCAAATTGGAACGAAACCAATAATGGACCTATAAACTGTTTATGCAGCAGCGGAAATCTGAACGCCATACAAAGGATATTTGCTCGTGAAGACTTTGATCGCAACACCGAATTCAATTTTGCAGCAAATAATGCTGCTTATCACGGCCATATAAATATCCTCGAATACCTATTTGCAAATACCAGTTGTAATCCATTCCCGGATATACTCACATACCCATGCCAATCGCGAAATTTGGAAACATTTGAATATCTGGTAAAAGATCCAAGGGCTAATGTTAATGAAAACACTATTTATTGGGCAATGCACTCTAACGCATTCGTAATTATGCAGTATATTACTGACAATAGCCTTGCTGATCTTAGTAATAGTGGAATCAGAAGTGTGTTGGCATCGTATAGTATATCCAAAGAACAAGGCCAGATCCTACCAAAACTGTTGAAGATTGGGCCAATTGAACTTACAAAAAGCCTAGAGGCTGTTATCTATAGCGCAGTGGTTGCTGGCAAACTTGACGGAGTTGTGGATATGTTAAAGTATGGCGAAATTACTGACCATCCTATTTGGGAAAAGTGCTCCCTAAAAGCAGCTCAAACAAACAAATGGAAATTAGTCGAAGCCATCTTGGACTGCCCAGGATTTGCTCCTTCGTACAAGAAGAATCAACTGTTAAGGCATGCTTGCGAGAATAATATGCTCTCGGCAGTGAAAAAGATTGTCCAACATCCAAATTTCAGATATAAGAACGAAGATGCTCCATTCATGGCCCTAGTGAAAAATAGTAATGCGGAAATTATGAAATTCATGCTGGAAAGTGTCAAATATGATCCAGCAGAGAAAAGAAACTTGCTATTTCGAAATGCTTGCAAATATTCCAGCCAATACTTTATCAAATTCCTACTTAATGTTGATGGAATCGATCCAGCCGACTTGAACTATCAGGCAGTTGTAAATTTGTTGTCTAGAAAAGATAAAGATATGTCGCATCTGCTGGAACTTGGAAAATTCAAAGTGAATACTAAGATTTTGAATAGCTGCAAGGACATTGTGAAAAGGGCTGAAATATAATAATTTATCTATCCAGAGTTTTGAAATGATAAATCCTTGAATCTAGAAACAAGGATATCTTGGATGAATGCCAAACCCTGCTAATAACTTGTCGGATTGGATTCGTGGTGACTCGAGATTCAAAGCATTCAACGGCCTGGATCCAAGTCAGTTGCCCAAACATTGTCACATCAGTTTAAATTCAGATTTCTTTGATGGAGAGCATTCCTCGCACATGATAGTCAGTGCGTTCGTGAAGGAGTTGCCAAGTTTCCTTCCATCACCAAACAAATTTCCGGACCCGCCATGCAGCTGCCCCGAACCTCTCCAATTTCGGTGTTGCTTGACCAACCAAAGCCAATTCAACAGTTTTAACCCAAATAGCGATTACCTTTATTCAGTTGATCTGAAGCCAAATTTTTCTTTTATAATCTCATTTCAATAGCTTTATTTGTCGCACTTGGTAATTTCCTATTTCCGAATTTGGCTCGTCGCATGGTGCTACACATGGCACTTTATGCCGTTTTCACCCACACAACACGATCCAAAAGACAAGCTGCGGACGAGTCTTTCAAACCATGCGGTCACCACATGAATGATAGCGTGGTTTCACAAGGGAATTGTCGTATAAATAGATGCAGATATCAGCGTATTTATCATACAATAAATGGTAAACTTTATCCAACTTTCATTCGCATTGGCAGTCTCTGCAGCTCCTGCTCAGCACCAAGCCAGCACTCTTCCAATTTTCAGAGTCTACGACAGTGCCAAAACCACTCTTGAAAACCATCTTACTGGTCTTCACCACACTGTCAACAAAGTTTCAAAGGGAAAACACCACAAACGAGCCAACTCCCAATTGACCAATCTCGCTGGAAATATGTTGTACAGTGCTCAAACTACCCTTGGAAATGGCCAAACCCTCACTGCTGATTTGGACACTGGGTCGTCGGATATTTGGTTCAAATCTTCCCACTGTTCATCTACTGACAATTCTTGCCAATTTGGAAAGAAGATTGATACTTCTGATTCTACTTTTACCCCTTTGAACAAGCAGTTCAAGATTAAGTATGTCGATCTGTCAGAGGCCGATTGCGATATCTATAGCGGGCCAGTTACCCTTGCTGGACTAACTGTCAATGTTCCTTTTGGTGCAGCAACTGCATTGTCTAAATTCAACAGCGGGAGTGATACTGATGGTCTCTTTGGCATGGGCTTCAACGGGGAATCGCAAATCTCAGCTGCTCTGCGCGGCAAGCAATCTGCAAACTTTTTCGATTTGTTGAAATTGCCAAAGAGCCAAAACTTGTTTTCATTCTACCTCTCAAACAATGCAGATGGCGATTTTGGCCAAGTAACTTTGGGCGGTGTTGATAACTCCAAGTTCACTGGATCAATTTCATACTTTCCTCTTGTTTCTTCTAAAGAATGGGCATTCAGCATCGATGGATTGACATATGCTGTTGGAAATAACCAGCCTCAGAGTGCATCGCAGTCGGTTAGCCAAGCCATCCCTGACACTGGCACTTCTCTCTTGATGGTGGAACAATCTGTTGCTGATTCAATCAACAGTGATCTAGGTGCACAGTATGACAGCCAGCAACAGGTCTATATCATTGACTGTTCTGCAGCACAGAGCGGACAGCCCCTTACATTCAATTTGGGCAGCAGCTCCTTCTCTATCCCAGCTTCCGTGTATGTAGTAAATGCTGGTACCGACAGCAATGGACAACAGCAGTGTATTTCTGGTATTGTTGGTGGTGCTGATGGCAGCACTCCAGTATTGTTTGGCGATGTCTTTATCAGATCTGTTTATACCATCTTTGACAAAGGAAACAAGCGAGTTGGTTTCGCTCAAGCAGTCCATCCAAACTAGTGAATTTAACATGTGAAATAAAATACATTTGAATATAAATACTTGATCCGAAAGATCATCTCTGAAGGAGTTGCAAATAATAGCAAGATGTATTTTGCGCTGGAAAAAAGAATTTTTATAATTTGGCATCAGTGTATCCAATTTGGTACACTCTCATGGCACATGGTTGGAATAGCTTGGCAACCTCTGATGCGAATCCAGAGGATGCTTGGTTTCTCGCAACACGCGCAGCAATACCTTGAGTAATGACCGCAAGCTATGTTAGAAACAAATTACTCTGAAAAATGCAAATGCTACGCAGAAATCCCAGTTCTTGATTGGATATTGAAGTCCTCTTTTTTCACAGTACAATTTCAGCAGTGTATCGGCTTCAGGCACCGGCAAAGGTCTTGGAGCACCCAAGAATGCTTCCATAGGCCCTTTCATTTGGACTGGAACGTACCAGCAAAGCAACATGTTTGCTAAATCTGCATATGGATGTCCAATGGTAGATCTAACGTCAAGTATATTTACAACTCCCAGTCAAGCATCCCGATCACTTTTTGAGTTTTTGGATTAAATACAACATTGTCGATCTTAAAGTCTCCGTGAACCAAAGTTACGATATCTTCAACTTGATTGCTCAGCAAATATCGCATTAAATCTGGCAATCTGTATAATTCACCGACTTGGTTTCCGCTAGCATCAGTAACAGCAGCTTGGGCTTGCGACACTTTATAGAGCGATTTCACTTGTCTGGCATAATATCCGCCTTCCTTTCCAAAATTCTTTAATCCAATCTTTGCATAATCCACAGAGTGTAGTTTGGCTGCAGCATCAATCATGGATTCGAAATAATTGATTCTTTGATCTGGATGAACATCGTGAAGCGTATTCTCTGGATAAATCTTTCCTTGAAGGAATTCCATGGCATAAAACGGAGTCCCCAATATCTCTAGATTTTCACAGAATAAATATACTTGAGGAACTGGGACAGTTGTATTAGATTTCAGCGCTTTCAAGATTGCGAATTCTCTTTCGATTTGATGAGCAGTTTTTGAGAGCAGTGCTCCAGGAGGCTTCTTGCGAATAACAACCTTTTTATTATTGCTGTCAATCAGCAAAAATGTAGGGTTGGACTGGCCAAGCTTGAATTGTTTAACAGTGAACGGAGCTTTGAAATTTGAAAGTTTTGAGCTGATGTAGTTGCCCAGCAGCTCAAGATCAATGGTTACCCCCTCTCTCAGACCTTCAGTGCTTTGTCCTATTCTTAATATATCGAATACCATCAGTTGGAGCTTTGCTGGACATTTGGAAACATTTCACGGCCGATGCAGATGATAATGTGGTGGCATGACTGCCAGTTGGAAATTGTCGGCCAAACACGAGTTTCTAATCAACATATGAATTTAAAACCACCGCATCTACAATAAAGTCTCGTTCTTATTAGGCATCTCAACTGTGACGTCTATCCACCTTCAAAGTGGCTGGAGATCTTTTCCTTTTGTATGTTAATTAGTGAAATTGAAGAAAAACAGAAAATGCCTGCAAATGCCCCCAAAACTCCATCTTCATCGCTTCCAGTACCTGCACGCAAGCCTAGCATAGTTGTCCCAGAAGCAATTCCTGCAAACCGCTCCTCATCGCCAAAAGTCTCACTTTTGAATAATTTTATCGTCCAAATACTAATATTTAGAAAGCTTTTATTGCTGAATGACGGCAGGGACAAGATTATGAAGGTCGCGCAGTATTCTTCAAAGATCCTGCTATGGTTAATACTTGTAGAAAAGGGAATTAACCAGACCAGAGCGAAACAGCTAGCTTCGCATTTCTCCCTGGTGCGCAAAGCAATTCGTTTAGCCCACTTTTTGGAACCGTTCAATGACGGACTGGAAATTGCCAAGGAAAAGCAATTTGGTACACTGCAGCAAAAGCTGGCCCCATTAAATGTAGTAATTGGAATCTGCAACGATATTTCGGACGATATTATTTGCTTAGCAAAATTGGGAATCATGGACAAATCGTGGATAAAAACAATGACCCCTTACTCTGATAGATTATGGTATTCTGGAATCTTTATTGACGTTCACTCTAATATTTGCGATACTAACGAATTGTTCCAGAAACTGGCAAACTCCAAAGATCCAGAAAGCAGACAGAAACTACAGCAAAAGATTTTCATGCAGCGAGTGTCCCTTTTAAAGCTGCTGGCTGACTTTGTATTTTGTACTATTGATGTGTTTGAAATGGGCGACCGCATTTCTGAAGGCTACCAACATGTATCTGGTTTCACTGCTGCTATATTAGGGACTTACAAATTGTACGTCAAGCATAAATAAATTCATAAAGCTGATATTCTCGAATTGACATGCGAGGTTATTGTTCAATCGTCTGTGGTCATTGAACATGCGTCTGTTTTATTGAGGTTAAATGACCGCGCAGTAAATTTAATTTCAACTCCAATGGGACGATTTGCAGCCAAAACTTTAAAAAATGACTACCACCAACCGAAAACAACAAACTTTGAATTTCTTGGACCGCATGGATCTGTCTTTACCATATTGCTACTCCCTCTAACTGTCCTATCACTCTATGTTGCTTGTTCGGCAGATGGATGCCCTCCATCCTCGATTTATTCTCTACGGTTCGATTCAATTGATCTATCCGGTTTAATTTATGATCGAGCAGCTGTCAGGGCTTATGTTGGATGGATTGCCTTCCATTTGGCGCTTTCAATATGCGTTCCAGGCAAAACCGTAGAGGGGACTGTTACTCCAGATGGAAAGAGGCTGCAATACAAGATTAATGGATTTAATTCTTTCTTGGTTACCATGTCTGTATTGGCAGCGCTAGTTTACAAGCATGGATTACACCCGCTACTTTGGGTCGCAGATCATTACATTCAATTAGCAATTGCAGGGATTTTGTTTGCATTTACACTATCATTAGCCTTATATCTGCGCTCATTCAGATCAAATCAAGTAGTCGTGTCAGTCTGTGGAAATTCTGGCTATCCAGTTTACGATTTTTGGATGGGAAGAGAGTTAAACCCAAGGATATTTGGAATTGATTTGAAATATGTATGCGAATTGCGGCCTGGATTAATTGGATGGCTTGTATTGAATCTAGCCCTTGCAGCGCGTCAATACGAATCACATAATACTTTAACCAACTCAATGATCCTTGTGCTCCTTGGACAGGGATATTATGTTGTCGATGCACTATGGAATGAAGGTGCAATCTTGACTACCATGGACATCACTACGGATGGATTTGGTTTCATGCTTGTATTTGGAGGTTTACCTTTCTAATGCTAGATTTGGTGTGGGTTCCATTCACGTACAGCTTACAAGCAAGATATTTATCCCTCTTTCCAGTAGATCTATCGTTGCAGTTCCTAGTACTCGTATTTGCACTTAATCTCTTTGGGCTGTACGTATTCCGAAGCTCAAACTCTGAAAAGAACCAATTCAGAACAGACCCAAATCATTCTCTGGTGGCACATTTAAAATATCTGGATACTGCAAGAGGAACAAAGTTGCTAACATCTGGATGGTGGGGAATGGCGCGCAAGATCAACTATACTGGTAATCTTTATTCATTGTAGGGGATTGGTTGATGGCGGTTTCATGGTGCTTGCCTTGCGGCTTCGATTCAATCATTCCGTATTTTTATGCCATTTACTTTTTGGTTCTGCTTGTCCATCGTGCGCACAGAGACGACGAACTGTGCAGCAAGAAATACGGAAGGGATTGGGATGCTTACTGCAAAAAGGTACCATATACTTTTGTTCCCGGGGTGTTCTAAATAAACAATGATTGACTGATGGCTCGTGAAAGGCGTTGGAAAATTCTTTGAAAAAATTAAATGAAGCTACTGCTCATTTCCCTTGCGGCAGCAAACACTCTAATATTTTCAGAAAAAGAACTTACCCTATCTGGAACGAGTAGATTAAGATGCAATGGTGGAGATGCAAAACATATATACGGATGTCACCCTGGGAAGCTCACTTGCGCAAAATTAGATTCTGGATGGGACTGTGAGCCTAAATCTACCGGATTTGGAAAGGCTGATGTCAAAAATATCCATGTATTATGTGAATATGAGGATGGGAAGCAGGTGGATGAAAGTTGTCATGCTACTTATGAATTACACTACAGTGATAAATACAAGAGCGAAGTGTAAGTAATATTAACGTAGTAATATTGATAAATTTATCCAGCCATTGGCATACATGTCAGTAGGATTATTAATTTTTGTTGTTGTGGTGGTAATTGCCAACTTTGTCTTATCTAGATTCTTTGGGATAGAAAACTTTGGATTCCCTGAAGAACAAGAGCCTCTTAGTACGCTTTATTAACTCTAGCTCCCTCCACTACGCCTAGATTCGCAGAACCTCGTGAAATCGAACGAACCGGACCGCTAGTATATCTTTTCAAATACTTTACTGGAAAAACAAAGAAAGAATCAGTTGGATTAATGCAAGAAAGTTATGCGGTAAGGGAAAAGGAAGACAGGGCTGGATTAAATAAAAGGAAATAGAATACACCATCAATTTGGGTTCAGTAAGAGCTTTCTATGATAATTCGACGTTACACTCGAGTAGTGGAATTGAGACTAGATATTAAAAGTCCAGAAATCCGGTAAATTTCAAAAGATATATTATTTATGGTACATGTGCTCTTCCAAATAATCTAGCAATCCGAATTGTTAGTGACACTGGAGGCGATGCTTCTGGTAGCGGGGATTCACTATCTGGACTATCTGGCAAATTTTCTTCGTGAATTTCCACCTGAATGTATCCTGCTTTTCCTTTAATCACTCTATCAATGAGCCATGCTACTTCAGATAGTTAATACCTTGAATAATGTTCATGATCAATGGAAAGATGAACATCACAAATATGACTTGGTACCGCTCATCTTTCAACGGGGATAAGATCCAGGCAGCAATTATTCCAAATATTGGTACCAAAACCAATGTTACTGTAACTATCACTTTTACAAAGAACCAGGCGGTCAGAAATAGTATTAATTGCTTGATCCATGGCGTAAACTAGGTTAAAATTAGCTACCCGCGGCGGATGCCCATAGTTACCCATCTGAGTATCTTTAATGTGGAAATAATCAGCGATAGAATGGATCCCGCCGAGAAATACGTATAAAATATAGACCCCTATCGTTGTATCAAGTGCGAGATTTAAAAAATACCAAACACACGGATTTGTCGGCTGTTGCGGCAATACCGAAGTAATGTACGATAACAGTATATTTGCAAAGTGGATGAGAGAAGCTGCTATCGCTTGTTTAGCAGTATCCATCCCCCAAATCAGTATCGGTCTCTGAGGCGTCTCTAAAGATCTCTTGTATAATAGCGATGCTAGAGCCAGCGAAGCCATTAGTACCTGTACCAGAATTGCAAATGAGTCAACCAGTTCACACTTTTTGTCGTCCATAAGTTTGGAAACTTTTTCTGGACATCGCAAAAATGCAGGGTTTTAACTTGATGGACATTCGACAAGAAAAAGCAAATAAATTAGCTTTAATGTACTTGAATTACGTTGATGGGACCAACTTTACGATCAAGGAGGATGATACGCAGCAGCAGGTGCAGATGATTATGGAAAAGAAAAAGAAACGAAACTTTACCAGATTTTCAATTAGTTCGAGTATCAGTGCTGATGAATTGAAGGAGTATTGTGTGGAAGATGACCTTGGTGGCTCGGATTTAGACGATGGATCATGTTTTACTGTACGGGCTTTACGCAAGTCCATTGGAGTACAGTGCAATCTGATGAATGAAAATACATCTAAACCAAAGGAATCCACTGGTAATACCAATTCGGTGCTGCAAAATATACCCATCAACAAAGAAAACGGCTGGGCCAGTGCACGTTCAGTAGAGTCATCAAGCAAAGGACCGACTTCAAAAGAGCCAGACCTGCTAATACCCCAAAAGCGATCTATAGAACACCCAGATTTCATGTCTGCTAGTGACAAATTGATGCTAGACAACAGGAAAAAGAATGAGCAGCCCAAAAAGCGTTTGGGAAATAGAGGATTCGTTTCGCCATTGGTAAGGAAGGATTCTGGCGATCCTAAACCGGAACCTGTAAATGATGACAGGCTGAAAAACATTGATCCAGTGATGGTTGAAACTATAATGAACGAAATTGTCTCTAATGTAACTCAAGTAAGTTGGGATGATATAGGTATTTGTATCTAAATATTAGGTTGGTGTTTTTAACTATAGCCGGGCTGGAACACGCAAAGGCGTCAATAAAGGAAATTGTAGTGTGGCCAATGGTGGGTTATCGTTAATATAGCTTCGACCAGATATATTCAATGGAATTCGCGGGCCGCCGAAAGGACTATTGCTATTTGGACCGCCAGGTAATTGATGTATAAGAAGGTACCGGGAAGACCATGATAGGCAAGTGTATAGCCAGTCAATGCAATGCTACATTCTTTTCTATATCTTCCTCGTCTTTAACCTCCAAGTGGATAGGTGACGGGGAAAAGATGGTGCGGGCATTGTTTGCAGTAGCCAGAGCAAAGCAGCCATCAGTTATATTTGTGGACGAAATTGATTCTCTCTTAACCCAAAGAACGGATGGCGAACAAGAAGCAAGTCGAAGAATCAAAACTGAGTTTCTCGTTCAATTTGATGGATGTGGGACAAACAGTGAAGATCGTATTTTGATGATTGGTGCTACAAACAGGCAAGTATTATTAAGAATAGACCTCATGAAATTGACGAAGCTGCTAGAAGAAGATTTAGGAAAAAGCTCTATGTACCACTGCCAGAACCTGAGGCTCGGTCATCAATCATCATTTCATTATTATCAAAACAGCATCACAGCTTGGACCAACAGGACATTCAGGAAATCATTGCAAAAACGCCTGGTTATAGCGGTTCTGACATGGATGGATTGATAAGGGAAGCCGCTCTCGGCCCAATAAGAGACATTGTAGACATCTCTAGCGTTTGTGTTGAAGATGTGCGACCTATCACCAAGCAAGACTTTCTTGACGCCTTGACTCAGGTACGTGCAAGTGTCTCTGACAGGGACTTGGATTTGTACAGAAAGTTTGAAAAAGAGTTTGGAAGTGTCAACCGTACATAATAAATCCAAGTGAATTCCAATTCAGAATCTCGCAATGCTGGTATTGCCATTCGCAACATAAAGAGATTGAAAGTGTTTCTAATTTATTAATTCGTCTCGACTATTGCATCTTGCTGTGGTTCCAGCGGGGCAACTTGGAATCCAAGGGAAGATTTCACTTTGCGATATAAATCTAATTTCCACCCGGATAGTTGGAAACCGCATAAATAAATGATTTTTCACAGACATGTCCTGTTAGTAGCTTGATTCCTGTTTTTGTGCAGTTGTTGCCTTCTATGGCGTATAATCCGATGCCATCTCTAACTCTATGATTATGAAATGCTTTAACGGTTGATTCTTTGTAAGCTTCAAAGGTCACTTGTGGTATAATTGGCAGTGAGTTCTTGAAGGAACACCGCAGGTCGAAATACGTTTGCGCTGTTAACTGTCTTGAAATTATTTCCAATTCCACTATTATCTTTTCCATGTAGTGCGGTTGTTTGACGAGTTCCATTTGTGATTCCACTAAAAGAATTTGGAAACTAGTAAAAAATACATATTTACTTTAATTTATGGCTATATCTTTCACGAAAAGTTACCAATTCCAACTTGACCAATTTCTTGTGCTCACCAGCAAACTTTTGAAACTCTTCCAACAGCTGGATTCGATTCGAGATATCTTCAGCAAGGATTGGTTGCTGGACGGCCGTTAGCAAATTGCAGGTACGCTTAACGAATTCTACCAACTCTAGCTCTTTTTTTACTTTACATTTCTTCAAAAGAGTTTGAAATTCCTTGTAAATTTCTCTCCCTAGCGATGATTTCATCTGTGTTAGCACTGTTTACCTTTTCATTAAAGTTGATTGCTACAGCAGGATTTTTCGTTTTTGATCCTTGTGTGGGTATATTTGCAGACAGTTGAATAGGTTCATGCGCCATCCCGACATTATTGCTTGCCCAAGGACTTTCACGATCCCATTTTCCTGATGGATCTTTGTTTTCCTGCATTGATTCCAATTTTATTTGCAGATGCTCTTTAGGCACTGCCAATGGATCATCCCTTTGATATTCTATCATCACATGCTTCTTTCGTGGCATATGATTATAGTTCAAGGACAATTGGTGTGGTTTTATTGATAATGGATCGTGGAAAGCCGCTCGTAATAGATCGTTTTGGTGAGTGGGTATACTGTTTGGATCAACATACATGGGCTCGCCAGTATCTAGTGACGAGTGAATCGACCTTTTTGATGCGACATATAGTGGGTTATTGGCATCTATTTCTACTTTTTGATATTGTTTTTTTGGTGATATATACATTGGATCATTTTTGTCTACTTCCAAACGAGAACGATAACTTGGATTAGTAGATATTGAGAGCGGATCATTTGGATCAGCCTCGTAATTTGCTTTCCATTTATCAGCTACGCTTGTACGTCGATCATTTGCAGTGTACGACATTGGGTCGTTACCACCTGCATCAGTGTCAAAATATAAGGGATTTTTTGAGTTATGGCTTCCACCACTTTGCGAAGGAGCATAGTCAAACCCGTGCTCTTTAATCTTCTTGAAAAATTGAACAAGATTCAAGTTCATCTGCCCGTACTCTTGGGCAACGTTGATGTGATGTCTGATCCAAATCGGTAGATTATTTTGCACCCACGAACTGGAAAATCTGTTGTCTAGCAGTATAATGGCTCCATAATCATTTCGATGTCGGATCACTCTACCGATTGCTTGATTCACAGCCCGATACGCTTGTTGCGCATACCAACTATCTCCACTTTTCGAGTTTTTACTAGCTAGTATTTTTTTCTTCAATTCAACTTTTGGATCTTTCAGTGCTGGAAATGGTATTCCACAAATTAACACTGCACGACAATGATCATCGCTGAAATCAATACCTTCACTGGCCTTTCCTCTACATACTGCAAATAAAATTGCTCCAGATTCCTTGACCGATTGGTTGTATTTTTCAATTAGTTTTACAAAATCAGACTTGGATTTTGGTTCTACATACACTTTCTTATGTTCTTCGAGTTGCCTGATAATTGAAGATCGACCGCTCCTGTTTATCTGTGTCAATGAAATTTACTCTTTCCCATATTTCTATAGTTTTCTTTAGAATTAAATAGGAAGTAAAGAACACTAATATTCCTTTTGGAGTCACCTTGGATATGTTCAGAATCGACATTCCCAAATCGTTAATATAATCCTTGGAATCGCGTTTGGTGAATGACGAGTTCAAAGCAACCCCTGATGGCCCTTTTTGGAGTACGTTTACCAAGATCTGAGTATGCTTGATGACATGAGAGTTTTCAACTTTGTAAGGAAACAATCTAGTTTAGCAGCCAAATACATTCCCATTTCGTTTGGTATACTGGAGAGAGGACTCTATGGTTAATTTTGATTACCAAAGTTCCAGATGCCAGAATGATGCTCCTTGTTCCTAGTCCTTCAATTGCCTTCATTGCAACTTGAGCGCTGAAACACCAAAACGAAAGTACAGTTTCATTCTTTTTAACTGGAGCAAATTTCTCTGCAGTTATCGTTTCTTTGCATTCAATGTGAACCTTGTAATTTTCGATATCTTTAGAATCTTTTTCTAGTACTCTAAAAACAATTTTGAGGGCATCATTAAACAATGCAAGGCCGTATCTACTGATGTTCTTTGATTTGTACCCAGAACTGGATAACAGATTGGTAGCGCTTTCGATCAGCATCATCAGACTGGCGGCATTGTCAAAATTGATTTCAACAATTTGAAATAATTCATACATGTATCTGCCAGGCTGTATTTGCACTCCGCGGCAGTCAGATAATTTGGTTTTAAATATTTCCAGCTTTACTAGATCAAGCACAAAGTACATTTAAGTCTGTTGAACTCTGAAATATTGAATTCTGCATTGGTATCTATCCTTGAGCGGTTCAAGCAATGTTCCATTTCGGTTATCGCTTGCTTGATATCTGACAATGTAAGTTCAAATGAATATGCTTCTTCGCAGTAAGATTCAAGGTTATGCGCTTCGTCAAATATTAAAATTGCGTTTGACAAATTAATGGACTGTGCTTCTCTGGTTTGCGGGTCAATGAGGTAATTGTAGGGCAGAAAGATGATATCGGCTGCATTCTGATTCTCTTTTGAAGTATAAAATGGACATATGCTAGTATTAAGTAAACAAACGTGTTTTCTTTTCCTGTTTTAATCAAATCTTCGATATCCATAATGACTTCCTTTGCCTTGTTTTTGTGCACGTTATTAAAATATTGGCATTTGTGTTGCTTGGTCATTGACTTGCACATTCCTGTTTTTGCAGCAGCTGGTGCATTCTGCACTAACGGATTTATACACATTTGATCTCGACTCCCAAGCACTGTCACTAAAGGGGTATACTTTGTATTCTTGATTTCATTAACAGCTTGCGATAATTGTGAGTGTGTCCGCTGTATTAACGAGAATTACAGAAGCATAGTAAATTTTTGGTGAGAGTAATTGTGATTCTCGGTTTTCATCAAATGGCAGCGAACCAAATACTGCTTGGTGTACTTTTCTCAGATCTATAGTTTTCTTGTGAAATTTCCAGTCATTATATGCTGATTTCCAAGCCAAGATTGCACACAATAAGCATAGAGTTTTTCCAGTCCCGGTTGGAGATTCAATGATTGCGTTTTTACTCTTGGATTAGATTTGATTACATTTTGGAGACTCTGGATCAAGGTTTTCATTAAAAGGTGCTGCTGTGGATACGGCTGAAATGGAAACTCAACATTAATATTTTCCAGATTCATTTTGTCTGGACAATTTTTTCAGACAGTTCAATTTTTGTGAGCTCAGCATCGAGTAAATATCAATCAAACCTGATCAAGGGGGTAGAGTTAGTGATCCAGTACAATAGCTATCCATTGATTCTTGTACACGAAAAGCGTCTATATTGCAGTTCAAATTACTTGTAATAGCCGAATTAAATGAGTTCATACATAATCTCAATGCTCAATCTATCCAATTCCACCAACGATCAACACCGCCAATCATTTAATTTCAATTGCCATCCCAGTTCAACCGCCAGCACTTAATTCTCGCAGTTTAGAAACATTTTGGCATTATCCTCTGAAACTGTCCTTGACACGGTTCCCGGACTTGCCCTGTTTGGGAGTTCCTCGCATGCCAAGGTGCGCCTCCAAGAAAAACAGCTACGATAAACAAATGTGAATGGTTGGATGATGGCAGATGTGCGGTTTAGCGATGGTATATTTATGTAAAGCACGGTTCTGATTGAAAAGATTGTGCTGCTGGCAGGGCTGCTACCATTCCACAAACCCCAAAAGTAAGCCCACCATAGACAATTATTACCCCCAGAAGTAGTGTGAGCATCGCTAGTACGACAATTACAAGACCATACCAGAAATCGCTGTGGGAAACGCTTACAAAATGATCCTCGTCCAATCTCCTTTTGAGTGACCAAGTCAGATGATACATATATCCAAATGCAGCAGCTGGAGGAAAAGAAAAAAGAAAAAAGACGCCAGCAGAGTATAACAACCTTACTCGCTAATCCGCTCCGTCTTTTTTTCTAGTTGTGTATTCCATTGTGAGTCTTGTATTTTTGAAACATGTCGTATGGCTTTTGCAACACCACCTGACCTGACTGATATAAAAAAACGAGCAAGTGATTTTCACAAAGAAACGTTTCCAAAATGAAAACTGCTCGAATGCCGAAACAACACCTGTTTGAAATCCCAGATACTGCGCAGAATATACTACTACAGAAATATAATTTGGAGAGAGTACTTGGCCAAGGTATCTCTGGCACTGTCTACAAATCCTACAGACTAAGCGATAATTTGGCTACAGCGATAAAAATCATCCCAAAAGTATTATACCACTAACGTAGAATTCTGGCACAATTTATCGCTGGAAATACGACAGATCTTTAGGAACCACGGTACCAATGGAAGTATTCATTCTCAAACGGCTCGACTATCCCGGAATAGTAAAATTCATTGAATTTCTTGAAGATTTGAATTACTTTTACCTTGTGATGGAATTCGTTGGAACTGAAAATAAGAGGAGAAGTAGCTTTGATTTATTCGAGTTGATTTCACATTCAAATTTTATTGAAACCAGAGTCAGACATATTTTCAAGCAAGTTGTTGATAGCGTGTCGTATCTTCATGAAAAGGAAATCATACATGGCGATATCAAGGACGAAAATGTAAGTTTATATTAATGGCAGATTGTGATTGATTCTGAATTCAATGCGAAACTGGTTGATTTTGGAAGCAGTGATACGGGCACAATTGTTGGATTCAGAGGTACGAAACATTATACGCCTCCAGAGTTAGTTAAAGATCCAAATTACAGACACGATGGATTCAGCGTCGATGTATGGTGCCTTGGCATTCTACTATTTACCCTTTCTTTTTCCACAATACCGTTCAAAAGCATGGAGGATATCATTCAAGGAAAATACCAAATACCAGATGTGAATCGATCAGAAGAGCTGATGGATCTGCTATCTAGTATGCTTGAATTAGACCCGAAAAGGCGCCTTACTATTGCGCAGGTGAAAACTCATCCATGGCTAATGTAAATATATAATTTAATGTTTTTACCAATCGGAGCGGTGTTTTATTTGCTGTCCATTGATGTCGACACCCTAAATAAGTTGGCAACTCCGCATCAATCACCATATGAAGAAACTTGCAAAACTCCGCTCACATGCAAAAGAAACACAATGGAAACAAGATTGTATTCGCTAAACACTCTAATTCGAGTGCATCTTTTGTAAAATCAAATCACGGTACTGTGTAGCATAAGGCGGCAAATGCGGAATAACATTCTGCTTCACAGCTTCACTCTTCAACACAATCTTTTCAATTTTCTTGAATCGAGACATCCCAATAGCAAAGTCGCGTTCTTTTTCACAAACCGGTTTGTCGTTGATTATTTCCAAGCCTAATACTGCCAGTCGCTGTCTTAGCCTCCTATCTTTGAGCGGATTGTTTGTGTAGTTTATTTCTTTCAAGTTCTTGCTGATTTTTGTGATTACCTTGGTTAAGCAAAAGTACTGTAGAGTCTTTTAGACCGCAGTCGGAAATAAACAGAGATTCCAAATTACCCTCCAATTCAGCCAGGTTTAGAATTTCATTTTGGTTCAACGAAAGCGATTTTAGATTTTCATTAATCTCAATTATTTCTATTGGTGACTGCTGTTTATCCAAGAGTAGTACTTCCAGATTCAAAGGCAAGTTTTGTAGTTTGGAAATATTATTCATTCGCAAGTTTAAGAATGTCAAATTTATAAGGGATTCAATTCCTGATATTCCTTGGAGTTGGTTTGATTGCAAGTAAAGCGTTTTCAGCTGAATTAGAGGCTGCAAGCCGTTCATTGATTTCAAACTATTTTCGTAGAGATACAAGTGCTGCAGATGCGGAAAGTGTTCAAATTCATTCAATCCATCAATCTTCAACCCTCCCAGCTCAGCTGTTGTTGCCTGCTTTCTATTTGTAGATCCAGAGAGAATCAATTCTCTTGAAGTCTTCATATCGACGCGTTTTAAGTTGATGGGTAAAATTAAACTTTAAATTATGCAAGAAAAGTTTCCAAGAGATGCAAATTCCAGAATGGCTCCATTGTAATATCTGCTACTACTACAAGCAATCTGACAACACCTTGTTTGTAGGCGACTGCTCTCACTGGTAAACTAATTCTAATTCAGTATTTGCAAAAACTGCAAAAAATCTGACGAATGTCCAGTGTGCCATACGCAATCCTGTTTCGCTCCTTTCGATTCAAACAGGTTGAATCAAGTGTTGACGCCTGTAAATGCTCACTTGCAAGACTTGAATTCTCTTTTGAATTACCAAACGAGCCAGAGCAACGACTTGATTTCATATTTGAAAAACTCTTGTTTGAATTATTGTTTGCTGTCGAAAAAGAATGAATCAAATTACACTCATTCAAAACTGTTGTTGAGTCAAGCGTATGAAGAGAATCAAAGATTGAAAAGGGAAAATCAAGATTTGAGGCAGCAATTGGAAAGAATACAATCGGGGGGATATCAAAGGAATATCGATAAAAATCGTGATGATGAGAATGCTACAAATAATCATACTAGCAATAAAAGCCATTTCTTTAGCAGACAGTTTAGCACGTAAGTAGTAATTAATCTAGTGATAACCAAAAACAACCTAGAACATTACTTTCGGATAGAATACAGAGAAAACGTTCACCGGATTTTGAAGAGAAGCAATCGCTGAGAATGCACTCGCCAACAGAATCTTATGGTTTACCTCAATCGCCTGCAATGTCGATCCAATCTCGATATTTGCACAACTCCAAATCAGGGCTGTCGAATAATGGACCATCAATAGCATCACGAGCAGCGCCGTCTCCTGTTAGATCTTATCAATCCCGACTGACTCTGCAATCGAGAGACCGACCCCCATCAAGAATATCACAAATACAAAGCAATCGTCCTTCATCGAGAATTATACAAAGACCGCAACCAAGAGTACCTCTACAATCACGGCAAATGTCTAGAAACCAGTTCGACAACATAAACCTATTTATGTAATAAATATCTACTCTATTTATTTCAAGGTCCAGCTGCTGCCGCAAAATGTGGTGAACTTATAGGGTTAACAACCCTTTCGATTTTCTCCAAATCCATCATCGCATTAATAATCTTTGATTTGGAATAAGGGGTAGCTCGTTTTCTATCCCTTTTCTTTTCAATTTTCTTTTCTGCTAATTGCGGAGGAGGCAAGTTTGTCTTGAATCGTTTTTTGATTGGAAATACCAGATCTTTCTTTGTCGAAGTCAGTCCATTTATTAACAGCTCGCTCCATTCTTCTCTATTTATCTCTACTGGTCTCGCTCCCCCGCCGTAAACATTTACCGGTGCTTTGATTAATGGACTTTTGAATCCCATTGTTGAACATAAATCTGGGTCTTGGAACCCAACGTTAGACAGCGTTATGGATTCTGTGTAATGTGTTGCTATAGAAACTAACTGGCTGGCACCGCCCAAGCAAGAATATAATGACATCCAAGGCACAATATATCCAGTGTTCCAGGTGCCTTCTCTTGCCCACTTTAATTTCAATACATAATGCTGAATGCTAGATAATAATGGTATAAACTCTTTTGTCCCTGCAACCTCGACTAATCTCTGAAAAATCTCCATCGTATTGACATCCAAAGGTAAATTTAGCTGCGTAACCAGCTCTCCTAGGTATTCAATTTCTCTGATATCTGCTTTTATTCTGTTGGAGCAATTTATATTTAAATCTATCATTAGTGAATCTGATTTCAATTTGATTTATTTATAAGGAGAGATAAACAGATGGCGGGCCAGTTTGGCGAAACGTCATAAAGCGTGTCCCCGTGCTGTAAACAAGAGGAAATAGCTTAGTAACAATGGAAAGAGGTATGAAGCTATTGGCAGTCGCTGTTCAACAGATGCATGTGGTGGCCTAGTATGAATTGCTAAATATGCAGTGAAACACGATTTTGTAATAACAGACATCCGATTGCTTGAAAGGGCTCTTCTTGATCTTGGACTTTAAGAGTATAGTTATCAGATGTATGCTGGAGCACTGGATTTATTTAAACAAGACGCGTCCGTCAAAGTTTGTTGGTAGAGTGCATAAAAATATACCAGTACGAGCCGGATAACTGTGGGCGATACCGTGAGAATAGCAAAAATGAACAAGAAATGTTATTCGATACTTTTAATCGCGTTTGTCTATCCAACAGTTTATTCTTGCACTGAATCATTCATTCAAACTGTTGTATACTTGTTCAAAAACCCTTATCCCTCTATCGACGACAGAAGTTTTCCACTTTGGATCGTTCCTGGAATAGAATACATCCCGCACAACCTTGTCGTGCCCTCTGCTGTCTTCTTTTGACAGTCTGTATGCAGCTGCTTCCGCACGGAGTGCTTTAAGAACAGTTAGATTCGAGACAGTTCCAAATTCTTGAGTTACAAGAGCATTATATTGGGCGTTTTTGAATAGCTTTGGAACTCCAGAAATGATTGTACCATTAACTGCATCATATCCGGAAGAAGCATCATCATTGGCATCGCCAGCGGAAACAGCATGTGACAAGAATTCTTTATCTACTGATTTTGATTTCATAATATCCGTTCCTCGTGGTTCAATCATCAATGTATCATGTCCCGATGGTCCCAAGCCAGTATGAATATCGATCATTCCCAATTTCTGTACCGCATCAACGTCAATATGCTTGTTCAAGAACTCTGTAAGCAAAAGATGGCTTTTTTGCAGCTCAAATCCACCAAAGAATAATGAATTTTCGAAATGGTAGTTTCCACAGACAATTGCTCTTTTAGCAGCCAAATAACCAAATTTGAGAATGTAATAGAGAGATTTGATGTAAAAAAGGTCCGTCCACCTACCAGGTACAGTTTTAGGATTGAGAATATCGTACATGTCAACATACCCATTGACATTAGGATCGCTTGCTCTTAATTTGGCAAATTCATCCTTTGACAAGTAATTTCTGTTTAAATCTACTCCGTTTTCGTTCCATCGTCTCAATTCAGCCATTCCAAACGGATTCAAGGCGTGGACAAATACAACGGTTGGATGTTCACTTTTGAAAAGAAACTTTTTCAGTATAGCTAATTGGATTGCAGAGCCTGCAAATCCTTCAACTCCGTGTGTCTGTAATTAGTCTAACGATACCCCAGAAATAATAATCAGCAATTTGGACTTTGATCCTGGTACAACTAGAACATCAGTAGTGTGCTTTTCCGTTACTTGCAATTGGTATGTTTCCCCCTTTCCGTTCGAAGCAGCTCTAAACTTGTCTCTTGCTGACTGGTAATCAGGAGAGTAGTACTCTTCATGAGGCGAAACCTGCTTCTTTTTGAATAGCAATGCTGAGAGAAGGATTACAAGGCCAATAGCAGATATCTGAACTGCTTTAGAGTTGTGTAAAGTCATTCTATGAGATTCCGAGTGCTTTTTACAGGAAAATTAATTGTTGATTGGGTGCTCAAATTATTTCGATATTCGTTCCGCTGTGAGACTGCATTCGCCAAGCTCATGCGGTGCAACTTTTATCTATATCTTTGTAGTTGGCGGGATTATTCTCCAGTTTATTTAATCAGTTAAAATTGATTACTAAAAGTTTGGTTGCAGTCGACCAGCACTTGAAGCACCAAGACCTTCTTGTTATACTCAGAATATCGCTTGTTTTGTTTGCTGCAATGTATCAGCATCAACCCCCGATTCATGTGTTGAATGACAACATTTTTGAAAAAGCATTGCTCATACAGTTCGATGAGCTCATCTTGATTTGACTGTTACTACCTCACTTGATCAATTAGGTCATTCATCAGCTAATCAAACATCAACTGACTGTCTTACCGTCGCCAAAATGTTTAAGCAAGTTTTGAGAATATTCAATGGCAGGTACAAAAAAGATCCACCACTTTGGGATTCCTTTACTACCCTGTTGAACGGGCAGTGTGTGATTGCAATTGTACACAAATGGATATGACGTGCAAACATTTTCAAAGCAATGAATATTTCAGTAATGACGTCATTCCTTAATTAGGAAATTCATCATAAATTGCGTTATTTCTACGCAGACAGTCACAGGCGGTAAGGTTGATTGAGTTTGTAATCAAAAGTAGCTTATTCCGTGTGCTACCGCCAAAACAAGGTCCGTTTATGGACAGTCTAGCGATGTTTATTTGGGTTTACTTTGGAGGTGCTAAAGCCTGGGGACTCTTGATTTTTGACAAATGAAAACTAAAACCTTACCTCATTGTTTTTCATTTTCTCGGAATGTTGGGGGGATTGCCGTGCCCCCTTAAAAATTGGTAACGGTCCCTGGAATTATGATGTCAATCCCAGATTTTTCATATAAAAAGCCAAGCAACCTAGTTTCACATACCAAAATGTCTTTTCAAACTGATTCGATTAAACAACAATGGAAGTCGCATTTTATCCAAGTATACGCTCAAGAAATTAGCCAGGCACCTGTGTATAACTTCAGATCTTCCCTGCTGAGAAGAACACTTCAAAATAGAGGACAATAAGTTAATATATATACCAGGCTTATAATGAATAATAAATGTTAATAGTGGAGTTGGTTTGCTGTTCTTGTTTTTCGACTTTTTGTTGGGCTCTTGCGAGGAAGCTTGGGGGATATTTGGCTTTTCACAATTGCAGGAGCCAATTAGAAATTGCTTTGATAGTATGGGTACCAATTGGTCCAAGCTGGCATACCCAAGAACTAAAATGAATGGATTTATTAGCTGAAGCCTTCGTATACTTTGATAAAGCCTTCGTACACTGTAAATACGATCCCGCCAGAGAATATTAGTCTTCCTAATCGCGGTGTTGCCCCTTTCCATAGTGCACTCACTCCTTCATTTCTTAATACTTTGGTAAAGCAATCAGCAAAGGAATTATACTGGCTTGCATTCAAGGACTGTAGTCTGGTTTTGACGACATCAAATGGCATAGTGGTGTATACAGTAATCACACCAGCAATTGCACCCGTAAAGAATGTTGTATACCATGGCACTATAGGTTTGCCTTTGCAATCCACTGGGTAGTGAGTGGCCAATTTATCCTTGATTAGACCATATGAAGACATTCTAACAGCGGAATTTGCCCCCTGACGAGCAACTACTGCCGAGACTCCTTTATAAGCACCAGCCATTCCTTCTTCTGCAACTATAGTCCTGACGCCATGGACTAAACCTCTAAATCGAGGGTTTGGACTATTCTGGTCGTGGATTAATTTGGTTTTGATTGTTTCTGAAGGAGTTACTACTAGAACTGCTTCGGCAACACCAGCTGATAGTCCTGATAATACCATTCCTACTGCAGACACCTTTCCATTTTTGTCGGCAAACAAACCTTTAATTTGGTCAAAAGTAAGAAATCGAACCCCAGCTTTTGCTGCGTTTCCTATAACAAGCGCTGATAATCCACGATATAAACCTAGCACTCCTTTTTCTCTTACAGTTTTAATTAGGCAATCTATAGGTCCAAGGAATTTATTCTAAATTTAGAAATATTTACATCTTTTTGGATTTGCAATTGCGTCTTGATATATTCAGTTGGATATGTGATTGTTCCTTCTACCGCTCCTGCTGTAATCCCCGCTGCTAGAGATATTCCTGCTGGTATTGATTTTTTCTTTTCTGCCATGAAAAACAATTGGAGATGAATTACTCTTCATCAAAGACAGATTGTGATAAATAATCATTACTGCAGTGGGTATCGAAGACAATAGATGTTTAATGAAAGAGTTCTAGCGACCAGATCAAGATAAACTTCCCTGTAAACCCAAGGTGATTATAAGGGGCTGCGACAGAGACTAATTAGTCATCTCCAAGCTCACAGATATTAATCCCAGACAAATAAATCCCAACTGTTTGAAAATATTTTTTCTGCAAAAAATATGATCCTCAAAAGACTGTTCAGCAGTTCAATAAAATGCCATTCAATGATTGGCAGAAAAGTACTAAAATATCCACTCGATGTCAAAATAGAAATCAAGGACTATGTCCCAACTGACCCTTCCCAGAAATACGCCAGCCAAGTAGTAGTAACTGGTGAAAACGGAACATTATCGATGCCTGTTAAAGATTTTATTGAAATTTCACTTGAAAAATTGGAAGCGGAAGGAAAGAATTCATTGTCAATCAAAGTACAAGACGCAGAAAACAAGACGCAGAAGGCAATGTGGGGAACAACAAGAGCGTTAATTGAAAATATGGTGACAGGTGTAACTGAAGGATTCACAATTCCAATCAAGATGGTTGGTGTCGGCTACAGAGCGCTTATCGAAGAAGGAAAGTTATCGCTCAAAGTTGGAGTAAGTCATCCAATCTTGATGGATATACCAGCAGGTGTCAAAGTATTAATTCCAAACCCACAGAGAATACTATTACAAGGACCGGATTTGAATATTGTAACTCAGTTCGCAGCAAATGTTAGGAAATGGAGAAAGCCTGAACCGTATAATCAAAAAGGTATTTTTGTTGGCGAAGAAACCATAAAGAAGAAGGAAGGAAAGAAGCGCTAAGTGCGAATAAATTGGAATATTATTTTACATTTCACCAGCGTTGGTATTGCATTGGTATGCATTCGATCATTCAGGTGGGATTAATCTCGAGATTGCCACTGAATGGCAGAGCTTTGATAACCTTTTGATACCATCGTTTCCTTTCTCGCTTGTTTCATTCTTTAAGAAGCGCAGCACGTTCATTTCATCCCAAGTGAGCCTTATCTATGAAACCTTCCAAATAAAGCCAATGTCAATAATTTGGCAGATGAAATAGCCCATGGAACAGATTAACTTTAAATAAGGATTTTTATTATTAAATTAAAACCATCATGAATTACTGTCTATTTTCCGCTTTCAAATCGTAAATGTCATCGTTCAAGGGAGTGGATGTACGCATCATCATTTGAGCAGGTGAAGCAGTTCTCATAATATCGTTCTGCATGCCAGTTTGCGGTAACTGTGGTGATTGACGGCCATTGTTTTGAACTAGATGGTTATACTGAGGGTTTTGAGAGATATTGTAGCTGTTGTTGGTTGGGTACATATATCCGGTTGGCGGGGACAATGGCAAACCTGCAGAGTTGTAGCTGCCTTGGTAGTTGTTATTTGTAGGCATTTGGTTATAACTTGGCAGCAACAAGGAATCTTCAGGTTCTGGCATATTTTGCCTTTGGTTTGGCGAGCCCATATTTTCAGAGTAAGGCATTGACATTGCAGACATCGGGCGAGGTGCTGGGGAGTGAATCGGAGTAGGTTGGTAAGTTGCGCCGTAATTTGGCATAGAGTTTGGCAATGTAGTAGAAGCCTGCGCATCGGTAGCATTCAAACAAGTTTGGATCATGTTCTTTCCTTCTGGCTTGGTAATCAATGGTTGTAATTTTGGGGTAGCAAAAGTGTAGACATGACCAGTCTCGGATGCGACTAATAACAACACTTGAGTTCCAGTGAGAGTAGACAATTCATAGGCTTTCTTCATAATACCAGCCTTTCTTTTAGAAAAAGTAATGTGACGACGAGATTTGTCTTCAATGTATTCAATTTTAATCTTTCTACGGCCAGCTTTTTTAGTTGGCTTTTCATCATCTTCGTCCTCTTCTTCACCGCCATACGACTCCATGTCTAAACCTGGAGTGCCAGTTCGTTTAAATTCTTCGGTCTTGAGCAAATCGTCTCGCACTATGGATTAGCTACTAGATTACCAGAGTACTGTTCTCCGTAGCCGGTTAAATTCATTTGTTGATTCATATTAAAGATTTTGGCGAATGACTGTTTTAGGAAGACAGCAGTCTTTCCATTTATATAATTTTCAAGGTGAAACGGTAGTGTATGACAAGACCCCCTAATAACCAGGGAGTGTGACAGGCCTTTGTTTTGGAGATACGGAAACCAATTCAACCTGCCGACCAGCTTGGAACAGATTGTAGTTTTTGGATTTTCGTCATCCTGTAAGCGAGCGCAGGCAGTTTCTTTTATATTTTATTGAACTAATGCATCGAAGAGTCGGCTGTGCGGGGCTCGACTTTCTTGCCCAATTAGGCGAGTAAAAAGACGGTGTGGCTAAAATGAATCTCTTCAGCTGAAACCAATCAAGCGTTTCACGATGGATGAGCTAATAGCAGATGTGGAATTCGATATTAAATTAATTATCCAGCCTGCAGTTTCGTTTTAGATGTAAATCAATCTCTCTGGTGAGTTTGTCAACTGGTCCAAGTAACACAAAAAAACTCAAAGGAACCAACTCGAGGCTTGTGCGGCGAAAGTCTTTCTCCTGTATTACGAAATAGGGAAATAAGATCAAAAATCATGGAACGTACCGATTTAGAAACTTGGCAAACACTTAAGGGCGAAAAAGACATGCGCGCCTGCCAAGAATGGCGTCCCCAACAAATTCAATATTACTGGTCGAGACAACTCAAGAGCACCAAGTATGAGGTATAGTCAGCCGGATAACGAGTGCTTTCCACGATGGCGATATTTCTTTCAGTAATCTTACCTTTCCCACCTTTGAATATCCTGTACAAATTGTTATCATTTCCACGATCTTTGTTTACTGCCCCTCCAAACAAATAAAAGAGTATAAATAAGCTGCAAGCCATAGCAAGGTAATGATTGCTACTGCTTTGCTCATCTTGGGAGCCTCTGCTCAATTCTCATGTATCCAGGCTGTTCAGATGCCAACATTTAACCAATGTGTCAGCAACGTGCTTGTAAGCCCAATCACCAACTTGGGCGGGTTCTCTGATGTAACTAGTGCCTGCGCTGGATATCAATTGCAAAGCCAAGCGTTATACTTTAAATGTCTTTGTAATCTTATGACTTATGGAATGAACTGGTAAAATCGCGCTAATCGAGTTATGCTTTTTGTCCTAATGACCCTATCATTGGCACAAACCAACAATTGACTACTCAGTACTGTAGCGCTGCTGCCCAATTTGCCCCTCCTGCCACTACTCAAACTGGTGCACAATTGCCGCCGCTTACGCTTCCAGCTGTTACTGCATCTCCAACCACTACTACCACTGCCAATGCGGCTATCAATGCGGCTACTAAAGCAGGAACCACCACTGCTTCAGATGCAGAATCTATCTCTAGATGGTCCGCGCTTGTCTTGGCAATGCTCGCTGTACTATTTTAAATAAAAAAGGATTATTTATTATACCACAGCAACAATTAGCGCCAAAATACATAAATAGCCAAGTTTGGAATTAGCAGAGTTTAGCGGGATGAATGTGGTGCCATTTCCTTGTATCACTCCACTAGGTTTAGTGGTTGGTAAAGGCACATCTTGGATAATAGTTAATGGTGGCAGTCCAGTAGTAGTTGCGGTTCCATTAACAGTGCTAGATTGTGCTGCACCGCAAGCTTTGTCCTGAGCTGAAATAAACGAACTGATTGGCGAGTCCAAGTCTGAACAATAGTGAGAAAAACTAGAATAAAAATATCGTACCATTGGACAATTGCGGTTCTGGTAGAGCATAGACAAGCCCAGTACTGTATTTGATTTAGATTCTGGCTTTTACATACTGTTTCTGCTGATTGTTGGGATGGAGGTACGGGGGCTCCTGATCCAGTTACCATGATACCAGCTATACAGGTATTGAATTTGTCCAGAAAGCCAATACTGCAGGTTATTTGCGACATTAAACTTTTTTGTAGAAAAAGTGCAGCCATCAAATTTGAAAGGTGAGTACCGGTAGAATGCCCATTTTTTGATTATTTATCTTTCAGATCGCTGGCACTATCAATCTCACGGATCGATATTTAATATCCATCCAAAACACCTTCCGCCAACACACCTTATTTGGGGAGAACAAACATCGAAATTAATAATGATCGATACGCAGACATCTCTTTTCTATATTCGTGATTTAATATATTTTTTAATCAACATGAGGCATTGGATAAACCAAAACGGTGAACAAGCCACCTGTTTCGGACCCACATATAAAGGACTGGAAATAAGGAAAAAAGGAATGTTCATACTTGGATTACAACTAATTGCATCTGCGTCAGCACAAATTACCTGCACAGGAGCAACAGGGACAGCTGCTACCACATTCAGTTTATGTATTTCAAACTACATGCAGACTGGTAACGACCCGCAAAGCGCTTGCCAATCCTTGAAAGACCAAAACGCCCAGTACTATTCTTGCTTATGTCAAAAATCCCAAGGAGTTTCAGGATGCTTTGCACAGCTATGTCCTTCAAGCAGTCAAGCTATCGTGTACCAGCAAGCCCAAAGTCAATACTGCAGTGCAGCATCTGATATTCAGAATAAACCGACTGCCGCTGTTTCTGGTTCTGCAGCAACTGGACTCCCGGCGCTGACTGTTGCTCCTGGAGGCAATGTTGCTACCCAAGCAGCTCATTCCACCACTACTACCGGCGCTAATTTCAACAGTAATAGTGCTCATGCTTCAATGTTGAGCACTGCTATGGTATTTGGTGAAATCATTTGCTTGACTGTCCTCGCCAACATTTTATAATAAACATACAAGTCAATTATTAGCGTATTATCCTTTACCGATATTCTTCAATGCCAAGTAGTGTTTTCATATTCAAAAATAATTTGGGTTTGATTGATTGGGTCCATCCATTCACAGAAGCCCACTAAGTTTACCTTGCAATGGGAAAAGCGTACAGACGATGCTGCAATGTAGTATTCTATTTCAAAGCAACCTTTGCATTCATGCTTAGTATATTCGCAATGGCATATCAAGTATACATGGTTCACATCAGATTCATTCCACGTAAATACAACTAAAATTTAGCAATTCGGCCATCAGACTCTGTATATATGCCGCCTGTAGGTTCAAAAGATAGTCATATATGCTACCATGAGACAACAAGGGCAAGATTGGAACCACCGCCAGATAAATTTATTTTTGGATTCAGTTTGGACTGGGCTATTGACCATCCACAAGCACTCAGAGATCGCTTAGGTGGACCAGCAGTCCCACTAATGAAGTAAGTCTTTCTAATTCAGCACTTTTGTGAAAATCAACAATACTGGTTACGAAGAAAATATTATTGAATGGCAGGCACAGTTAATGCAGGAACAAGGCGGGATGCTGGAAGTCACTCTTCAACCAACGATAAGAGCAGACGAGCTTGGAACAGACATCCTCCAACAATTTGCAATTTTCATGCGTAAAGTTAATTCCAAATACGGCGTGCCTGTCCTATTAAGATTTATGCATGAAATGAATGGTAATACGCATTAACTCAGGTAATTGGATGCCGTATGGGTTCCAGCCTGTAGAACAGAAAAAGACTTGGATCACCTTGACTAAATTGATTAGAGAACAGACCAATATGACTGCAATGGTATGGAGTCCAAACTCTGGGTTTGGGTATCCATTTGGCGTCTCTGGGTTCCCACCAAAAGATTCGGAAGGGTTTAAAATGCTGGATACGAACAATGACGGGAGAATAACGGTACTAGATGATCCGTACCTTCCCTTTTATCCTGGCGATGAATGGGTTGACTGGGTAGGAATATCAATTTACAATTACTACCGTCATTCACACACCACCCATCAAACCGCTGTCGTGCCAGATTTAGTTTTCTATGACCCAAAAGCTGTAGCTACTCTCAGGTCAGATAAAGAATACTTGAATTTCTACGACAGGTTTGTTTTGAAAAAAGGCAAACCGTTTATTCTTTCCGAAACTGGGTCAGCATTTGCGTACAATGCACCAAATTCACGTCCGCTGATCAAGGATGACTTATCGACACCGCTGGTCGACCAAGAAGCACAGATTAAAGAAAGTTGGTGGAGGTGCTTTTAGTTAATTGTAGGGCTATATTTTGGACTTCTATCCTGGACAAGCAAAAAGTTAAACTACCCAAGCTTCAAGCGGCTGTTTGGTTCGAGGAAATGAAGGAAGAGCAATCTTACGATTGGGATCAGTATGGGGCCGTTAATATTATCAGAGACTATAGAATCACGTTTAACGAGACTGTGCGAAATAGGTTTGTCAAGGATCTATACGACATGGGGGACAGGCTATTATACGCTGGTAAATTGAAATTTACCTGCAACGGAACAATAATTTATTAATAATAAATGTGCTTTCAATACCACAACTCATTATATCTATCTTTTTGAACACTATGCAGATCCCAACAATCGCAACTCTTGTTCTACCTTGCACATCTAAATGACTCCTGCTTCTGCATCATTAGGGCAACTTTGTATGCACATTTGTAGTATCAGCGCGTTTCCCTGTTGCTTCTCACTGCTAATTCCCATCTCTGCCTAACCGTTTTGTTTTCGTACATTGAGAAAACTAATCTAGGGTGTGTAGCAGGCTATTTACTTATTTATATTCATTTTCAACAAACAACTATTTCTTTATGACAACAAAAATGTACAATTTTTTGCGTAGAACTTTGAAACCCCGATTATGCTAACCATACAAATAGGCCAAGATTATGATTCGATGACTATCATCAACCCAAATGATGAAGAGCATCCGTACTATTTGCAGACAGATATTTTCTCTGGGTACATTTTACTGCGTATCAAAGATTTCAGTGGACAACCACCAAACAAAACTCAGCGCATACCAATCATCAATTATTTCGACGGCAGAAGTCGGCTTTTAAGCTGTCAAGTGCAGTGCCAATTTACAGAGGACATTGCTTTGGAAGATTTGGTATGGAGGACAGAGTGGGAACGGCCCATCAACATCCCTTATTTACTGTCAGCATTTTGGGGATTCATAGCACCAATGTCAACAGTAAAGCTGAATGAAGACTCGCCATACGTTCAAAGTTATGCAATTTCAAGCGCGAACGTGTTTCAAACATTCATGGAAAAATTACAGAAATTTCAAGTGAATATCCAGGAAGATATCAGCAATATGATCAGCGGCGAAAATGAGTGCGAAAACACTGCAGAATTTAGACGAAAGTTTTTCTCAAGTTTGCAAACAAGAAAAGAAACAACGTTGAAGGCTGGGCAAACTGTTGCATTTGATTTGTACAATCCTTACTTTGACGCTAATAATTGGGAGGCCAAAATTCCTGGCGGATTCGCCCTTGATTTGAGTCAGGTATTTGACGGGCAACCGTTCCGAATGGCTCTGCGCAACAAAAGCACTGATCAAGTGTACTTTGTCTTTCAATTTTCCATAGAATAAAAACCACATAAAGCAGCCCATCGCTAATTCTCTAACTTTATATCTTGAATAATCATCAATGGCATGCGAAATATAGACTGAGAAGAATCACTAACGCTGAATGAAAGTTACTGGGGAGATTTTTAAAACAGCTCCAAGCATAATTTACCATTTTTCACGTGACCTTTCGGAGATTTTAATTGGCTCACAGTGTCCAAAAAAAATCCTCTTGATTCTTTTTTCCAAGTCGGCTTCTTCACTTTTTTTAAACCCTATGGCATTTGAAAAGGTACAGCATTGGATTAATATCAGGAAATTGTCGTCGACGCCAAAGGTCACCTTATGGGACGTCTTGCTGCAACTGTTGCAAAACAATTATTGAACGGACAAAAAGTCACCTTAGTTCGTTGCGAAGAAATCAACATGTCAGGACCATTTTTCCGTAACAAACGTAAGAATTAAATGTTAATAATAGTCAAGTTCATGGCTTTCATGCGCAAACGTTGTATCGTAAACCCAAAGAGAGGTGCATTCCACTTTAGAGCTCCTTCCCGTATCTTTTACAGATGCATCCGTGGTATGATCCCACACAAGACTGCTCGTGGGGCTGCTGCTTTGGAACGTCTTAAGGTATTCGAAGGTGTTCCACCACCATACGACAAACAAAAGCGTCTTGTTATCCCACAAGCGCTTCGTGTCCTCCGTCTTGCTCCAGGACGTAAATACACCACTTTGAAACGTTTATCCGCCGAATTTGGATGGAAATACAACGATGTTGTTGCCACTCTTGAAGAAAAGAGAAAGGTTAAATCCAAGGCATTCTACGAAAAGAAGAAGGCTCTCTTACGTGCTCGTGCTGCCGCTGAAAAGAAGGCTGCTGGAGAATTAAAGGCAGTTAACGCTACCCTCGCTGCATCTGGATTTTAATTACGAAATCTTTTTTAATGTGATATAAAAGATCAAACACATATTATTTTCAATTTTATACAAAACGATTTTATTCTAATCTTATGATGTTGGGATCGTCCACTTCGTCGGTTGATTCTATTGATACCAAGTTGAGCTTGTCGATATCAGGATATTCAGAGGCATTGAAGGCGAGACAGTCTACAGATTGGTGCGCGCTGGGTGGTTTATGGCCCAAATCTTGTGGATCCATCGATTGCATAATATCAGATAGAAGAGGATTGCTATCATTAAGCTCTGATTTCAGCCTGTAACTTGAAACTCTAGGTATTTGCGGCAATGCTGTATGAATGGAACCAGATTTCCCCACCACATAATTAGTACTTAAATCTGGAATTGAAATTGGACTCGAGGCATCAAGCGGGGCTAAAACCTTGGCGGGAGAGGGTAAATCCAAGTTGGAAGGTGTGAATATTGGTTCAGCATCTTTTTCTATTGGAGGAGGTGCATTTTCTTCTGGTAATTCAGGCAGTTCGTCGTCATCTTCAAACAAGTTCCCTTTTGAAGTAATTTCCTCTCTCGAGTGTTTCCTAATTGTACCAACGTCATCTTTAGATTGTTTGGTGTTGTCAATCGATTCTTCAGGCGAAAGCACTGGCTCGTCTTTAAATCTGGACAAATCATCGTTGGACGCGTATATCCGTTTTGGTAGCTCTGGCGGTAAATCGTACACGATTCTCATTGAATTCTTTTTAACAGTTATATCAGGGTTGCTGAATGCCTTCTTGTCCAGCGGAATGGAAAATACTTCATCATAGTTGGTCAATAAATCTTCAATAACCTAAATCAACTAAATAGTACTGAATCGGCCTTGATCATTCCGAAAGCTATATCTTGGTGGTCAGCGTTGTGCTTTCCAAACCAAGACTTGTTTTCCTTTTCCTGTGGAATGTCTTGTTGGCTATGGAAAATCACTGCACTGAATATCATTGCAATATTCCCTGTTGGCATCTTGTTGACGCTGGAATTTGCAATAATCCTGCATTAATTCTATTCACCTGTTCAAATGCTGGAGTAATGCTCTCAAGACAGCCTCCTTTTCCTTGGTCATTGACTTTATTTTGTATTTGAGTTTTGCCAGTCTTTCTTCGGCAGGAATTGGCGTTGGAGGTGTCGCTGCAACATTGACTGAATATTCAATTCGTTCTTTCACTGGAAACAGTAGGAGTGGGTCTGGTAGTTCTCTTATATACATTTTAACTACTCCAGCAACTGCGTTAATATCGATTGTATCATCCATAAAGTTTACTTCATCCAAGTTTGTTTCGCACGCAATCTTTAAATCTGTGACATCGGACACTCTAGCTGCAATACGATAGATCCCTTCCGAATTGATACCTGGATTAATCGACTAAAACCTCGTTTTTCAATTGCATCAAAGCATCTTGGCAGGATTCGTGGCAGGTAATCTGGACTCCCTCTGGACGCAATTGAAAGTGGTACTCCAAACACCATATCTTTGGCGGGCAATTTGTTTTTATAATGTTCAAAATACACTTTGTCTGCAATCTTCCACGTCTGCATGAACGATTTAACCGCAGTGTTTGTATCGTCAAACGGATTAATATTTTGGGATATTTCGTATACAGACTTGTATTCCTCGTCAAATCTTGTAATCATTCGCTGCTGCATCCTAGAATATTGTTTAATCACTTTTTGGAGAAGAGTGTTTCTTTCCTTTTCCAATACTTCATATTGATGTCTGGTACTATCTCGTGTGGAGTATAATTGCAATCGTGCTTCTTCCAAGTGGGTTATTCCGACGCGATATGCATGTTCTTTTGTTAGCGATTGTCTACCTGCTGCTGCAACATCTTTACCCAGCTTGTAAATCTATATTAAGTATCTGCTCACCTTTGAGCTATTCTTGGTATCTATATTTTCCTTTTCCTGCTCAACTTTTTTGATGTAATTTGATTTACTCTATTGTTAGTATGAGATACTTTTGGAATACCAGTGGATGCCAGTTCCAAATGGTAGCGCGCTACTGGCTTTATATTTTCCTTTATCTGTTTGAGCACAATATCCTGATTCTTTTTGAGTATCGTTAATTCTTCCAGCGACAAGTTTAAATACGAGCGGAATTTGTCATGCTCTGAACCAACGATAGAATCGTACTCGGCAAATTTTGTAATCACTTTGTCGATAGTCTTTTCAAATCCGACATCCTTTCATAAGTAATAATTACGCTGGTCATGTATTTCTTTGACATTTTTTCCATTTCCTTGGAGTAGTTGTATTCGATAGTCAATCTGTCGGAAAGATAGCTGCAGATTCTGTTATATCGGGCTTCATCTCCGCTGAAAAACTGTTTTATCGAATCGTAAATGTCCACTTGCGTCTCTATTAGTTTCTTGTACCTCTGCTTCTTCCTTCATTTATTCAAAATATCGCGAAAAACTTTACGTTCTAAAATACGTGGACTAGCAATGGAAATGAGGGCTTTTCAACAGATGGTTACAATCGACAAGGAGGCAGTCTACAGATTTGAGAGTAATTAAATACACTGCAAAACCCACAAAGTTTTATTAGAGTTGACCTGCAGCTTGTCTTGTAACAGACAGTTCTCATCCAGACACTGAAATGCAAGATCAGTAGCAACTCGACTATACAGTTGGCTAAGATAAATCCTCTGATATTTTGCTGGTCATGGGGGTCAGTAGTTTGCAACTAGACTGGCTTAATGGGGATGGCGCTGAAACCCGGCCGTCTAATATTCAAATCACCCGATCTTAAACTTTCCAATAAGCTCGGCGACTGTCGCCAGAGCAAGCATTGCTAACCGATAACTTTGGGAGATTACAGTCCCAATATAATTCTTTGGTATACACATCCGAATTCTTCTTGGCGTAGTCATTAAGTTTCACCAAAGCCATTCAAGTCACATCCGTCCGTGACTGATTTAAAAACAAAAAAACTACAGGGAAAAATCCAGCATGCAGCACTTCTTGGGTCTGTTCAGCAAATCATATTTCCATTCATTCATCATAATATCCATATATTATAAACTGCTACTGGCGTTTGTGGAAGGAGGAAGGTATGCGTTTATCGACATGTTTCTGCTGTTTCTCTCTGTTCTCTATCAGGATGCAATCTTTCTATTCGGCATGTACTATTTGGATATCTTTACGTTGAAGCGGTCTGGAATAATCTATAGTTTCGCATATGCAGTCAGCTTTTTATGCAAAACGTTGTATGTGTTTTTACTCGCAACGTGCACCACCGCCATCATTATATCTGGAGTAGAATTTGACGTTTCAATCATTTACAAGGTAGTGGAAAACTGGAAAGATTTCTCAAAGATGGCATCGTCAAAGGAGGAAATGTTTGTAATGGGTGTTGTGTATCTGTGCTTATTTGCGGTATTTGCGCTGGTATTCTATGTAAATTATCTCAAATCGAAACGAACCATCGATTACGCTCCAGTGAACACAAAACCTCAAGTCAAGAAAAGAACCTTGACCTGGGTTATGCTTTATCTGGTGTATCTCATGATTGCATTATACGTACGACCTTCTTGGCCATATCCAAGAATGTCAAAGAATGTATTTTTCAAATTCATTATTGCTCCTTGGAATGATGCGCTTTCAAATCTTGGAATAACCGAAACCGCAAAATCCTCGTTCACCTTTAATATTGCGGCCGAACCTGGAAGCCAGATAAAAGACTTTTCATTCTTGAAACGAACCAAAGATTCTGAAATCAAGAATGTCATCTTGTATTCAATAGAATCTGGAAGGGGTGATATGTATCCGTTCAATTACAATTCACCTTTGGCGAAAAAAATGTTGAATGCAGAAACAATGAAGGAAAGAAATATTACACCATTCCTAGATTCATTTGTCAACGAATGCGCGTATGCCCCCACATTCTCTACCGTAGTTTCATATACAATCAAATCAATTCTGTCTATGCAATGCTCAATGTACCCTCATCCCTCTGATTTCATTTCTGAACACAAACGAAGCTTTTACAAGACATGTCTGCCAACAAGACTAAAACAGAATGGATTTAGCACAACGTTGATGGAACCAAGCTCTGTCTTTGATAATTTGGATAAAATCACTGCCAAGATGGAATTGCCTCTATATGGCAAAGAGGAAATTGATATTGAAAGTGGAGGATACTCTGAATACAAGCAAGTCAACTATTTTGGATATGATGATGAAGTTATTCTACCAAGAATGTTTAAATGGATGGATGAGCAGGTTGAGGCAAAGAAACCGTTCTATATGGCTTCCATGACCAACACAAACCACCATCCATGGAATCTGCCGGATAACTGGGAAATGAGAGACTATACTACATCTGAATACACGCAAGTTAACCACTACCTCAATACAGTATCCCATACAGATGCAGTGTTGCAAAATCTCGTTGAATACCTGAAGAAAAAGGACATTGCAAAAGAAACTTTGCTAATTATCAATGGCGATCACGGGTTTGCATTTGGCGAAAAGGGAATCTTTGCTGCAGGAAATGTATTGGATGTGACTTTCAAAGTGCCGTTGATGTTGTGGACTGAAAACGAAAAATGGAAACCATTGTTGAAAAACACTAAAATCACAGGAGATAGAACCAACCTCGATGTAGTCCCAACAATCATGGATATTTTAAATGACCAATTCACCAATGACACAGTATTTGACTATGGATACGAAGGAAACAGCTTACTGCATCCAGAAGTCATCAAGCCGCGATTTGGATTTGCCAATCCAGGTCTATCTGCCATTCAAGTCCGCGAAAATGGTCTCAAAATGGCAGTCGATCTCTCTGGGTCTGTTTCAGTCTATGATTTGACTAACGATCCTGCAGAAACCACTGAATTGGACTTGACTACATACAAGGATGGAGTATATGCTGGCTGGGATGATCG